>CM072531.1:0-600000 GCA_036898165.1 Silybum marianum | reverse complement strand
TCTTTTTTGGTCATTTTACATGCTTGTCAGTTAGTTTTGTCAAACATAATTTGTCCATCAGCTAGTTCATCAGCTACCAGCTAGCTTATAAGTTATCAGCTAGCTTATCAGCTAGTTTGCCAAACATAACCCAAATGTTAGACACATACTCCTCAAAACATGAATTGTACCTTTTATATAATTGTACTCGTAAAATAGAAAAGACGGATATTAAAACAGGTGCATGTTCGGTCAACAAATGGTACCCTATAAATAAAAAGCATTTGATCTTATTCACATGTTGTCTGTAAAGGTTTTGGCCAAATTTAGACATGCAAATATTATAGTCAATTTTCAAGCTTTAAACTCCGTCACACATATATAGATTAAGACTAATTTAAAGAAAAAAAGTATTATTTGATTGTTCAAAGATTTGCCAAACGTATCGCCATATGTCATGTGTAATTTCATCTTGCGTACATGAATACCCACTTATCCATCTTTAGGATCTGCTTGAGAACACACATATTAGACATTTGACCGACTATCATCAATTTATATTTTAATAATATATGTTCGATTCCTCTTTCATCTAATCCGTTACATTCCTCGTTGATCTGGTATCTCTCACACATCTGATCGATACATGTGAAGAAGTATGTATGGATACACATTTTTATGGTTTTAGTTTTATTATACCATCGATCTATGTGCATCTTTATGATTCATCTGGCTTTAGCCATCACTTCATATGTTCGAGTTCTCTGATCAAAATGTTCAATTTATAGTTAAAAACAAGTTGTTTATAGTTTAGTTTATACTGGATTCAGTTTGGATAATTCTGATATATGTATGTATTAATAGATAAATTTTGGTTTCAGTTGTGTTTAAGCTAATATGCTAGAAATACGGGTCTTTTTTTAATATATTTTGGTAAAAAAATGAAAACTAAGTTACTAACAAATTACGAATGAAATTCCGTTTATGATTATTGATAAAAGAATTAATAAACGTCGAAAATGCATCAGTAACACGTAATTTGTTAATTATCCTTCGATAATAACGGTTCCTCAATAATCAAACAGTAATTTTTTATAAGAGCATCTCCAACAGCGATTGTAAAATAGAAAAATAAAGGTTTTTTGCAATTTTAGGCTCCAACAGCTATGGTATACCATATGCTAAAATAGAGAAATGCTAAAAAGGAGGAAATTTTTTTCTAAATTTAGAGAATATCTAAATAGAGAGAGAAATAAGTATTTTAATAGTTCCACCAATTATTTGAAAGTTTGTTTAAAAAGTTGTTGGGATATTAAATGTATATAATATTTTAATAATATAATTATGATAAGATTGTTAAAATAGAGTAGCTGTTGGAGTTGGATACAAATTTTTTTAGAAATTTTGATTTTTGATATGCTATTTTAGAAAAAGTTTAGCCTAGCTGTTGGAGATGCTCTAAGTCCTCAAATAAAATGTCAGTAATACATGGTTTTCCTTTTATTTTATCAAGTATAAAATGTTTTTTTTGATGTTATATCAATTGCATTTACCTCTAGTGAGTTATAAATCTCCCCTAGTTATTTTTACTGATCCATTTTACAGTTGTAAATATTTTCGATCAACAATCCGTCAGTTTTTTAATGCTTACGATTGGTTACCAATTGCTTCTATCAATGATGTCAAATCTTTCTTTATTTGTTCCAACCTAAGGGATGGGAGGATGCCTCTTGAGACATGATTCTTTATTAAGCTCTTCAACACACTTTTGAAACAAACGGTAGTATCGCTTCTTTTTCGCAACACACTTACAAGACAATATTTTCAAATAATAGAATATAAAAAATTAATTAGATGTTTTATTTAAAAAATGTCATAATAAACTTGCTAAGACGTCTGAAAATATCCTCTAAACTTATTGCAATGCTTTTATATAGGACACACAATTGTTTGGTCTTATAAACATAGGTTCTATAAAACAATCTATTTGGACAATGACATTTTAATAAAACATCATATAAACCAAATTTTGTACTAATACTTTATCTTGAAAAGGTTCGTGAAACCATAGCGAGTGGTTTCACATTTTGCACCTTTTGTTTAATCAACTTCAATAGTTGATCTGTGCGCCTTTCAGACGACACTCTTAGAGTTATAATCTCATTTCTACTCAACACGGAATCGGGCTGCTAAGGAAGTACCCCAATGGTTATATGCTATCATATCATCTACCTCATAACATTGGAACAAAAAAAATCTTTAAATTCTCATGTCCCATTCTTGTTCATCAATCACGTAATTACAGATCATCAAAATGATAAAGTGAACATAATTTAAATAAATTTACATTAGATATAAATTTGACTTGTCTTCATGTGATTGATGGACAAAGAAAGGATAGAGAAATTTAGTACATGTGATTTTTATTCGTAGCATTACATGTAGAGATGGCCAAAAAATCCGGGCTCGGGCCAGGCCTCAATCAGTCCCGGGCCTCAACAGTAATTTTCGGACCAGACTTTTTATAACCGGTCACGGTGCAACGATTTCAAGCCGACCGGTTTAGTGTGTTATCGTAACCTGTCCCAACAACCGGTCCCGGTCCTGGGCCCAAACTGGTCCCAACCGGGCCTTCAATAAAAAAATATTATTTTTAAATATTTTATAAAAACATTAATTTTATTTATTGATTGTAACATCTCATTTCTTATATGTCCAATTATTTGCTAAGTATGCATGATTTGTTTATGTTAAAAGAATATTACTTGTTTAAATATGAGAAATTGTTAAGTTTGTTTATTGTCAAAGTGTAAAATCTTAATAAGTGTTCTAGTAGTGGCCATATAAGAGAACCTATGATTTAGTGGGAGTTTGGATTTGAAATTTTAGAGTTGTACTTCTTAGTAGTATATTAGAGGACCCGGAAAATTTCACGTCAAACGGAGCTAAAACGAGAAACTTGGAAAATCGGGTCAAAAACGGTAACAGCTAAGTTACGAATACGTAAAGCTGATTTTTTCGGAAGATCTTTTTTGTAACATTTTCATTGGAGGTTATAGATTATCTTCTTAGGAGCGTGTAGGCGAAAACCTCATCGAAAACGGAGATCCGAGCGAAAAGTTATGAAGTTTTTAAGATTTAGTAGTCAAAACGGGTACCCAACCGGATCAACCCGATCCAACTCGGGATTTAGCATACGAAATACGAAATTTTGGCCCATTTGCTATCATTTTGAGTCCAGAACATACACACACTATAGGTGCAAATTACACACACAAAGGTTCGATTCTCGCTCAAATCAAAGGGGAATTGCAAGATTTATGAAGAATTTGATCTTATATTAAAGGTATAACCTATCTTTCCACTTGTTCTTGGAATTTTTCATTATTGAAATATGAATTTCATGTTAAGATAGAGTTAGGGTTTCATATGGGTTTGCTCTTAAGTGTGTAAAAGGAGTATGCTTTAGTATTTATGGAATTAATTGATCATTAGGTAAAAATTTCCAGAAATAAGCAAGTTCTTCATATGAACTTTGACTTGGATAAGTCAAGGTAATTGGGGGATGATATAAATGATAAAATTAAGGTTGGATTCTGTTTTGTTTATGTCAGATAAGTTATATTAAGTTGAAACTCACAAAATGGAAGAATTTGGAATTGAATTGGTATGAAAATGTATGACATTGAAAAATTTCGACTTTAGAATTCATTGAAAATGTGCAGACTTTGGAAAATCATATAAAATCATAGAAAATTCGTATAGGGGTGAGTTCAGTGGCATTAGAAATACATGGATGTCTAGTTTATTTCATATTTGGACATCTTAACCTCATTCGGATTTAAAATGGGTAAAAAGAACAAAATGTGCAGGTCTGTTCAGTTTGACAGCTTGTAGCTGTTACTTTGTAAAATTCATAGAAAATCATAAAAATATCCAAATGAGGTGAGGCCAATTGGATTGGTTAGATAATTGAGTATAGTTTATTTCTTATTTTATGATCAAGACTTGAATCTGAAGTGGTCAAAACAGATCTGCAAGTAGCAGTTGAACATGAAAATCAACGTAAAGTGCTTAAATAGGAAATGTGTATAACTTGAGTTTCTTATATTGGTTGCTTACGAGTTTCTATACATACACTCTAGGGGGTAATTAAGACACTTTTGGAGACGTTGGAAGCATTCTAGGTGTGATATCTTGGACTTGCTTTATGAGCTCATTTCGGAATTTTTCAAGTATATTACGGTTACCCGGTAAGTTATATAACTAATTGTTACATATTGTTTTGTGTATATATATACATATATATATATATATATATATTTATATGAACGTTCCTGGTTTTGAATTGAGTCATATGGTCTTGATTTGACTTTCGTTTCGTTCCTTGAGCCTATATCGCATAATGATTCCGTAACACCGATTTGCTTTCCGGATTCATCCTCGTTGTTTTATTCCTTGGATTGTACGCCATAGTACGAGTACTATTTTGTGTAGTATGTCGGAAGTTGATGGCAAAGTCAAGATCCCGGGTTGGACGGGTGAGACTTTCCGAGGTTATAGATACTTATCGCTCAGTTAGGAGAAAGAGCAATGAGCAGGGAACCTTGGCACACACCCGGTAGAGGAAGGCGGGCAGTACAGGGTTTCCCATAATGTACGATTCTTACTCGAACTTTGGCATGAGCCCGGAAGTAGGGGTGTTCATCGGTTGACATCCATTGGATGTGAGGGGAACCGAACCGATTCAATCATCCATTGGATCGGATCGGTTGGCAAAATCCAACATCCAATGGATGATTGGATCGGTTCGGTTCCATCCATTGGATATTTTTATTGGATATCCAATGGATGATCCAATGTGATTGGATTCATCCAATGTGTTAATTTAATCCAATTTTTAACAATGAAAGAAATTAATTAATCATTTTTAATATGTGTTAAAACAAACACAAGTTAAGCTAAAAATTCAAAAAAAATTGATTTAAGCAAAATGAAGACAAACTAACTAGATGATAGTTGGATGGATAACTGGATGGTCATCGAATGGTTAATTGGATGGTAACTGGATGATATATCGGATCGCTTCGGTCGGTTTTCATCAGTTCTGGATGGTCATTCAACAACCGAACCGATCCAATTGGATGTTGAATTTTTCAATCCGATCCGATCCAATTACAATTGGATATCCAATCACGTCGGTCGGTTCTAATTGGATCGGTCAGTTCTAATTGGATCGGTTCACTTTCTGCACACCCCTACCTGGAAGGAGAAGGACGGGGTGATGCACTGTTTTCCTTATGTCTATCGATTCAACTATTTGATTCTTGATATGTATTGGTAATCTAAAGTTGTTGAAATTATATTTGGTTATTGATCATGTTTTCTCGTTGTATTGAACATCATTGTTATGGTATGTCATAATGGTTTGAATATATGGAATTCCATGATTTTAGCATCCGATACATAATTGTTCTTTCAATTTCTTGTAAGTCTCAGTTTGTATTTGGTTAATGTCTTTAACTTTATTTTTATAAGAATTTCCATGTATGTTTATATATATGCATTATTGATATGCAATACTTAACTATTTAACTTACTAAGCGTTCACTTACCTTTTAAGTGTCAAACCCTCTCAGGAAAAAAAGTCGGATAAAGGAAAAGGACCCATGGTGTGACTTGAAGGTTTATCGATGGATTTTGAAGACTACAAATTTACTTTTGGTATATAGTAGTTTATTACCGTTACTTATTAATGTAGTAAGGTAGTTTGTAATTAGTTTCATTCGGGTTATATGTAAGTCCCGACCTTTTTGATACTTAACTCGGGATGTAAGTAAAAGTCCGTTATGTTTGGTTTGGATTTGTGTTTTGGTTGGAAATATCACTAAAATAGAACGGACATTTCAAAGTTTTCTAGAAAATTTATATCCCGTATTTTGTGGTTAATCAATGTTTTTAATTGGAGATTTAAAATTGGTAAATTAGTGTTTCTTCACCGTGGTGTTGCATTGATTTAATATATTATATATGTAATTGTAATGTAATGTAATTATGTATAATCTAATTGAGATTTGAGAGTTTGAGACACTAAAATACGTTTTATTGTAAATATTAAAATCACAACTATTAACGTAATTGAGAGTTTGAGACACTAAAATATACTTTAAAAATACATTTTTATTATAAATATTAAAAATACATTTTATGAATTTATAATCAAATACACCTAGAAAGTTGGAAATGCATTTCAAAAAATACTTATAAAAGTGTTTATAAAATACATTTTTTTTTGTAAAAATCAGGTCGAGCCATAACCGGTCCTGTAACCTCAATCGGATTCAGTCCTGGGCCTCCGCCGATCTCGAGCCGGACCGGGCCCAAATGGCCATCTCTAAATTTACATGCCTAATTTCATTTTGTGTGCATGAATTATATAATATGTCAATTAGTAGGTACAAGATTCACCATAACCATTCATTTGTAGTAGAAAAATGTGAATGTAGAGTTAACAAGTAAAAACGACAACTTGGTTCTCTTGAACACATGAATCCTAATCTTGTACCACAATAAAGTCGATGATGGTAAAACAATTGATTTATAGGATCTTATAATAAAGAATTGTGCGTCTTATATAAAGGTGTTACAATAAGTTGATAAAATGTTTCTGAATGTCTTAACAAATTTTATAACACTTTTGAAATAAGACGTCATATTAGTTTTTTATATGACATTATTTAAAAATAACCAACCAATCCTAGTAAATTTCACCCGAAAGTAGGATCTGTGAGAGGTTGAGATATATACAGACCTGACATCTATCCTACAAGAATATAGCATTTGTTTCCATGAAAGACATCAGCGTGTGTTATAGATTGAGTAAACAATTAGAAAGGATAAATACTAGTATTATGTTATCAAAGTACGAGAAGGTACAAAGAAACCATATCCCTAGCTTAAAATGTTAGTACTCTAAAGTGGCGTTTGGTTCGTTGATTCAGGAGGAATCTGATGGAATTGGAATGTTGAATTTCATTGACCAAATTCAGTTCTCTCATTTGGTTCATTTTTTCTCATGGAAGGAATTTTCAGATTTCAATGAATTCCACAAATAAAGGAATTGAACATTCCTGTTATTTTGATGAACTGAAATGTTCTAATTTCATAATCCCAAATATGCCCCTTAACCCTATTACGATAAAATAGTCGCACGCCTCATTCTCAATCTGAACCACCGTCGACCACCAGCGATCTAAAGTACCGCCAACCACCGCCAATCGAAACCACCGCCAACCACAACCGATCAGAACCACCGTCGAACACCACCAATCTGAACCGTTGTCGACTACCATCAATTTGAACCACCGTCGACCACCGCGATCTGAACAATCAACGATCTGAACAACCGCCGACCACCATCGATCTAAACCACTGCCGATCTGAACTATCGCTACCACTATCATCTGAACCACCGGCAACCACTGTCATCTAGACCACCACCGACCACCACCATCTAAACCATTGCTGACTATTGAACCATAATCGACCACCGTCATGTAAACCACTGCCGACCACCAATGATTTATACCACCACCAATCGAACCACCGTCAACCACCATCAATCTGGACAATCGCTGACCACCAATGATCTGAACTACCGCCGACCAACGTCATCTTGACCACCATCGATCTGAACCGTCGCCGATTACCATCGATCTGAACCACCGCCGACCACCACCGATCTGAAGCGATCTGAACCACCACAAATCTGAACCACCATCGATCTGAACTATCGCCGACCACCGTCATCTGAACCACCGCTGACCACCAACAATTTAATAATTAGTTTATTAAAATATTTTTAGTTTAAATAATTAAAATTATCAAAAGGGTATTTTGGTCATTTGCCAGCATTTCGTCTCAATTCTAAAGCTACATTATGTGAACCAAATAGACATATTCCAGTTCCTTTAACACATTTCATTCTAATTTAATTCTGCCAACCAGGTGGTCAAACCTGACAACATTCCATTCTAATTCCTTCAAAATCAAATTCTTTTGACATATTTCATTTTATCCAAAAACATTCTCACCAAACGCCCCCTAAGTAACCGGTCCTCATACCCCGTATGTTACCCTAATCATTCGTTTACAATTACACCAATCAGAAGTCATGTCATCAAAAATGTTTAAAACCATCTTAAAAAAATAAATGTTCATTAAAAATATCAGGTCATATGACATTTCTCAAAAATGTCATATAAAAAAATTAATATGACATTTTATTCCAAAAGTGTCCTAAGAACTTGTTAAGGCGTCCAACAACATTCTATTAACTTATTATAATATTTTTACATAGAACGCACGATTATTTAGTCTTATAAAATAGTGTATTAAGAAATTTAAATATATCTAACTACCTATATAACCAATTTTAACATAGTATAAATTCCGGTCTAAAGGGAAAGATCACATTTAGAACTTGCAACTCTATGAAACGTTTTTCCTTATAATTCTTTGTTGTAAAAATACAATCAAATTTCAAGATTTTACAAATAATCTATCGGTTTCCTCTCTTTATTCGACAAACAATCACGAATCAAAACCGTATAAAATCGAAACTAATGAAGCCATTGAGACTATGACTACTAATTAACAATAAATCACACATACAACGAATAAATCCTATGTAAACAATGTGGTTTTAGAATCAATCGTCTCTCCAACTTAATGGGAGAGAGCCGCATTCATAAGCACGTTCCACGTATCTGGCAAACCGGGGAGACACCAATGGCTGCAATCTAGCCCAATGTGGTTGCCACTATAGAAGATTGGGTGGGCATCCTTTCGATACTGAGAAAGTGTTGTGATATCGAGCAAGTAGACTGGTTTCTTGACTCGGCTCAACACCTTATTGAGCACAACTGATGCCAACGGTGTCCCAGCGGGATACCTTAAACCGAAGAAAGGTTGTGTTTCACTTTTACATGATTTCATTGGTTGATTCCAGTCCTTTCCCCTATACGATTCAATACAAACGTTAGTTCTCGATAATTACGTAAAAGCATCTAGCAAAAGTCGAGCTAATAGCTCTGGTGGTAGCTCAATTGGTCAGACCTTAGGTTTGTAACCCAATGGTCCACAAAAGTTGACTCGAACACCATAGTTAAAAAAATGAAATTAGAATGAGAAAGAGAGCAATCGAGCATACTCGTAATGAACGGGTGAAATGCCTTGGAAAAACACTTTGGTTTTTGAAGGATCAACAAAGCGATTGACCCATCTTGACCATGTTGTCATTCCTTTATAATATGCGACAAGCCTGTTCATGTCTTTGTACCGCTTCCCCCCTTCTCCGATGTAATCCCATCTGCATTTCAGTTTCAAAATACATGTTTTAAAACATCATTTATTTATATGAATCTTTAGGGGTAACTCAACTGGTAATTAAGATCTTCACCAGTTCAAATCCCCTAACTGGTTTTTAAAACCAGAGACTCATGGTTCGTCAGGGTGCACACAAAATTTGTCGAACAACCATGGTTATAAAATAAATATATCATTTTATGATTTATATGACCGTCAGAGATGAATTTTTTATCCTGTCATAAAAATAAAAGAAAACAAAAAATTCTTACGGTTGGTCACGTCCAGTGTGAGTCCACCAATGCCACGAGTTGAAAACCAACACGTCCATTCCCTTCCATGCATTTCCTTGACGGATCGAGTCTAGTTTTAGTACCCGACCCCCGTTTTCGCTCACGATGTCGACTAAGGTGGTTGTACGATATATCGATAACTTTAGTCCGTAATCCTGTTGATAAATAAATAATACGATAAGTTAAGTTAAGTACAAATCTAACGGTAATAAAGGGTTCATATAACAACACAAAAGTTTGATTCATTAGATTCAATAAGATAAAAAATTATAATTCTAATTACTAAAATCGAAAATAAATTGTTAATTAATGGTAAGGTAACCCGTGAGGGTTGGTAATAAATGCCAAATAATGAGTATTTATTACTGCAGTACATCCACATCTGCTCTCGTGAGACTATCCCACTCCCACATGCAAGTCACGTGATGTCTCTTGACTTGGCCACTTCAATTTTCTGTTTATGTTTTTGTATTTTCATTCAAAATTGTTTTATAAATAAAAAAAAATTCCAAAAAAAGTAATAAATAGATATAGAAATTTAAAACTTCGTTGACAAACGAATCTTGACTAAATATTTTTTTTACTTTTCAAAAAGATAAAAAAAAATTAATAAATATTTTTGAAACTATATATTTATAGGAGCAATTTAGGTAAAAAATACAGGATATTTTTAACATTGTAAAAATTTAATACCAGTTCTACAAGTGAAATATCCAACCTGATAATATTGATGGAGTACAACTAGTGTTATAGATCTAGAATAAAATAAGATTATAAATCAATTAATTGCCATTTAAAAATATATTTATGACAGTTAATGCTTTTATTTAGAGGACTTATGGTTGTTCAATTTGGAACACTTTTCTAGTTTCTATAATCTATTTATAGAAGTTAGTTTGAAGCATAGATTGTTTTTATTAGTTGGAATTAAAAAAATAGTAGATTTGTTATTTAAAATATCTTTTTTAGATTATTGGTAATTTTATTAATTCAAATATATATATATAGGGGCGAGTTCAAATGAGAACTCAAATTTAGTTATGAATGTGAGGACATATTAGAGTATGACATGTGTCATATTCAGACTGAATAATCAAAGAAATATTCAGTCTGAATAAATAATATATTCAGTCTGAATATTTATTTGATTATTCAATCTGAATAATCTAAATTCAGACACGTATCATGCTCTTCTTTGTACTCACGTCCACAACCAAATTTAAGTTTGCATTTCAACTTTCCCCCCTCTCTCTCTCTTTATATATATATATATATATATATATATAGGGAGAGGTTCAAATGAGAACTTTTGATTTTTAAGGGAACAAAGGAACACATTGTGGACCATATATGATGTGGGTCCTCCATAATATTAAATCATTTATGATTTAATATTAAATCAGAATTGATTTAGTATTATGTGGACCCACATCATATGTGGTCCACAATGTGTCCATTTGTTCCTTTAAAAATAGGTGGTTCTTGTACGATCCCTCCCCTATATATATATATATATATTAATTATAAAAATGCATAAAAATTATCAATCATACACAATTAAATTTTATTTGAAAAAAGGAAGATGATTGGGAAATTAAGCAACAAATCAAGGAGTATGTTTATGATTGGTTGATGAACAACCCTCATTATGTATTTTAATTTAAATTAAATAATACCACATGCTGAATTGGTGGTACCTTGATTATTAGGTATAAAGGAAGACAGCTGAAAATTCCCTTTTCAAACTTTACTCATTTTATGAACACTATACATAATAGAGAGAGAAAGAGATAAAGAAATCGGATATAAATTTTGCAGATGTTACAAGGTATATATATAAATCAATATAATTTAGGAAAATAATAAAAATTTATTTTTATCATAATTTAAATATTTATAGAAGATGATTAAAGTTCAATAAGTATGATCAACATTTTATATTATGAAACAATCAATATATTTATGAAACAAAATATTTGTTAGACACCTAGGTGACGTTTGTTTTTTAAAAGGTGCTGAAGTCTGAAATCTGATTTCAATTCTTAAATGGTTATGAAACGTCTAAACGAATCAGACATAAATGGTGATTAAGAGCTTAAAATGAAAAAACAAACTAAGACCTTAGACTAGATAGATGATTGAGATTGGTTTATATGGTTTATAACAGTTGTAAGGTTTGTATTTGATTTGTTTATACATATATATATATATATATATACCCACACACATATGCATAAACGCAAGATCATGTGAGAAGAAGACTTGAGGTGAAAAACGTAAGAAGATATTTGAACCATTGATCACCTTTGATCTTAAACCCACCCATGAATTACATACGGGGATTGATCTGGTGTATCGTGGTGCATCTTGTCTCGGTGCATCTTATCCTAATGTGCATCCAACTATGGAGATCTCTTATTACACTTCTCACCGTAACATTCATTCTCATCGAAATCCAATCCTATATGCATATGGGGTTGGGGGTCTGATGAGAAGGAGAGTTAATGTGATAAACGTAAGAAGAGATCTCCACACTTAGATCAATCTCAATTGAAGATCAACACTAATATGGTGTACCGAGATGCACGAGATCAATTCTCTAGATAAGCGCAATTCGTAGGGTGGAGTGACATTAAAAATGATCAAGGGCGAGACCTCTAATCTAGTCTAATGAATATTTGATTCAATAAGTATCTCGATCTTTTTCTAGTATAAAACGTTTCTTATAATAAATGAACTATATTAACCTTCCATAAATATCCAAATCATAATACATAACCTCTAATCATAATCTAACTAATATCTCAATTAATTGGTTTGTATGCTATGTATGGTTATGTTTGTAAAAGATCTCTCTCTTCCTCTCTCTCTCTCTCTCTATATATATATATATATATTAATATATACACACACATATATAAAATAAAGTTTCTTAAAAATATTGAAAACTGTAAAAATCATATAAAGGGATTTAAGATAGTTAATATTATTTCCGCCCTAAAATAAATGTATATATGTCACTTTTAATTTGTTCTTTGATTGTCAATTGGCTCATGATATCTGGAGAAATATTGGGCGATGGTGGAACATCGATATCCCTGCTATCAATAATGTCGCAAGCTGGAAGGACTGGATGGAGACGGTAAGGTTGAAGAAAGGGGAAGCAGATTGCTTAGAAGCGATAATCTACACGGCTTTGTGGTCTCTGTGGAATTATCGTAATGGGACAATTTTTGGAGCTAAAAAACCTGAAAGGCGGTGTTATGGGATAGTGTTGTTACCCACTCATATTTTTGGTTGCACAATAGGAGTAAGAAGATGAATATTAATTGGGTAGGGTGGTTGCAAAGCCCCTTAATGGTTATTTCTACTTTGTAATTGTTTCTCTAACACCTTGCTAGTTTTAATAAAATTTCTGCTGTTAAAAAAAATTGTTTCAAAATAAGTATTATTTGAAAACATGTGTCTATTTTCTTATTTTATTCTTAATTAAGAAAAAAAAAATCCCTATATTATTAAGGATAAATTTACTCTTTATTAATTAAAACTTGCTTGTAATAATTACACACATCGTCTTTTTATTATAAACACTAAATTTGATAAGAATTTTTATTTTAACATATTAAATAATATAATAATATTTTATATATGAAATTTATGCACAATCTTAAATTGATGGAATGATGGTACCTTATATGTACAAGAAAAGACAGCTTAAAAATCCCTTTTTAAATTTTACTATTTTGTGTAACAGAATAGTGTGTGTATATATTATAAAAACATTTTAAACATTTCATTGAATAAGCAAAGTTTTGAAAGTATTGTGGCTCCAAAAAGGAGAATTTAACTTTTAAAGTTGTTATTTTCGGAAAAATAAAGATATAAAGATATGTAAAGATACATAGTTTTGATAAATATATAATTTGGGGGCCAGGTTCAAAGAAAAACACTAAAAAAGGAAAACTGAAAAATATCTTGAAAGCCCTCCATCTGGACGGTATGTACTAATGCATACTGGTAATTTGTAACATGCATTTATGCATATGCACTAATGCATAAATATACATTGGTTAATAGAAAAAAAAACAGTTTTAAGCGTTTGTATGCATTAAAACTTATAAGTTTTAAAACTTATATGTAATTTGTAACATGCATTTATGCATATGCACTTAAAAAAACAATTTTAAATGCTTACCTTATAGATAAAAGGCTCCGAGATGTTATTCGGTCTTCTATATTTTAGTGTTTTTTCTTGAACCTCTGTTAATAATTCATAATCTATATTGCTTGTTAAAATTATGTTTTATTAAATACATATTTTTAGAAGTACATGCCTTCAAAATATTTATTTTGGAAGTATGTTCCCTAATATAATATTTGAATTAAAGTACCTGTTTTTATGCACAATTGCTCCATAAGTATTAAGCAAATAAAATGATTTATAAAAAAAATGAAACTTATTTTTTTTAAATTGAACCAAAGTACTATAATGGAAGCACAAATTACAAGTAGGAATAACGTAAGATCCCGGAAACAGAAAAAGACATTCGCTTTTGAAACCAACATAGACAAAGGGACACAAAAGGCGTGCACCAAACTCCAACCATCATTATTTAAAACAATATATGAATAAAATTACTTTTTAAATTTAAAATTGGGAAAATTAAAAAGGTCAATAAGTTTTTTCATTTTAAATAATTAAGTATAGTTTCGTTAACAACTTAATTAGCTTAATGAGAGTTATAATTTATTCAATCAACTATAAATTAGGGTCTATTTGTTAGCAATTTAATGAGCTTAATGGGATTCAAGACTTATTCGTCAGCTATACATGATTGTTTGGTAGTGGCTTAATGACATAGAAAGTGGGTTATTCAGTAAGCTTTTAGAAGGGAGCTTTATGCGGAAAGCCAAGTTTTTCTACAAACACGCCCCCTCCCAGTTAAAAACACACTTCTTCTGTCTATTATAAAAACACTTAAACAAAAACTTTCCCGATCTATACAGACAGATTAATCCACGTAAACAACTTTACCATACAGAACTTAATGGAAAAACAACCAAACAACCACTTAGTGTTTTACTGTTTGGTTGTAGCTTAATGATATATAAACTGACTTATTCAGTAAGTTTTAGAGATAGCTTTAGGTAGACAGCCAAATTTTTTCTAAACACTTCTCTCCCAATTAAAAAAACGCGTTCCCTTCATCTATGAAAAACCCTCCCAAATAAAAACTTTTCAAATCTACCTCACATATTAATTTATAGAATCAGTTTTATTTACATAGGACTTAATAAAAAAACAACCAAACAACTCTTAAGTCTTACACTTTTTTTTTAAATAAATACACTATTCAAACAGACACCATTGAACTTTTCTATTTTGATGATTTAAGGCTCCACATTTTTTCAAATATATAAACTATTAACTTTTTAAAAATTATTTACTTACATGTTTTTCATCCGAAAGATTGTATAACCATTAAAAAGGTTTTAAGTTTATTTATTTTTATATATTAAAAAAATATTTTTTTTAACAGCGGCAGTCACCTTTTTAAATATTTGATTATGAATCAAACAAAAAATGAGATTTTTTGTTTTCTATATAATGAGAATTTATTTTTTAATGATATTTGAAGTATGTGGTAAGAATTAAAACCGTAAAACACTTCAAACTTTATTACAGTTTTAATGTTTTTACCAAAACTTATGGTTAAAACTGGTCTAATAAGAGCAAAAAGTGGAGGGTAGTTGGATCGATATAATTGACCACAAATTAAAATTTAAAAATAAAAATAAAAAAAGAGTGGGAAAATGAAAATAAAAATAAAAATAAAAATAAAAATAAAACCAACCTGAAACACCAACTCAGTAAGAACACCACCGGTCTTGATTAGCGTATATCTCGCATTTGGCACCCATGAATGAATCATGCAACTCAGTGAGCTCCACATGTTGAAACTCAGTGAGTCACCCACAAACATAATTCTCTTCCCCCTCCATTTCTGCAAGAACTCCAACCCACTAAATCTACAACCCCAAAAACCACAATCAAAATAAAGTTCAGGGTTGTAGAAATTGGTGCGTTGTTCTTATTTCTAAGAACAACGCACCTAATGGAATGGGAAAAGACAGTAAATTAAGAACAATATGTACCTTGGTAGGTTGCAGCCGAAAGGCTGCCACCGGTACTTGAGATATGATTTATCTGGTCTTCCGTATTTGATGCAATCGAATTCGGGATCTAGGAAAGGACAAGTAGTAGGATTGTAAAGAGGGTAAGATGGATCGTATACCCATTTGCCTTTGAAGAAATTGCAAGAATTAGAATTGGCTTTGGAGGAGTTGAAGAAAGAATTGGTGGCTTTTATCCGGTAAAAGAACAAAAACAATGACAAGTATAATAATGAGGTAAACAGAGATCCCATTTCTTGATTTTCGATCCAAACTTGTGGTGTTGTAAGGACGTAGTACTAATATATATATATATATATATATATATATTGTATATATTATATTATATATATATAATATGGGAGAAGAAAAGGGAGAAAAGGAGATCAAGTGTGTCATTTTTCAAGGTATAATGGGATCACAACTATAAAAGGAATTTTAAAAAGGTCAAAAGAGATTATTTATAAGAAAATTACGGTTGTAAAAAAAATATGTTAAAGTAAAAATTATAAAATATATATATTTTTTAATTTTAAAAAATCCGTTTGAAATGATATAGGTTCTTATAAGTAAAAAGTGTAATTTTTATAAGCCATTATTTATTACCACCGTAAGAAACTCTTACAAATCACTTACATTTTTTGAGGTTTTATAGAAGAACATTCGTTTTTATTTTGAGTTTTGTCCGAATATTATATTAGTTGTTTAATTGAATTAAAAGATCTGATAAAAATTAATGGTGAAAAAAATATCGAATTTATAAATAAAAAATTCTTGTAAGTCACTCTATTAGGAAGTTTATGAAAAAATTTAATTTAATAAGTTGTTAATAATACGTCAAAAAAAAATGAAGAATGAGGTCTTATAAATTGAATACTTCAATTTTATGGATTTAATTAAATCTTCTTTTATTATAGATAAGTTTGTTTCATCACCTTTTTAATGGGTATTTGCTGTATTTTTTTTATTAAAATACACGTTAAAGTAAATATTATATTTGTTTTTCTAAGAAATAAAGTATGTAAATAAAATAAACCACTTTATTTTTATTTGTCAGAAATGAGGGCACATGGCATGTAACATAAGGTGTTCCCTTTTCTTTATATTTTTGGTTGTGACTTTGAGCATGTAAGGTGGAATTTTAGTTTCTTGAAAGCACAAAAATAGAAACCATATTAAATTATTAACTTTAAAATTAAATGGAAATTGGTAAAAAAATATTAAACATGTATCTGTAAAAAGTTTTAAAAAAGTATATAATTTTACACCATTTATTAGAAAGAATATATATATATATATATTCATATATAATTGAAATTGGGATATTTGCAGAGAAAATGTTGCATCAAATCATTGGAGAAGACTTTGGAAGGTTTCATCATTCATGGTTTAAAAAGTCCAAGGAATAGTGGGATTACAAGAAGACATCTGTTGTGTGTTTGGAAACTAAAATTTGAAAATGTATTTTTATAACTTGTTTGTATATGATATATAAATTATTTATTTCATTTGGTTTTTATTTAAAGTCACAAAGCAAATCATTATCACATAGAGTACTAGAGAGATGGTTGTTACTTTTATTACTGAAGTTTATTTTTCAACGTAAAAACTCAGATCGACCATGATAAGTTATACCAGGCATATAGAAACACAAATTTTAGTTCCTCATAAGAAAATGAGTCTTGTTATATATATGACTAAGAAAAACCTTTATTGTCGAGTTTAGATGTACTAGACATATCAGTTTTCAATGAATAATCTTTTATACATATTTTTTGTATTCCTTAGGTAAATATATGAAATTTTAGACACTAACGTCACAACATTGGACATATTATCACCCATGCCAAACCCAACTAATGGGTCGTTTGGTTGTTTTTCCATCAAGTCCTGTATGGATAAAGCTATCTGTGTGGATTAACCTGTTTGTAAGGATTTGAAAGGTTTTTGTTTGGTAGGGGCAGATTTGGAAAAAACTTGTCCATCCGCATAAAGCTCCCACTAGAAGCTTACTGATTAAGTCATTTTCTATATCATTAAGTCACTACCAAACAATCATGTATAGTTGACCAAATAAGTTGCGAGTCTCATTAAGCTTATTAAGCTGCTAACAAACATGCCCTAACTTAGGGACTAAGATTTGGGGGTGGGGTGGGCGAATGGAGTCTGCATGGTCTATATAGGGTGACTACGAAACATAATACTATGAAACATATGTAGATGTTGTAAAAAGTGGGATTCTTTCTTTTATTAGGATCAAGATGAACCTTAATTATATCAATTTTGTTTGAGTACCAAATTTTTTCACCATTATTCGGAACTAATGAGCTTTTGGGGTTTACGCTTCCATTTCATATGAAGAACATTAAGGGAACAAGCAATAGTGAGTGATCCCTTACATCGTAAACAATTTCCTCCTCTTCAAAGATGGGATTGAGGCCTATTTTTTTTTTAAATAGATCGCTCAACATTAAGGTGATGTTTGTTTTTTAAGAGGTGCTCAAGTCTGAAGTGTGATTTCAGTTTAGAAATGGTTATGAAATGTCTAAACGAATCAGACATAAGTGGTGATTAAGAGCTTAAAATGAAAAAACAAACAAGTGAGAAATATTTGGGAATTGAGGCCTATTTTTAGCTAGGGGAATAAAGGGGAGGACCCATCTCCAATTACATAATGTGAAACTAAAAGATCACTCGATACTATTGTCAAATCTTTCTTGTAACTGGCGGGTCTTTTTGAAAATAGCCTATTTACTTTTTGAGATAGAGGAAAAATGAAGCACCCCTAAAATCATAGGAAAATACAACTTACAAAAACCTAAAATGATCAAACATAACAATTTATGCACATAACAATTTAGGCCCAAAGTAACTATACCAACCCGATAACTTGATGAAAGTTTTAACGACTTCTCTAAATTATTTGTTTTCTCTTTAATATGTATAAGTTACAAAAAAACAACTCGGCAACAACGAGCAATAGAACTCATAAGAGAACATTATTGTAAAGTTATATGTAACATATAAATATTTGATGAACTTCTATATTCTTTTGAATGATTGATCGTATTTCAAAGTAAATGGTCGTTTACCAAAACACTTATCCGGTAAGTGCTTACCGGTAAAATTCAACACTATCACTTACTTACCTAACAAGATTTTAGTCCACTAAAACGGCTTCGTATGCAACAATTTACCTGGTAAGCGCTTACCGTGGTAAGAATCATCTCCCATTTTTACCGGGTAAGATTCTTGGTCCTTACCTTATTCACCTGGTAAAGTAATATGACTTGGTAAGTTCTTATCCGAGTAAGATTTGGTAAACGACCCCTAAGATTTTCTTTATTTTTATGTCCTCAATGTTGGTTTTACTTTGTTTAAACACAACCTGACCAACCCGATGGGGTTGGGCTGGGTACTTGACTTCAACCCGATCACCAAACCCATGACCACCCCTAATACTAATCACGTAAATAGGGATGAGCGAAATGAACCAAAAACCCGAACCGAACTAGTACCACCGGTTCGGTCTTCGGTCCCGATATTTTCCCCATATTCGTTTTCGGTACCGGGTATTCCCGATTAGAACTGAACCGAACCGAAAGCAACCCAATGGATACTTCTGATTTGGAATTTCTAGAAAACTATTTTTTTCCAAACCACAGTATCTCCCATTTTGGATCCAATATCCACCTAAAATAATAACAAAAAATCGGTTCCTCTTCCCATACATATTCCAATACCGATTATCTTTAAATCGGTTTTTACAAAATCTTATTCTCCTAAATCTGTTATCTGTTTCTTGCATAATCAATTCCTCCAATTTGCTTACTTTGTGGTTTTTTTAACATGAGTTAAGTGATTTTGGTTTTTGTTGTTGTGCTTATGATAAAGGTGAAAAACCGGTTAGTCGTCCCGAAAAATCTATGTACATATACAAATTTGGTCCCAACCGATTCTAGTACCGAATTACCTGAAACCGGATCGAAACCAAACCGGGGTATTCTGTTCTCGAAAATTTTCCGTAAAAAATTCGGTACCATCGGTTCGGTACTGGTCTTGGACCGAGCTCACCCCTACATGTAAATATATATAATAATTTAATATATATATATATAGAGAGAGAGAGAGAGAGAAGGGAGAGAGGGAGAAAAAACTAAAAAAAGAGAAAACTGAAGAACACACTAGGAGTCCGCCATCTGGTAACATGCATTTGTGCATATGCACTAATGCATTGATGCATAGAAAAAAATGAGCTCCAATCGGTTATATACATTTGTGCATATGCACTAATGCATATTTATGCATTGATGCATAGAAAAAAATACCGTCCAGATGGCGGACTCTCAAGGTGTTCTTCTGTTTTCTATTTTTTTAATGTTTTCTCCTGAACCTCCCTCTATATATATATATATATATACTTATTTTAATTATATTTTTGCCCACCAAATTAAATTTGTAGATAACAAATTTTATGCAAGGAAAAAAGAGGTTTTAGGATGAATAACGGTGCTCAATTGGGTGGCTTATAATCTTGGGTGTCGATATTCGTATCTTGTAATGAGAAAATATGGCCGGAATTGGTGCCAGAAACCGCGCTGTTCTTGGTATACATGTGAGTGTATATATGCATTTCTTCCCTCCTTAATCAAGGGCAAATAGGTAATTTGTATTTAAATCTTAACTAATAATATTTGTTATATTTACAAAATCAACTAATTTCATGGAGTTGGAAGAGCATTTCCAATAAAAGGTTTTCATAAGTAAAACGTTTAAGTTTTTATAAGAACGTTATTGAAGATACTTCTTATAAAAACTTCACATTATTTAAGTTTTTATATAAAAATATTGTTTTCAGTGACCTTTTATTAGTTTTTTATAAATTTTTCTTGACTTTATAATAATAATAATTATTATGTATAAAGACGGTTGGATTTCGGTGAGAAATAAAATTAAAGGTAAAAAAAACGTAAGAATGGATTTCCATCCTTGGATGCACATTATAATAAGATGCACTATATCAATCCCCTTCAAGCGAAAATACATGGGTGGGATTGAGATTAAAGTTGTGATCAAGAGTTCAGATTCTTTCTTATGCTTCTCATTTTAACTCTCATTCTCACATGATTTTACTTCTGTATAAATATTTAATCATTATTGATGGTGAAAAAAATATTAGACATACAAAAGAGGTTCTTATATATAAATATTTTTTGGGTGAGTTAAAAATGATGTAACACTATATATATAATAGGTTCTTATAGGAATTTCTTTTTGGAAATGCTCTAAAGTTGACAACCAAGAAAATCTGACTCGATTAAGTTCTTAACAACATAAAATATTGCATCTATACTATATTATTATGTAAAAACTTTTAAAATTTCGAAAATGCCTTATAAGATATTATAAAAAAATACGAATTATTTGCTACAACCCACATGTATGCTTCTGTATGTCGTAATAGGGGTTATTTTGGTTCGAGCTGGAAAAATGGGTGGGTTGGATGAGTTAGGTGACAAGTTTAGATCAAAAAGAAAATTTTGTTAGTGTATGTCAAAACAGGTTGGTCCGGATACGATGATCTTCAACGTAATTGTCTATTTTTTGAATTCTTAAAAAAATTATACATATATATAAGTTTAAACAATTTTCAATCGATTTAATCTATTTAATTCGTTTATTAAATGGTTTATTTTATATAATTGATTTATTAAAGACGTAGTATTACCAAAAATGGGTAAATTTTTACTTACTATTTAACTACCTTTTTATTACTACGTATTTGATTTAAATAGGCTTATTTTAAATCTAAATACCGAAATTGCCTAAATTGATATTATAAAAAATTCAATAATGGTATCAAAAAGCTAAATTTGTAATTTAATATAAAGATGTATATTAATAAAAATTCAATAATGGTATTAAAAGGCTAAATATGCAATTTAATATAAAGATGTATATTACAAGACATGATAATAATAATTTAATATATATGTATATCCAAACAAATTATGCACATTCTTGCGCAGACAATGTGTCATAATTTTAATGTATTGAATAGAAAACTTGTGACAACTATTATCTTTTAATAACACATTATTTTGATTTTTAATTTAAATAGTCTTGTAGAAATTATTTTCATGTAATTCAAGTAAAATTTACAACTTTTTTCAGTCCGGAAACAAGTCTCATAAGTCATAACAAGAATAAAATATGACACTTTAATTTAATATCAAGTTTCTAAGTATTAATAATGAGAAAATTAATTAATATAATAAGAATTAGTGTCGATTTTTAATTAAAATTGATCTAAGGTCCAGATCATTTTTTACGATTCTCACAAAAATCCAGCCCTATATAAATATAAGTTTCTAATAGAAAACTGTTGGTTGCAACTTGTATTGTCACATACAATGACATTTTTCGTAAGTTGAAACAATTTTTTTTTAAACTTAACATAAGGAAGCACGTATCAAATTAAAGCATATTCATAAATATAATTCCCAGTTTTTCTTTCATTATATTGTAATAGTAGAACAGGGGCACAACATCCCCTAGTCAAACTTAACCCCTGGTAGCTGGTATTGCTTTTTGATGAGTTGTTCGAAATCGAGGAATCTAAAGATTTTTTGGAATACTATTTGTTGCTTTATTGATGAATGCACCGATGGTCAATATATATATATATATATATAGAGAGAGAGAGAGAGAGAGAGAGTGTGTGTGTATGTGTGTGAGTGGAGATATATTGTTTTCCGTCCATGTGGTTTACCAAATCTTTGGTTCTTGTCCTCTATTTCACTAAGTACATTAATATATACCCCTATGGTTTGCATTTTCGCTTCGGTTTGGGTAACTGGGTCTAACGGTCCGTTAAGAGCTACTGTTAAGTAGGTTCATCACGTGTTCCTCACATTAGGGGCATTTCAATCATTTTCTATACAAGTGTTTTTAATACAAGTGTTTAGAGTTTAAGCTACAAATATTTACTACTCTCTCCGTTTCGAAATAAATGTCCGTATATATATTTATGTTTGTCTTAAAATAAGTTTTACGTTTAAAAAATAGTTAACTAAAATTTTCAAATCTACCATTTATTAATGTACAAGTATTTAAGAATTAATAAAATAAAGATACATTAAAAAAATATAAATAGGTCTTTTTTTTTCTTTTTCTGTTTTTGAAAGTTTTGATTACTTTACATAGTTGAAGCCTTTACACCATTTTTTTTAAATGAAAAGACAAAAATACTAAAATGCCTTTCATGTGAGAGGCATAAGACCCTTTCAACGGTGTCCTCAAACGATTGTCAGACCTAAAGATCTAAATCGAAACAAAATGTAAAGGCAGCAAAACCATAGAAGTATAGATGTAGTTAATGTAGTCAAGGGATGAAACCGGAATTTTGATAAATTATATAAATAAAAAATGCAATTCACTTGTATATGTATGTATGCGTGTGTGTATATATATATATATATATTTATATATAATATTATAAAGTAGAATCAAATTAATGTTTTATCATGTGAATGGCTGTTTGCATGTTAGGTTTTAATTGAGATCTAATTTGACAAGAATATGTACGCGATCAATTCTTGTTATCTTCTTCATCATTATTTTTTTATATTTTTTCTCCGAATAAATCCAAATAATTGTAGTAGATAAAAAAGAATATAAAATAAAATTATGTACATGTTCAAAGTCATATGAATCAACGATCTCTACTATACAAATAAACTTTTTGATTGACGATAATAATTAAAGGAGACCCAAAAAAGGTTATAAATGCGTATATCGTTGAAAAAATGTGTAAAAAAAATATTAAGAACTTGGTTCTCATGCCTTTATAACAATTATGGTCCATATTTGCTTTATAACATGTTTTTATTAATAATCAATCACATTGATACTAAATCAGAGATGCACACGACTTTTGTTGCAACCTAGGTTGTGGGTCAAGTTGTCCCTACACCACCAGATCCCCTGAGATGTGTTATTACATGTGATAATATATTCTCATTTAAGTATCTATATATAAATATATCTAATAATTTAAAAACGGCAAATAATTTGATAATTGTCATAACTTTTCATAAATTATTCATAAAAGCTATAAATTATTTATTTCATCATAAATATTAATTATCATGAATATGATAATCATAATGAATAACCTGTCATAATATTTATTATCATATTCATTATCAATAAATCGTGAGATAATTGGTTTTTGTAAGTATTAAATCATAAGTTATTAAAATGAAGTTTGACAACTTGAAATATTAAATCTTTATAAAATTATAAGTTATCGATACGAAATTAAGCAACCTAATAAATTAAATTTGAAGAAATAAGTTGTTCTACTAATTTTCATGACATAATTTTTAGAAGTTATAATAATATAAATACTACGGACCCAAGTTTTATTAGAGTGATGGCTTTGACCTTTATAACAAATAAGAAGTCTTTACTATTAGCCACAAATAACAGTAGAGAAACAAACAAATAAATAAAAAAATTATTATACTTAAAGTCCATTAATGTGCAAACAAATAAATAAATTATAATCGCCAACCAAATATGTAAAACGCCCTTAAATAAAACATATAATAAAGAAAGTATACGAAGAAAGTAAATTTTTGTTTGATAATCACGGACCATACCAGCTTGTATGTAACTTGATCAATTTCATAGGTTCCTATAAATTAATTACAGTATGAACATTCTTAATGATTTTAAGGAGACTCAAATTAGTAACTTATGAAAGGAGTGCAATGACTATTGAGTATTGACTAGTTCACATAACGTCAACTTAACCAGGGGTGAAACACAAGTCTTCTAATTGAGGGGGCCGAACCTAACAAATGCATCTAAAAAATATATAATAAAAATGTTTCCAACAATATTTAAGGGATAAAGCGCAGGGGCCATATACACATAACCAACTGAGTTAAGTACAATTCATGGATAATATTTCTAATATCTAGTATTTAAGGGATAAAGCGCAGGGGCCATGGCCCCCCTAGGCCCCTATTGTGTTCCGCCTCTGAACTTAACCATGGATGGTCTTGGCATTTTTCAATGGTGGTGGTGTAACATAATTGTTGTAACATAAATTAGAAATGAGAATTAACTATAGTTACAAAACACAATATAAAACATCAAGAAACCAAACTCAAATTCAACAATTTACGGTTAATGTTTTGTTTTCCATTATCATCAACTATCATATCTCAAATTTAAGATCTTCCTCAAGAGCTCACATCGACGGGAAGGTTTGGCACCTCGATCAAAAACTTTATTTTATTAAAAGGATTAAATCCTTCCAAAATCCTTGTAGACAAAGCCAATCAGAGTCGAGTTTGTTGATTCTCGGATACGAAGATATCAAATTTGAT
This sequence comes from Silybum marianum, assembly GCA_036898165.1. Taxonomy (NCBI): domain Eukaryota; kingdom Viridiplantae; phylum Streptophyta; class Magnoliopsida; order Asterales; family Asteraceae; genus Silybum; species Silybum marianum. Next base: position 574,787 of record CM072531.1, on the reverse strand, counting down.
GATATTGTAACATCTCAGTTTTTAAATAATAATCCCCTATTGTAGCACACACCAAATTACAACAGTAATACATTTAAGAGTCATAAAACCTTTTCCACTGCCTCTGAACAAAGCGGAGGGACCCCCAAGCCTCTTCATAGATATGCCCCTAGGTATCCGATTAACCTAGAGAAAGAAGTTGACCGCCATAAAGAACAAGAGTATGCCATAGATTTTAATTAGGATGTGTAGTGATCGATATTGCTAGAACTTGTGATTAACAGATTGGTCATCTGTTATGTCTAAGAACATTGGAGAGTCACCTTTTATTTACCTGTTCGTGTTTCTACTTTCTAGTTAATCTTCTAATTAATTCTAAGATAGAGATACAGTGTCCATAATTACTTGAAGTTAATTAAGGATTGATTTCGTAATTAGATAAAACCATTAAGATCATTTTAAGGAGTATGTGGGGGAGATTGTTTCTGAACTATTATTCCATGGACAAACAAGTACAAAGTCACCTTCTTTAATGGCAGGCCCCTTGCTGTTCATAATCATTGCAGACTCCTTTTTTGATTTTATTATAAAAGTTAAAACACAAACTTAAATGCTGGATTTATCACAAAACTTAATCGATAGTCATCTAAATATTGTTTTAAAACATTCATTTTAGGTTAAGGAATACTATGGTTAGGTTAAGGAAAACCTTAAAATATAGAAAATCAGAAAACTATGAAAAAATATATTAATATGAATGTGAAATTAAAAAGAATAAATTGATGGTATTTTCTGGTAAATTGGTTTCTCTCTTATTGTGATTATCTTTTGTCTTTTTTGATTAAAAAATAAAAACGGAGGCGTTTAAGTTAAAAATAAAGTTTTTATTACCTCTTTAATTGCGTTCATTTGATCAATCAATTTAAAGATGGATAAGGTTCCCTATTTTTTATTTTTAGGGCTTCCACCGAACCCAATATATATATGTATATACATAGGTTTGGGTTCTGTCGACAACTCATCTTTACTGTAAGATTGTGAGAACCCTCTCACAAACGTATACCTCTTTTTGTGATTCCGATCAAACGACCATGTTTGTATTATTAAGGAGGGGCAATCTGGTCATTTAGGAAGCATATGTCCATTACATACCTTAGCATGATACTTCTCATGTTAAGATATGTAAAGTATGTTAATGTAAGTTAATGTTCATTGTTTTTATGTTAAGGTATAATAAGGGGCCGCTCAGTAAGCGCTTACTGTTAAAAGTCAACACTTTCACTTGTCTTACAAGATAAGATTCTAGTCCATTGAAACGACATTATATATATGCAACAATTTACTCGATAAACAATAACTATGTAACAGTCGTCACCCTCAATTAATCGGGTAAGATTCTTGATCATGAGGTAAGGTAAATGACATCTGGTAAGTGCCTATTCGATAAGCCTTTAATAAACAGTTCTTAAATCCCATTAAATACTCTATTAGTAGAACGACTATGAACTGGTTGGGGTATCTATTTGTTGGTTTGGATTAGGTAAGATGTATAGAAATTATGCATTCAAATACGGTGTGACCATCTTTTAGTTTCTTTCTTATAATATTATTCTTTTTAAATGTAGAGTTGACTTTGAAATTTATTAAGAGCAAAGTTTAGAAAGAAATTGGTCCCATCATTTTGTTATCAATAGCAGCCACCACGAGTTTGTCGTTTCAATGACAATGAGAGTGATCTTTGTATTTTTCTTAATCCATTTGCAATAAATATAAATAAATTAAATTAAACTAAACCCGATCATGCATGTTAAAAATCTTATAAATAAAATATATATCTTAAATTAATTGACAAATGAAAACTTGAAAATTATTAGAGAAATTTGTGATTTCAGTTTAATATCATACAATAATTGAATAGTGTTATATAAAAATCAGATCGGTTTTTATCTGGTCAAGAGGATTTATGCCTTATTTTGCTTATTTTTGTTCTTGACTCGGCCTTATATGGTCCAAAAGAATATCAATTTTTATCTGATTTAACACGAATTAATCTAGTTTGAAAAAGTACCGACGGTTCAATATGGTCCGGATTGATGATGCCATCATGCCAATTAGGGTGTTCATCGGTTGACATCCATTGGATGTGAGGGGAACCGAACCGATCCAATCATCAATTGGATGTTGGATTTTGCCAACCGAACCGATCCGATTAACATCGGACAACCGAACCGAACCGATCCAATGGATGATTGGATTGGTTCGGTTTCATTCATTGGATATTTTTATTGGATATCCAATGAATGATCCATTGTGTTAATTCAATCCAATTTTTAACAATGAAAAAAAATTAACTTATCATTTTTAATATGTGTTAAAACAAACACAAGTGAAGCTAGAAATTCAAAAACTAACACAAAAATAAATTTTGATTTAAGCAGCAAATTGAATACAAACTAACTGCATGATAGTTGGATGATGGTTGGATGATAGTTGGATGGATAACTAGATGGTCATCAGATGTTTAATTGGATGGTAACTACATGTTGGTCGGTTTTGGTCGGTTCTGGACTGCTATCCAAGAACTGACTGATCCAAATTGGATGTTGAAATTTTCAAATCTGATTCGATCCAATTACAATTGGATGTCCAATTATAGTCGGTCGGTTTTAATTGGACCGGTAGGTTCCAATTGGATCGGTTATTTTTTACACACCCCTATTGCCAATGTTCAATCTAGCTTGCGAGGCCTAATCCAAATACGATCTCTAAGTTTAAGAGTGTAGGTAAGACTATTTGTATCGTTAAGACTTAAGAAGTTTATAACTCTGGACCTAGTACACACTAGTTGGTTGGTTTCTAGTGAAGTTAGCATGACACAAGGATTTCAACTAAGTTTGATAACTATAAGCTAGCTTGTAAGTTGTTTTATTTTATTAGCGTATTGAAAAAACTTTATTTAATTCATAAGTTTGATCATATCCTAATCTATTGAAATAGTATTTCAATAAAGTTCATTAGCTTTTTTTTTTCCAAAAAAATTCTAATTATGTTCTTCTTTTAACTTCTTCCATACGCTTTTATTAACTCTTGTCTTATTATTTATAGGAATTATTACTATAATATTATTATCTTATAGTAAAGAATAATAATTAATTTTTTAATAATGCTTTATATTACAAAAACTTGATAAAATATAAATAATAGTTATTTCTTGAGAGTAATTTAATTATATTCTTTTATTATAAACAAAAAACATTATACCATTATTAAATAAAAGACTTTTACTTACAATTTTTTTTCTAAAAAATTTATCATAAAAAATGATTCGTCACTAACCATCACATGATGGTGATTCATGAATCCATAGTAGCACATGAACGACAATTTCATCATGTGAGACGCTCTTCATAACTATATTGAAGGAGTCACCACAAATATTGTTTTCAATATTGTTCAACTTTATATTGTGAATAAATACTTTTAGGCATGGTAGGTAACATGTGACTATGTGAGAAACATGCTATGAAATGCGAGAAATTAGTATTAATATTGCAATTTGCAAATATGTTAAACAACATAAGAAATGTCCATTAAACTTATACAATTTAAAAAAACTATCACTTGTGTTATTTTTGGGTTATGTTTCCATGAGAAGGAGAGTTAAGATGAGAAGTGTAAGAAGTGATTTCCACCGTTGCATGCACATTAATTAGGATGAGATGCACCACGATGCACCGGATCAATCCACATATGAACCGCAATTCATGGGTGGATTTAAGATTAAAGGTGATCAAGGGTCCAGATCGCTTCTTACGCTTCTCACGTTAACTCTCATTCTCACACGATCATGCTCTGTTATTTTTTATTTTAGTATGATTAAATATATTACTTTAATGGACAGTTAGCCTGTGGTCAAGCCGAGCCCGTTTATAGGGAGGGTATGGGCAATTTTTCAAGCCCGTAAAAAGGGCTTGAGTTTGCCATATTAGACCCGTCAGACAAGAAAATTAGGTTAGGTTAGGCTCGACTCGTATCCGAATCAACCCGTTCCCGACCCATGCTAACAAATGATCAACTCTATACCATAATAATTTTATTTCAATTTTCCAAGAAACTACATAATCTAATTGCATTTTAAGGTAGTATGAGAATCATACCGATCATTTAATTAAGTTTCTATAAACCTTAGGACTATTTACACCTTTTATTGTTTTTTAAAACGTCATTTTAATACTTACAAAATATGGTCCAACTCTACGACCAAGTTTCTGCCTTTCTGTTCATTCATCTTCTTGTTTGACTTCGACTTCTTCAAGCTATCGTCTTTCAACATTGTAGATTGTCCTCCATGGAAACAACCTCCATTGAGTAGGAATGTGACGATTAGAAAACATCTATAACTTTACATTAAATTTTACTTATAAAAGATCGAGTTTATCAAATAAAAAACTCGTGATCAAATAATTGTGCCGAAAGCAAAATAGATTGTAGAATTTAAAAACACACATACACACCATAATATTTGCATCCATTATTAGGCCACAATAGTTGGATCCACTATTGTTGCAAAACAAAGTTAGTAACATATCTATATATAGATGTTAGATTATGGACGAAATAGATTAACATAATTCATGATGATAATGTGTTATAAACCCAAGATCTAATATACTTTATATCTCTTTTTCTACTTTCCATTATGTACATATTTATATTTTGATGAATCATACACATAACAGGTTTTAAATCAAATATATTGCGGTAACATTAAGTAAATCTCTATTACAATCTAGTTATGAAGGTATACATGGGAGTATGCATGTTGCAAATTGATGTGTACATGCCATGATCATTATTGAAAACTAGATTAGCCAAGATACTGATGATAACCGACTAACGAAGTGTTCAGCATATAACACGTCACTTACCTAATATGAAAACGCTAATGGATATTCCTATTGATTAACTAGGAGACTATACGGAATAACATTTCCTAAATGTACCATTATATATGAATCATTTTCATTTAAGGGATAGGCTAATCAAACGATGAGATAATTCCAAGACTATATATCTATCTTGATGGATAGTTGAGATTAAATCTAACAAAACCTAATTAGAATAATTGGAATTTCAATCAATTCTCTCCACCTATAAATAAAGCATTTAACCGCCACAAAGTCTACCCTTTTCTTCTTTCAAACACATATTAGGGTTTGCGTGCATAGAGGAAGAAACCGATCAAACAACTAGCTGTTTTTTGCAACCGGATCACATCACATAACTACACGAACATAAGAATGTCAGGCTTTACCGTTTATTTATACAGCATTAATATTATGTTAATGATAATCATGTAGATCAGAATTTTTAGGGTTTATATAAATTAACCTTAGATGATGCATGGTATTTTATAAGAAACTTGGAAGTGAGCATCACCGAGTCAACTTGAGGTTGGAATTACAAATATAACAAGTTCGTAATATGATATATATTTAGCTAATATAAATCAAAGAGGAGATACTTTCTTTACAATAATGAGAACACTCATTTTCCTCTTTATATTGAAATCTTCTCTATAATCTCACTTCTTGATTCCATCTTCATCGTGTATATCAACGACTTCTTGAGGATTTTCTTTCTTCTACTTCATGAATATAGATACAAAAGAATTACAACACATAACATATAAACTATGATGTACGAAATGTAAAAAAATGTTTTAGTTGGTCCGTTATATATATAGTGGCAAATTGGGATCACTTTGTAAGAATAGACTCTAATTTGATTAAGACCAATGATGGAGAAAGATTAAGGATTCATCTAATATGTCTCGGAAGATATTCGTAAGAAATAGGATTATAAACATTTTATAATCTCAAAATAAAACGACAAAAAAAGGAAAATAGTTTGGCAACTTGTAGTAGTCCCATCTTTTATCCTCAAGTTAACATTGTGTTCCCGAAACCTTTTTTAAGAAGTAAAGAAAAGAAAAAGGATGGAAAGGAGGAAAGTAAAAAAAACTCGCCTTCTTCAAACTTTTAAGAGAGATGAATGGAAAATGAAGGAAAATAATGGTAAGTTTCCTCCTAAGGCATTGTTTGGAAAAAAATAAATAAGCTATCTTATTTTCAGGGTACAAGTTTGAATGTGCACAAGCTAAATTATTGAAACGCTATTTGGAATAATGTTTTGGGAACTTATTGTCATTTTTTCCAATTATAACATTAATTAATATTAATTATTATTTATTATTTATTACTATTAATTATAAATAAATATCAGTAATTATGAAATATTACTAATATAAATTAAAATTAATTATTAATTCATTTTAATTATAAATTATACATTAATATTGTCTATTAATTATTTACAATAATTATTAATCATATCAGTTATTTTCTTTATTATTATTCAATATATATATTTAATTATAGAAAAAAAAAACAAATGTGACAATTATAAAAATATTTATATGACATAACAACTAAATTTATACTTGTTTTGTTTTATAAATAATAAAATTGTGTTAAATAATTTTAATAAAATATTTAATTTAATTATCAAATATATATTTTTTAAATTATTAATTAATTAGAATATGTGAAGTTGGCTAATTTTTGTATTCAAATATTTAATGGTTATTTAAAATCATTAAAAAATAGATTTTTTTCTATTTTTTTAACAAATTCAAATATTATTATATATATATATATATATTATTTGAAACTGTTTTAATCAGGTTTTAATTTTTCCGTCATCTTGTTTGTATTAATTAATATATACTATATTATTAAATATTTGTTTTTTAATTATTTCAAAATATCATAATTGATTAATTTTCAATATACTCTTTTGGTCATTTTATGTTCTTATAAGTTAGTTTTGCCAAACACGTTTTTTTTATAAGGCATCTGCTAGCTTATCAGCTAGTTTGCCAAACATAACCTAACACTTTTCCCTCAAATCTGGAAGGAAAGAGAAACAAAGAAAAGACATCAAATCTAATCAAAAAATTATTAGAAATACAAAACTATATTTTTCATTCAAATGATATATTTTTAGAGTGTATGGTAAAGATGACATACTTTCTTTCTTTTTTTTCCCTCTTGTTCAAGAAAATAAAAAATTAATTATGTTCTTTCATTTTTCTTCTTAATTTTTCTTTTTTTTTTCAAAAACACAAATAAAAAATTCTTTTATTTTCCCTACCTTTATTTTCTTTTCTTTATTTCTCCAATTTCGATAACACAATGTAAGGCTTGGAACGTACGTAAAAAGTTATATCCATCTTGGATTCTTGGAGGTAGCACTATTTTAATAACACAATGTAACTTTATTTTCATAAATATCCCGAATCTAATCAATCTATGTTACATCCGGCACATCTTTAATTCCCTTCTTTTTTCTTTCTTCCACCAAACCCCTATGTGTCTCGCTTCCATCATGATCAATACCTAAACCTAAAATATTAATCAATTACATGTTCTCCATACGAAATAATACTTAACACAAACCCCTCAAATTAATAGTATAAACGTTTGTATACCAGACATCTATCTACTATGACACACAAAAACAAAAAGAAACATATTACAAACCCTAGACTTTTTTAATTAACAAATATCGTGATTGATCGATAGATAAAAACAATGGAATTTTAACGGTTTCCATCAAATATAACTTTTAGAACAACTTTTGGTAATAAGAAAAACAAAAAAAAAAAAATCAAAGAATTGTACACCACATTATAATGGAATATATTTTATATAATATGTCCAATTAAAACCAGCCAAATGGGGTGGCACTTAACTTTCATATCGTTATTGAAAGTAGTTGATGTTTCAAGTTCATTTTTGTCTTTTGGATGAGTTGCTCATATTACGTTGCATGTTTTTGGTGAATACATGCCACAACTTGTATGACCGTAATGTCACTCTCTAATGGATTAAATTAAATTAGGCTATCATTCAAGTCAATTAAAAAAGACCCTCAACTTGTTTGATTTAATCGATATATGGGAATAAAGTTATATATATATATATATATATATATATATATATAGAGAGAGAGAGAGAGAGAGAGGGAGGTTCATGTGAGGACGGTATCTTTTTACGAGAACGCGAGGACAATTATCAGCCAATCATTTTGTACATGAAATTCTTCATGTACAAAATCACATATGATTCATATACAAAATCATATATGATTAGCCGCGACTTTTCTTGCAACTTGCCCGCGGAAAAAGTCTCCCGTGTTCTTTTTGACGCTTACAAAATCATATATGATTTTGTACATGAAAAATTTCATGTACAAAATGATTGGCCGATAATTGTCCTCGTATTCTCGTAAATTGGTACCGTCCTAGTATGAACCCGCCCCTATATATATATATATATATAGAGGGAAGTTCAAATACAAACTCATATTTACGTACCAACTATACAAACTGGTTCAAATCAATATAAAAATAATTTTTTTCCATCAAATGCTATGATTTAAGATATTATTACACATATGTTTGTTTTATAATGTAAAAGTTTCACATGTATTTGTTTTCATAAGTTGAAAGTTTTTCATATATTTTTTTATGAAAAGTTTCACATATTTTTGTTTCATAATGTAAAACTTTCACACGTAATTTTTTCACAAGGCGAAACAAACATATGTATAATAATATCTTAAACCATAACATTTGATTAAAAAAAATCGTGAAAAAAAATATATTTTTATATTGATTTGAACCAGTTTGTATAATTTGTACATAAATATGAGTTTGTATTTGATAATCTTCTCTCTCTCTCTCTCTCTCTCTCTATAGAGGCGGGTTCAAATGAGAACTTAAATTTGGTTGTGAACGTAAGGACAAATGAGAACGTGACACGTGTCATATTCAGACTCAATAATCAAAGAAATATTCAGTATAAAACCATGTGTTTTAATTAATAACTGTATATTAAAAGAAACAAACTAAAACGATCTAGAATCATATGCTTATATAAGCTTTGTATTTTGAGAACCCATGATGTAAGTCCTAAAATAAATTATTTCAATTAAATAATGACTTTTGACCTATTAAAAATGGTTTTATGATTTCCCAAGATGTTATATAATTAATAGTAAACTACAAATCTGGTCACAATGTTTCAACAAAAATAATATTTTCGTTCTTACAGTTTTGAAATTATAAGATGACCATTGTGGTTTATAAAAACATTTTATTTTCATCCCTCTTTCTAATAGCCGTTAAGACTCTCTTAAACGAGTGACCTATCCTATCGATTTCTTTTGTCTTTTATCTGGTCAAAATAAATTTTATAATTTTGGTCTGTAGTTTTTGATTGGATAAAAAAAATGTTTCTCATTTAAAAGAAAATTTTGACGGTCATTAGAAGAGTAACCAAATCCGGACGTTTTCACAAATCACGATGGTCATCTTGTTATTTCAACACTCCAGGAACGAAAAATGTAATTTTTAACAAACCGCATGAACCAAATTTGTAGTTTACTCTAAAATTAATTAAAATCGCATTAAAAATATATACCTAATAATATCTCGATGTTTGTCTTGGATGTGTGTAAATTAGAGTTGTTCATGGGCGGTACAACACGTTAGACCTGGACCGTCCGACTCGTTAGAAAAGCGGGTTTGGACTACCATTTTAAAAAATATGGGCGCGCTTGGGCAAAATCGTTCAAATTAATGGACGAGCTCGGGCAATGAAAAAAGAAATATGGACAGGTCCATCCGGCCCGATATATAATTATAATAACTTAAAATTCTTATATAATTAATATTTTATTAAAAAAAAGTTTAGAAGTGATTTTGGATTGGGCTCCCTTTATTGGATATCAACCACCTCTAAAATATATGCTATATGTAATATGTCAGATAATATGCCTTGAATCTCAATCTTGAAATATCGGATGGTTAAATATTTTTCGTTTAAAAATCCAAATTTTATTTTGAAGGGTGATAATTCTTGGAAAGGAAAAGTCCAACTCCATATTTTATGAAAATCACTTTTTTTCTTACGTTGTGTATATTAGTATATTTTATATTGTTTTAGTTGAAAAAATTCATGTATTTTGGAAATTTTTACACAATTTACCATTTTATATAAAGAAATTTAAATGTAATTTTTTAGACCCGTTGGCAAGCCTGGCCTGCTTATCTGACGGGTATGGACAAGTTCTCAAGCCTGCAAAAACGGGTTTGGGTTTGCGATATTAGGCTCGTTGGACAAAAAAATATGGTATGCCCGGCCCATGACCCGCCCAAACTCGTAAATGACTGTGAATCACATCACCTTTGAAACCATTACAAGATATATATATATATATATATGTCGTTGTAATTTAATTTTTTGATATTAATTTGTGTTTGGGATGTTTGATTGAAGACTTTTATTAATATAGATATTAAATTAAACGTTAACGTTATATTTTTTAAAAATATATAATAATATTGATTATTTTCAAAATTAAATAAAAGCAAATATATATCTACTTAGAAGCCCCACATCCCACAGCCAACTAAAGCAGCCTGTAGACGAAGAATTTGATTAAGGCACGTTAAATAATTCAAATAACTAAAGACGATAGATTAAGACATCATGATGGAAAGGTTTTGTTAATTGACTTTGTGATTTCTAAATCATTCTAAAGTAATTTACATAACCATGACTTCCCTTCTAATCAAATTAATCATTATACATACATACACACACATAAATATAAATATATATATATATATAGGCTGAGTTCAAACGAGAACTACATAATAACAAGATGCAGATCAATCCCTAATAAGGTTGGTTTAAACTCCAAGATTGAATGAAACAAGCCGAGGCGGGACCTGAATAATGGTAACAGTTTTATAAAACGTATAAAACAACGTTTATTCATATGAAATCATATTTTCTATTTTGTATTAAAATATAATGGTACTCTATTTCGACTTTTATTTCAAAATTTTATTTTTAACATTTTTATTTTGATGTCTAAAAGAAGACATATAAAACAAGAAAATTTAATAATTTTTTACTAATACTTTTTTTGGTTTATGTCATTAATTCGTTCATTTTTGTTCTCTTTTAATATATCAAAGACATGGTAAAATATAAGTATTATTTGTGGAAACCTATAAATTTTAACAATTAAAATCGATGAAATTAAAATGAATGATAAACATGGTTTATAATTAGTTAAAATAATAAAGGCACCGAATTGTTTACTCCAAAAGTCAAAAAAGAAAAATAAATGTCCACGTTCAATTATATATACACGGAGAGATTTGTTAATCATGTAAAAGGTGTTAATTTTGTTAATCGATCCTGACTAATTTTGCTACAAGTAAACAGATCAATATAGTTGTGTGAATAAGCCAATGAGAGGTGGTGCGTTGTTGGTGCGCCGACTGGTGTTTCGTCGGCAGGTGGTGCGGCGGTGGCTGGTTCGCCGAAGTGAGAGGCGTGCGTGAGTCGTGACATGAGAGGTTTGGGGTTTTGGGGTTTGGGAGAGTGATTTATATATTTATCTTCTCTTCAGGTTGCAGGTCACTAGAGGAACTTATTTAACATGTTTGAAAAGTTACAAGGATTTATTTAACATGTTTTGGAAAGTCTAATGGTTTATTTGTTTCAAAAAATTGTCCAATAACTTATTCATCCAAAACACTAAAGTCCATTGGGTTTTATTGGACTTTTTCCAAAAATTTACCGACTTAAAGTAATAAATACAACAAATAAACAAAGCTAATCGGATAAAAACTAATTATTACATAAATAAATATAATGTTTGAGTTTTGATAGCAACAAAACGACTTCCATAATATTTCACGTCAAAAGTCGTGAACAACTAACAAATAATATAAAAGGTCAACCTAAAAGAATTATAGTTTTATTAATATATGTATATATATAGTATTTTTTATTTAAAATTAGCGGCTACCCGTCAGTTCCGGTTCTGGGTACCCGGCATAACTGGACACCTGGTCCCGAAACCGGTTCCAACGGGTAATGGTTCCAAAAAATGAGAACTAAAACCAGTCTTGATTAGTTCTGCATTATAGGAACCGAAACCCAATTACATCGATTTCAGTGCCGACTTCAAAGACGGGTACCTAGTTCAGGCAGTTCTGACGCTCACCCTTATATATAATGCATAATGTTTTAAAGATTCTACGAGGCTTTTTCAAAATACCTTATGATTTTGTAGATAATAATAATTTTTTTTAAATAAATATAAGTTTTATCACTTTGGCTGTCGTAAAGTTAAATTAATGAATGATTGGAATAATCTTTTTCTTTTTGTTTGTATTTTTTTTTAATTTCGGAAACCTTTAAATCGTTTTCAACGAAGTTTGGCCACCATCACTCGAATGATGACAATATTGACTTTAGGAAATCTGTTAAACCTAACGCAATGTTTATCATAATCTTTTCAAATTTGATTATAAACAAATTAATCGAGTTATTTTTATAATTTTTTTCTTTTTAAAAATAATAACAAAGGCATGAAAAGATAAACGTATTAATCGAGATGATGTAATTACTGACATATGTATTAAATGCAAATTTACAAAAACAATCTATATAGTCTCTCTTTTAGCAACCCTATGATTTAATAGGTCGAGTCTGAAAAACAGCTATTTAATTTATTTCCATTCTACTGTATAATCATTGTATATTTACGGATGCTATTTATGGTTTTGTCATTTTTCAAAATTGGTGCGAATTAGTTAGGAATCCCAACTTGGGATGCATACTTATAATCAAATGATTAGAAGGTTGATATATTAAAGTTATAAACTTTTCTCGATAAATTGATCCATGTTTAATACAGTTATTTTAGGTTTTATGTTCAAAGACACGTAGTATCGGCAAATGACCAAACTACCATAGCTTCTAGAATCAAAATAAAGACATTTCAGTGGGCAATCGAAGATGCCCATTGGTTTTATTGTCTCTAGGTAACCGAGTATAAAACGCTCGATAAATAACTAGTATTTATGATTTCAATGTGAAGATTTTTTGATACGTTTAGGTTTGTGGTTTCATCACAGATGAAACTCTTTTATTTTGTGGTATATATTTCAGTGGGCATTATCAACTTTAATAATGATATCTGTTACATAACTTCAAAGCTACGATAGGAGGAACACAAGAGAAAGAAGAAGACGGTCAACGTCTCTATCATCCTCAATTTGAATCAAGGACTGTTAAGAGGAGATGGGTAAGTGGACCTGAAACTTGGGACCGGTTGCAAAATGTTTGACTTTTTACTATTACGGTTTTTTAAAGTTAGACCTACAAAGTAAGCGATTGTCTGACCAGATGTAAGGACAAATTACCGTTTTCTCATATGCACCATTTTCTTTTTGGTTTTTTAGAGCATTTTTGTCTTTTCTTTTGAGTAATTAATAAATAGAGTAAATTACATGATTGGTCCTTATAGTTTATGTACTTTAACATATTGAGTCCCTACTTTAAAATACCCATGGATTACAGCCTTATAATTTGCATTTTATAATATATTGGGTCCCTTTAACTGATTTCAATAATTTTTTTCTGTTAAAACAGGATAATTAAGAGGGCATTTTGATCATTTTAATTATAGGAACCAAACATGTAATAAAACCACAACGGCTGGACATGTAATTTACTCTCTATATATTGTGTATATATACACTCAATACTTAATTGTTGTGCATGTGGGTGTGTATATATATATATATTACATTTCGGTTGATTGAACGAAATAACAACATATTTTCACAAAATTTTCGTATTACAACGTCATACTTTCACTTTGTCTTCTTACAACAACATATATATTTTCAAATTATTTTTTATTAAGACATTGTACTTTAAATTTTTTACTTAATATAGCATATGGTAACCTTTTGATTTGAATTAACATGTTACCAGATTTCCATGTTATGCCATTGTTTACGTGTAACATATTACTGGTGCCACAATTCTTATGATGCCAAAAGATACCAACATTTCTCGCTAACATTTAAAATGTGCATTATGATACCAAAATATAGCAATATTTGAAACACTATTTTTCTTTTTGGTAACCATGGGGATCTGGATCAGATTACACGTAACTGGACAAACCCTATAATGTTAACATCAGATAATACAAACCCTGGTGGTATATTGGTGGTAACTCTTACCCAATAAATGCTTACCCGGTCTATGTTGGTAAACAACCCCTAAAACGATATAAAAATTCGCAAACCACATAACTAAGAACCAACGAAACTCCCACAACAACCAATATCACAAACAAAACCAAACCTGCAACAGAGTCGGCTAAAACACAGACTATCAAACCTGTATATATGTAGGAACATATTCTAACATGATATCAGAGTCAAGGTCTAACACACCTAGGGACTCGACACACCTAATCGCCTCCATTCAAGGGGCATCATCGAACCTCCGTTTGAGAGGGCATGTTGGAGCCCACTTGTGTGTGTGTGTGTGTGTGTGTGTCTATGTGAGGATGAAAGTAATGGTGAGAAGGGTAAGAAGGGATCTCCACCGTTCGATCAATCATAATTGAAGATCAACAATAATACGATTCACCGAGATGCACCGTATAACCTCAATTCATGGGATGGGGTGAGATTAAAAGTGATCAAGGGTCCAAATCCCTTCTTACGCTTCTCACCTTAACTCTTATTCTCACACGATCTTTCGTCTACATATATATACAGGGGCGGGTTCAAATGAGAACTCAAATTTGGTTGTGAAGATGAGGACAAATGAGAGCGCGAGACGTGTCATATTCAGACCGAATAATGAAGGAAAATATTCAGACCGCATAAAATATCATACTCAGTCTAAATAATCTGCATTCAGACACGTGTCGCACTCTCATTTGTCCGCACGTTCACAACCAAATTTGAGTTCACATTTGAACTTTCTTCTATATATATATATATATGTATGTATGTAAGAATCTCCATAAGAGCTTTCTTTAGAGAAGATTCAAAAGAAGATAATACTTGGACACGGACTCGATGTTACATACACGCGTGTACTAACGGAATCACCCAGCAGCGATAATATACCTAATATTTACAACTTTGGTACTAAAATCTGTAAAAACCCATGTTCAAATTATTAAACTGAAAACTAACTCAAAGTTCCCTTCCATTCCAATAAAAGAAATATCAAAGGACTTGACAATTTTGTAAACAATATAATCATCATGGCATCATATTAAGACCTTAAATCAGAGCTCAAAAGCAGAATTAAGCTCTCCACAATCAATTCAACACTATTAACAGCTCCCTTCTCCCAAATCAACTTAATCATCCAGCTTTTTTTTTAACAGAAAACACCCGTTTCATTTTGGTATCAAGATCAACTCGAGAAAAGGGGCCGACAGCATAGAAATAAATAAGAAATTTATTTACAGAGAGATCAATAACGGCATTTAGAGAAGCTCCCATTCAGACTCTAATGAGTCATTAAGACTTGCTGGCTTTTTAGCTTTTGAAAGAGTAAGTGCAAGTGGAATAGCTTCCTCACCTTTTATGTTCGGTTCTGCATTCACGATCCCATATTTTGCAGCAAGTTGCTTGTATTCCTGCTTCCTTCCCGATGACTTCTTTTTCAAAGAAAATGCATTCTGAATCTTTTTCTGAAAATGCAAGTATTTAATCAAGATTTAGTTTTTTTTTATAAAGGAAAAATTTCATCTATATCCTTTAAAACTTCCTATATTACGTATATATCCTTGTAAAGTTTGAAACTACGTATATATCATTCTAAACCTATAGAACTCACATATATGTCCTTCTCCCTGATTTAATTATTATTAAAACATTTAAAAAATACAAATCATTATCTCTAAATTGAATTTATTTTCTAAATTACTTAACTACCCTTTAGTTTAGAGATAATGATTTGTATTTTTTAAATGTTTCTATAATAATTAAATTAGGGAGAAGGACATATATGTGAGTTCTATAGGTTTAGAAGGATATATACGTAGTTTCAAACTTTACAAGGATATATACGTAATATAGGAAGTTTTAAAGGCTCTAGATGAAATTTTCCCTTTTATAAATATAAGCATCAACACTTGCTAAGAAAAAGAAGGGTACGAAATACCTTATATGACCGTCTTATTTCTTCTTTTTGGTTCAGAGGATGATAATCATTTCCTTCCACTAACACACATGTTTCCTCGAATCCGGAATCAGATTCATGTCCAGTAGTTTCTATCGATTGCACATTTGTGACGTTTTCCTCTTCTAAATCTGGATCGCAGTTTGCTGAACTTTCTATAAAATTTAATAGATATTAGCATCGAATTCGTATAAAGAATAACAATGATGAAAAACTGGAGAACAACGATCTCAATATATAATAAGGGCATTTTTGTAATTGAACACTGTTTAGTTGGTGTGGGGAGTTTATATGTTATTTTGGTTGATTTCAAGAGATTTTTTTGGTTGATTTCATGAGAATTTTTAAGTGAGAAGTTAAAAAAAAAAAAAAAAAAACTTTAACCCTTATAAAAAAAAATTTGTTCTTTTGATGGGATCCTTTCCCCCTATTGCTTCTAACCTAAATCCGCCACTGATTTCAGCAACAGAAAAAAGACAGTCCTATAAATCTTGGGTCACTCATATGATCATGAGTTAAGAGTCAATGTCCATTCAGACACAACTTTATGCCGCTATGTTTTCCATTAAGTCCTGCATGGATAAAGTTGTATGTGTGGATTAATCTGTCTGTATAGATTGACAATGTTTTTGTTTAGGGTTTTTTTTATAGATGGAAGAAGCGTGTTTTTTAATTAGGAGGGGAAAGTTTGGACAAAAAACTTGGCTTTTTGCATAAAGCTCCCCCTAGAAGCTTACTGAACAAGCCACTTTCTATATCATTAAGATCAATACCAAAGAGTCATGTATAGCTGACTGAATAAGATATGAGTCCCATTAAGCTCATTAAGCTGCTAACAAACAGACCCTAAGATTAATATGCCTTAATCATTCTACTCGTGGGGAGATAAAATGAGAAACTAAAAAAAATGATCTTTAGATTTTTTTTGCCCGTTATGCAATGCCAGTACTGGATCGATGAGGTGGGAATGAATCAAATAAAATTATGCCAAGTGGTTCCCTCATTATCACTTAAGCATTGAATAAATAGTATATAAAAACAATGAAAATTTAAATAAAAGAATTAATGTAATGATGTTACCTGTATGGGACTGAAAGACCTCTTCATCAACAGATTGACCACACTGATCATTAGCACTAACGTGCGAGTCTGTCTGAGAAAGAGAAACTCGCCTGTTATTTTCACACGAATCTGCAGTTAAAAGAGTAAAACAAACAATATGAAGATTAAATATTAGAATTTCGCTTCAAAATATACTCATGGTAAAATTCAATATTTGACCGGCCCGCATTGATAATGAAAACTGGATGCACCATTAAGGTAAATATTGCAACAGTAACTTTCTTGGGTTCCCTTATTAATTGCAATATGTACTTTATTTGTAAATTCACAAGAAAAAGTTACCCATTTGTCCCCTTGTTCATATGTGAAGAATTACCTGTACGTTCTGCTCTTATGATATTGCTAGAGGAAATGCATCTCGATCTTTTCCCTCCCTTTGCACTGGACTTGGTAGATACAGCCATTTTAGGTGCTGGAGAAACAAATGAATTATCCACAGTCAAATTACGTATTTGCCCTTCCTGATCTCCTCTTGATCCACATTTCACAACTTTGTTCGATGTTTGCATGGCCATTTGGTCACAATATGGTTCCTCTTTATCACTTATTTCCTCCCAATTGGAAGATGCAGCAGACCAATCTTCCCAAATATCATTGGTCGAGTTTGATTTATCTTTAGAAATAACGTTGATAGATATAGGATCTTTAGCATCTTCTTTGATGCTTGATATTGGCTTTTTGTGGATTCCATATTCGAGATAAGGGTTAAGTAATAAATCAGCACTAGCAACTCTCGAGAGATCCTTTGAAGATGGAGGAAGCATATCCTGCATCACATCAGAACAGAACCTTTTCATACTTGCACCCACTGTCTGCACTTGATTTTCAACGTATTTAGCTGTTTCCTGAGAGAATTCACGTTAAGCTATTGAAAGGCAAAAATGGGAGTTATATATATATATATAGGGGCGGGTTCAAATGAGAACTCAAATTTGGTTGTGAACATCAGGACAAAGAAGAGCGCGAGACATGTCATATTCAGACGGAATAATGAAGGAAAATATTCAGACTGTTCAGTCTTAATGTAGTGTTATTCAGTCCGAATAATATATGAACTTCACCTTCATTATTCACTTTGAATGCCCTTCATTATTCAGACTGAATGGGACACGTGTCGCGCTCCCTTTTGTCCTCATGTTCGCAACCAAATTTGATTTCGCATTTGAACTTTCCTCTAGATAGATATAGATATATAGGGGCGGGTTCAAATGAGAACTCAAATTTGGTTGTGAACGTGAGGACAAATGAGAGTGCGACACATGTCTGAATGTAGATTATTTTGACTGAAATTATTCAGTCTGAATATTTCTATTTCCTGAATATAGTATTTATTCAGTCTGAATAATCTACATTCAGGCATGTGTCACACTCTCATTTGTCCTATATATAGGGGCAGAGGGAAATTAAACTCGCACCCCCTCCCCACAAAGAATTTAGTCAATTTACAGTGTGATTATACTATACAAGCTTCTAGGGGGGAAAACTAGAATGATGGGTTCAAGTATGAATGATAGTAGTGGATTATACCTGACACATAGCTTCTTCAACTTCCAAGCACATAGCTTCAAACTTTTGGTATATATTACCAACCCATGCAATACCTTTAAGATCCATCGAATCCATATATATATCAACTTTACCAGAATAAAATAGAAATCTATATGTATCTTTGCTTGATCACTCTTCAAGATAGTACCTAGATCAACACCAATTCATTCAATTAAAATGTAGTATTCGTAGGATGAACCCAAAGACTAGCAAACGTTATTGATATGCTCAAAGATAATAATTCATATCACTTATCTTATCAGTTACAACTTACAATTACATATATTTTTTAAATGCTAGATTTATTTTAACCTCTTATTTTATGAAAAGCAATGCAGCAGAGCAAGTTCTATGGCTAAAAGGTCGGTGAAGTTGGACCATTAAATCAAACCCTCAACTTTGACATTCTATCACATATCCAATTATCACAGTGATGGAACTACAAAGACCTCAATGGGTGCATCAAATACAAAAATTTGAAAATCCTTTTTATAACTGAAAGTAACTTTGTATAACCATATGCACAAACAGAAGTGACAAATGAAGTTACTTTTCCTTAATATAATTTGTTTTATGCACTCAAGTACAAAAGCCCAAAATCTCAATCCTACGATGATCTTCACAAGAATTAACTTTATATTACTCTTTGTTTTTTCCTAATCTCCCTTTTGTAACAAATTATAAAAACAAAACATAAGAAGCAACCTAATTCCATAGACGGATCTATTTATCACAGTTGTAGAACTCAAATTGTCCTGTGGATGTGGAAAAAAATCGGGAAAATTACAAATCAAAACCTTTTTGCATTAAAACTAAATTTGAAGTGAAATGGAAACATATGGTAACTTCTTAATAAAGATAAAAACTGAACCTAAATCATCCCATAATAAGTCCTGCTTGATTCATCAAAGCCAAATAAAACTATAGATTATAACCAAAACGCATACGATTTCCTGATATAAATATCCATAAACTAAAATTGAAGTCAAATCATGATCATCCATCATGTATAGCAATAATAGATTAGATGATCATCAAGCCACATAGCTTTAGCCTAGGAACCAACAATTCATCCATATAAGAAACCTCGAACAGAATAACAGATATATATATATATACATGTCGATGATCACAAATCACAATACAGTCAACATAATAATGATCCATACAGAAACTGAATACTATATAAAAATAAACAATTGTTAAGAGATAAATTATGAACAGAAAAGCACTTACCGTTGTGCAGATGATGAAGAGAAGCCCTAAAAAATATTTGATTTTAAAGAAGAAACCCTAGATGATGATGATGATGATGATGATGATGATGAAGATTGGAAGGAGGGTTTAGGGGAAGAGTTTGAGTAAGGGAATCAGAAACGTAGATACGGAGTTAACCAGGGTTAGCGCCTTCCTTTTTTATACACGTGTTACCCATTAATTTCGATCTTGATTAATACTATCATAATATATAAATTAATTAGATAATTTAGATGTAATTAAATAACTAATAGAGATAGTTACAAAAAAAATATATTCTTTTAGTGATATTGTTATAAGAAAAAAAATGAGATATGTATTTTGAAATATTTAATCGATGTCTCTTAAATTGGTTAAAAAAAAGTAAATACGTAATTTGTTTTATTTTTTTCACGATTAATTATATTACAATTGATATGAAACTTAATATTTAACGTCTAAATATGAAATAATTATGTATAAATTGTGTCTCTACAAACATCAAAAATTAGTTGTTGTGATTTGAAATCATGATAATTAGATAATTATTTACAGATATTATCAAGTCTATTATATCATGTATTTGTGTGTCAAATCATATTTAAATCTATATCTATCTATCTATATATACTAATTGTAATGTTGTAAAATACAATATTTTATTATAAATCAAGAATAAATAATTAATAATGCATACAATTTTTTTTTGATAAAAAGATAAAATCCAAAGTTTATACTTTTATAAGGGAGTGCTAATGGCATTTTTTTAGTAGGGCTGTGCACGAAAATTCTTGTATTTTCATAATTTTGGGAATTCAAAAATAGGGTTTTGACATAAATATCTGTGAGAAGGATTCACTTTTGTAGAGGTGTCATTAGCATACCTTACGGTGCCGTTAGCCTCCCCATTTCATAAGGTCTTTTTCATAAAGTTGATACATTGAAAAAAATGGATTTTATAAAATGCAAATGCTTTTTGTAAGAAGGAGAGGTGAATTCAAACAAGTTTTGTATAGCGTCAAAAGTAAATAATTTTGCTAAAAAAAAGGTTGTGATAAAAAAAACGCTTATTTTTTGTGCTCTTGATATGATTGAACGATTCTTTATGGATAATATGTTTGTCAAAGCCGAAAACAGGTATAATATCTTGAAGTTCTTTTTAATGTTGTAAAGTTGATTTATCTCAGATTTTACAATATTGTTTTTCTGTATATACTAATTTTAGAATTGACCAAAAAACTTGCACCAGATGAACCCATACCCGACCCTGGTGTGACCACGAAATCCCCAAATTTATAAACCAAGGATGGGCTTACCCTTTCATCCCCTACCCTGAAACCGATCCTGAATATTTATACATTTCTTATGTACATATATATAATGAGAAATATAATGTATAAATATAATCGATCTTATATGATGAAAACTTGTAAAAAGAATTAAATTACGTATGTGATTGTTCATAAGAAACTTTTTTTTGATATGACAACGTGATTATATCAAAATTTCAATTATTAAGCATTGTAATTAATATATTCGTGTTTGAACTACCTTTTTATGTTACACTTGTACAAATGTAACAATTAAATTTAGGTGATTAATTCTTTTTAGCATTATATGTTCTTTAAACGTAAAATTGACATTTATCTTAGAAAAATTAAATTATGTAGACGTAGAAAAATCCTCAATTACCCGATGAGGATGGGGATGAAATATTATTCTTTAACGGGTCCCGCTGCCATCTCTAATTATTTTATTTCTAAATTTGTGTTGAAGTTCCACAAATGAAAGGAACCGGACATAAATCTTTTTGAAATAACCGAGTCAATTACATAATCATTTAAAGGAAAGTTTTAATGAGTTTTTTTACCCTCAAGCAATCCTAATGTATGCAAAGTACAAATTTAGTCGGAAAAAAGAATTCAGCTTTTACCTTCTAACTTACTCACGGTCTGGTTTTTCTTTAAATATTCCGCTGGAAGGACTTTTTGAACATATATTTCTCCGACCTCCAAGAATACTTGATACATATTTTTTCACACTGGGTATTGATCCATTGAAACCTGTGTCTAAGTGTGTACCATAGAATTGGGTTACCTTCAAAGAATGTAATATAGTACATTGACATGTCTAAAGTTGTACGAAAAAAATAGATTAACCAAGTTAGTGAAATAAATCGATGTGTTTGTTTCTCTTTCTCAAATTATTTGTATGTAAAATACCAAATGGGAAAAGAGATAGCAACCAGTAAGCTATCTGCTAACGACCTCTTCTCCCCACCCAAACAACAATGTCGCATTTGCAATTTGTTATAACTTATATAAAACCTTCGAAAGATAAGTATAAATTTATAATGAGTCGATTAAAGAAGTTTCAGAAAGAAATAAGAATTCATACATCTCATCTCTCACTAAAACGTCGATATTCAAGAATCTAAGATCTTTCATAACAACATTAACCAGAAAAACACTTTTCTTCAAAACCCTAACATTTTTTCCCACTAAAATATGATATCTGGATTTAGAAGCAACCCATTTTGATTGGGTAAAGAAAGTTAGGCTATAACTGATCACTCTCTATCATTTAGAAAATTTATGTGATGCTTAACCAATTACGACCGGGTTTTTGAAGAAAAAAAGCGCCAAATAGCACTACCGCATTAATCAATGGTATTGAAGTTTAGAGGAGAAAAGAAAAGAAACCGGTTAAAGTGGACCAATCCTTAAGGACCGGTTATAGATCCTTATCAAGTACGCATTTTGGACCATTTAAACGACCAAATACCCAAGAAATCGTGGTGATGTTTTATTACTGAGACCTGTTATAACTAGCTAAGCGCCCGGTTGTAACCAGTTTTTGCCACAATCTACAACTGTTGGAACTCAACACTTTGGGGCAATATAAGCCCTCTTGAAACCCTTCCACCAGAAGGGACGTGTTGATGTTCACATCTGCTAGACTTTGACCATTTCTTTTCGGTATATGTTGTTAAACTCCCTTCTTTCATCAGTGGCTCTTTTAGAAAGTAATCTAACACATAGTCTCATATATTTTCACAAGATATCAGAACCAAAATCTACCACTCTAAAGACTTGACATATTTTCACAAGATATCAGAACCAAAGTCTACCACTCTAAAGACTTGACAGCCTGTAACAATTTATGCCCATTTAGACCACAAGGATGAATTACAATAATAGAAAACAAACAAACAAAACAATTAAGGAATGGGTGTTTCAAAGGTAAAACAAAGATAAAAGATTAAAAATAATTGATATATAGAAAGAAAGAAAAAAAAAACAAAATGTCATATTTACCAACCCATAAGAAACATGAGATCAGTGAGAACCTGTTTTTAGAGTTTTAAGCAAAAAAAAAAAACATTCATAAAAACACACACACACACTATGCTGCTTGAAAATCCCCAAAATCATCATCTGGCAAATCTTGAGCAGTGATCTGTGTTTCAACAGAATGTGGATCGTTCGATTGTGGGATCAACGAACGGTCAAGATTGAAGTTTGATGGCGAATCTGGCGGTGTATTCTTGGACCCAATTGGTGGTGATAGTGGTGATGGTGGTGGTGGTGGTGGTTTGATAGATATCGCCACCTCTTTCTTACCCTTTTCTTTTTGATCCGGAGGATTATTTAATCCTTGCTCGAAGAATTTGGACCTCACGCTTCGACCACCTTTCTATATATAATCATAATACACATGTGAAAAAACACCATAAGAAACTATATTTGTTGCCGAAAATATTTACAAAATTTGGGTAAATGACGATTTTACCCTTTAATAACATAGGGAGTAACGAATATCTCCATCTGATAATTAAGGGTAGAATTGGAAAGTAGACACTAAATATGGGACAAACTATATTTTTTGCCTAAAATATTTACAACATTTGGGTAAATGACAATTTTACCCTTTGTAACAGAGGGAGTAATGAATATCTCCATCTGATAATTAAGGGTAGAATTGGAAAGTAGACACTTAATATGGGACAAACTATATCTTTTGCCTAAAATATTTACAACATTTGGGTAAATGACAATTATATCCTTAATAACAGAGGGAGTAACGAATTTCTCCATCTGATAATTAAGGGTAGAATTAGAAAGTAGACACTTAATATGGGACAAACTATATCTTTTGCCTAAAATATTTACAACATTTGGGTAAATGACAATTATACTCTTAATAACAGAGGGAGTAATGAATATGAATTGGAAAGTGGACACTTAATATGGGACAAACTATATTTTTTGCCTAAAATATTTACAACATTTGGGTAAATGACAATTATACCCTTAATAGCAGAGGGAGTAATGAATTTCTCCATCTGATAATTAAGGGTAGAATTGGAAAGCGGACACTTATTATGGGACAAACTATAAGATAAAAATATGGAGAAGACTTATTTGTTAACTTACGTTGTTAAGTTGAAGAACTAGAGTTTCACCATCTTTTAAACTGTAATCAACCGAAGAAGTATGTTGGAATTGCTGTTCCATCTCTTCAGCTGTTTTCTTCTTATCAAGGTACCTTCAATTCAAGTGATGATAAAAATGAATTTTATTTACGCATTTAGAAACGTGCTTTTATAAATTAAAACATCTTAATTAAGTAAAAAAATGCTTTATTAAAGAATTACAGTAGTACTTCATATGATCATGAAGAGCAGCTTGGAAATCATAAGCTTGAGGTCTTTCTCGAAATCCTATTCCAATAAAGGCATGGCGAAGCCGGCCACCTGCATCATTTTATTTCAGTAATTTAAAGTTTTTTTTTTCATCTTTATTTTAAGGGAAATTCATATTTTTTTGAATTAGAAAATAAAGATTCATAAAAAGCATGTAGATTACCGATGTTCTCTTCCACACGTAGAACAAAATATCTGCAGAAAAATAAGAATAATTTAATTTATCATCGAACACATATTATTATAATAAACTAATAACAGTGAAGATGAATAAGAGAATGATGATTTACCGGCTGCTATCAATAACAGGCTCCACAGGATGAGGTTCTCCATCTCTTAGGAAAGCCCGAGCATAGAGTTCACCTATATATATGGTAAAAAAAAATAAGTAATTATATATATATATATATATGTGGGAAAGAAAAGTTGAAGAGAAGAAATATGGTGACCTGATGTTTTGTCTTCAAGTCTGATAATACACTCTTCTCCCTTGCTTACTACTTTCATTGTTCCTTCCCAAGCCCATTTGTTTATATCCCATTCATCAGCCCTATAAAACCAACATGAAGACAACTTGTAACAAATAAAAAGAGATTTATAAATAGGATAGAAAGCATAGAACACTAGAACTATTTTTATGTTTTCTAGAGGGAGGTTCAGGGGAAAACCTCAAAAAAAGAAAAACTGAAGAACACACTGGGAGCTCTTCATCTGGACTGTATGCACAAATGCATACAGGCGATTGAAGCAGTTTTTTTTTCTATGCACGTGTGCATGTTACAAAATACCAGTATGCATTTGTGCATACTGTCCAGATGGAGGGCTCTCCAGGGTGTTCTTCAGTTTTTTTTTTTTTTTTTGAGGTTTTCCCATGAACCTGACCCCCTAAATCACATCAGGGATCAAGTGAAGAATATTTCAAAGGTTTGTATTTTGAGGCAACATTTTGCGCTGTATGTACTTTTTGTACTCCCATGATGTCATATTAAATGTCGAACAACATACATATTAAATATGAACAAATATAAACTTCTTAACATTTATAACACCAACTTCTTCTTGTACTGTTTCTTATATAGTTTAAAGTAATGGTCATTTTTTTATCAAATAATAAATAAATTCTTCTCAATTCCAAAGTTGAAAAGTAATATATTTGATTCAAGAGTAAGAAGTGAACATTTAAAAGAAACTGACCAAGTATATATGTAATTTGCAGAAAATTGGTCACTTGGATAAATAATTTCTCAGAATATGCTCAAGAGAAACACAGTAAACACCTTAATAACAAAGTGATGCTTTGTCTAAACTTACAAGAAAATTAATTCCCAATGAGCCGACTTAAGGTCATGATAAGACTTCCTCAAAAAAGAAAAGTCTTAGAGGGCCCAAAAGAACATTAAGGGATGCACTCTTAGGGGCTGTTTACCAAAGTTTTTGGGTAAGTGCTGACTGAGAAGAGGGCTGTTTGGCAGTTGCTGAATGGTTTGGTGCAGAATGATTAAGAGGCTTTTATGATATAGTGCAAAATGAACTATAATTGTTTGGTAATTGTTGAAAATGAAACCAGGGCTCTGAAATGGTTAAGGAAGGTCCATGATACAAAACGATTCAGCGAGTTTTGGAACCATTAAGAGGCAGACTTATTTTTTTGCCAAACAGGATTCACCTCTTAGTGATTCAGAGGCTGCCTCTTAATGGAACATCCTCCCGACATTCCTCCAGACCATTCTATCTAATTATCTAAGGGTAAAAGGATAAAGGGAAGCCATTAAAAAGGATAGAACACTAGAACTTCATATAGGTTAAAGAAACATAATCCATAATAGGAAAAATGACACTCTTCAGCACAACACGATCACAAACGTTCATAAACACCCCTGAACCATGGCAAAGAAAATCGCAACAAATCTAATACAACATAAACAATAAGCACAATGGTCGTACTCATCTAGCTACTCTGATGTAGCCAGCATGCTTGTTTATGCAGACAGATTAGGAGATATATATATATATATATATAGGGTTGGGTTCCGGTGAGAAGGAGAGTTAAAGTGAGAAGCATAAGAAGGGATCTCCACCCTTGGATGCACATTAGGATGAGATGCACCGGATCAACTCCCTTCTAAGGCACAATTCATGGATGGGTATGAGATTAAAAGTGATCAAGGGTATAGATCTCTTCTTACGCTTCTCACCTTAACTCTTCTTCTCACACGATCCTATGCCTATATATATATATATATATATATAACAAGCAAACAACAGAGATACATATTCATATTAATTTATTATTCTGAAGAAAAAAAACAGAAGTTTGAACTTCTGATAAGAACCTGTAGGAAGCTGCAGTCTTCCTCGGAGGTATCTGCAAAAAAGCAATAGTATGTAAATAAAAGTTTTAACAATGTGAGTGCCAAGTAAAAGATGACACAAAATTTAAATAACAGTAAATATATGCAAAAGATTTATTGGTGATACGGATTGTTCAATGCCATTTTATGCTTTAAAACTTTGTGGACGATGAGAGAATGTAAACAAGATCATTGCTTTCAACTACAACAAGCATAAAAACAAAATCCCCTTTTCATAAAGAAACTAGAAAAAAAAAAACATATATGGAATTGCATGATAACATTAAATATGCAAAAACGAATCTTGGAGCCATAGTTGACAAATATAAAATCATGAACAAGACATAAAATTGATGGTAACAAGCGTACTTATAAGCTATGAGGAAGGTTCACGGGAAAACGCTAAAAAAAGAGAAAACTGAAGAACACCCTGGGAGACCTCCATCCGGACAATATGCACAACACAAATGCATACAAATGATTGAAGCTGTTTTTTTATTGCACCAGTGCATATATATGCGTTAGTGCATATATATGCGTTAGTGCATATGCACAAATGCATGTTACAATTACCAGTATGACATTTGTGCATACCGTCCGGATGGAGGGCTCCCAGAGTGTTCTTCAGTTTTCTAGTTTTTTGGCGTTTTCCCCTGGACCTGACCCTATAAGCTATTATGACAAATCTAGTAATAAAACAAGTTTCATCTACTAAAACCAATGCTTTGCACTACCTCATTCAAGTTTTATTTATCATGTATTAAAATTGAGATTTCTGTAGGCCTTGTCAATTTTATAAGAATATATCCAAATAATCATCATGGTTTATCTATTGCAGCAACAGCAGTGGTTTCCACTTTTTTTCCAATAAAAACTATGAATACTTATGCTTCACTAGAAATTGACTCATCTAAATGTTATGTTACCTGACTAAAACTGAAAAAGAAAATTGCAACATTATTTACATAAAGACAAACTTGACCTCCATCTTCCCTCTAAAGACCAATTTAGTAATTCCAAAAAGTTCGGATGACTCTTTGCAGTATTACATAAAACTAAGGACAGGATTGTAATTCAACTAGTCTACTTAGCTTTTTAAATTCACATTAGTTTTCCCAATAACATATCTATTAGCCAGATGGCCAAATATATACTTCTATCTGAGTTGGTTTTGAAAAATAGTTTTTGACAAAAAAGAATCAAAAAGAAGAAATTCACACGAATAAATTAAAGTTAATCGAGTGAAGGTTATTCAATTTTCTTTAAAACAATTCCTACTAAAAGAAACAATTCATGTTCTAAAGGGAAGCATATAATCATTACATAAAAACAAGAAAGCTAAAACACCAAATAATTTCAGACGTACACAACAATTGTGACCACTGAATCTATCAGTACTGATTTCTTGCAGTCACAATTCACGGGGATTAACACTGAATAATTCAAAAGTCAATCTCAAAGCATCTTGAAATCATCCAAAAATTATATTCTGCTTCTAATAATTTATTAGCAAATTATGCATCAAGTTTGCACAACCTAATTCAAATACTTCCTCACTTTGTATAATAAGAATCACATTAGGTTTAAAATCACACAATCTACTCCAATCTTACCATACAAAAATTACATGTAATCTTAGCAAATTGCAGAAATTGGATTCTAATCATGAAGGGTGAATGTATTGAATTTGAGAATTAAACAGAACAAGTAAGTGATTTCAGTCAGGTGTGTATGATTTTTAACAAAATTCCCAATTTCAATAAGCGAAGAACACAACTAATTTCACCTAACCCAGAATCGAAATTTCAAAAATCATGATCCTTAACTAATAATGCATGATTGAATTAATGGAAAATGTAAAGAAAACAGATCAAGAAAAGGAGAAATTACCAAATAAACGTAACATTCGGGTACTTGAAAGAGAACGAGCTCAGCGGGCTCAATATCATCTAAACTTGGAGGATTATTATCATTCTTGATTGTACTATTCGATTGATTTTGGTCCTTATCCATGATCCAGACTAGATAGATTGAAATTTGAAAGGGGTTTAATGTAGAAATCGATTTGTCAAACTGAAAAGATGTAAGAGAGAATCAAAGAGATGGTAAGATTGTTCAATCTGGTAGGTACTATTCGATCAAATGAAAGAAAGCCCTTTTTGTTTTATTTAGTAGATGTGTATACCCTTATGTATTATTTTTCAATTTTTATATAATTTTGTTTATTATCTTGTTTTTTGAAGTTTAAATATAAAGTTTTAAGGAGTTATATAAAGAGTAATAAATTACAAATGAGAACTCAAATTTGGTTGTGAACGTAAGACAAAATGAGAATGTGACATGTGTCTCGTTCAAAAAAAAATATTCAGACTGAATATAGTATTTATTCAGTATGAATATTTTTTTTGTATATTCAGTCTGAAATATTCACACGTGTCACGCTCTCGTTTGTCCTCACGTTCACAACCAAATTTGAGTTCACATTTGAACTTTTCTTATAAATTGTAATCTTAAAATTCAAGAGATTATTTATTAATAAGTGTTATTAGGTTGTTTTTGATTGGTTTTCATTAAGTCGTATATAATTAAAGTAAGTTGTATGCGTATATTAATGGAATGGTTTTTTTTATATAAATGGAATGAGCTAGTCTTTTAATTGAGAGGGACGAGTTTGAAAAAATATTAATAGGTCACTTCCTATATCATTGTTTATGAGTTGTTTGATTTATATGAAAGTAGACATGAAGTGTTATGATGCGTATATGTTACGTGTTAGAAGTCTTTGAAATGTCTGATAAGTGGAAAAAAATGTTAAAGAACTTTTATCATATATTTTAGAGTAAATTATATTTTTTTGGTCCATGTCGTTTGGTGTTTTTAATGGATCTCTTCTCTAAAAATGAAAAAATAACGAAACATATATACCGTGTGGTTGCATTTTTGTAACAAGATGGGTCCATATAGCTAATGCCGTCAGTTTTAGAGAGGTATTTCTGTAACAAGATGGGGTCGGTTGGGGTTGCCAGTAATCAACTTTTTTGCCCAAATGGTTGACTTTATCTTAAAATCAAGACTTTTGGATCAGACGATGCTAAGGAGTTGCAATCAAGACATTTCGATCAGATCATAATGTTGGTTTAGATCAGCAATATTTCACTTCTGCGGATGTGGGTTCTAGAAGTAACAGACCAGTAAGGGCTCGTAATCGTCCTTGATATTTGCGAGATTATCATTGCAATTTAGCACAAGATAAAAGATTGTAATTTATCAAACTGTCGATATCCTATCTATGATGTTTTGTCATATCAGAAATTGTCTTCACAATATAAACCTTATGTCTTGGCTTTATCTACTGAATGTGAACCCAAAACATATGACCAAGCAACTAGATTGAAGGACTGGCAAGATGCTATGAATGATGAGCTACGTGCATTGAAACAAAATAAGACATGGAGTGTTGTATAAATTCTAGCAGACCAAAAATCCCTCGGATGTAAGTGGGTTTACAAGATCAAAAGAAAGGTTGATGGATCAATCAAACGATATAAAGCGCGATTGGTGGCAAAGGGTTTTAATCAGCAAGTACCATTGTTTCACGGTCCTCTACTGAAGCAGAGTATCGATCCATTGTTGTCGTAACTAGTGAGGTTGTTTGGTTACAACATTTATTGCGTGATTTTGGAGTTCATTTCAATGATCCTACTTTAGTGTTCTCTGACAATAAGTTTGCTCTCCAGTTAGCTTCTAATCCAACATTTTATGAGCGAACCAAGCATATAGAGCTTGATTATCACTTCGTACATGACAAAGTTACTGATCGAACTATCAAGTTGATGCCGATTCGAAGACAGTTTCAACTTGCACTGAAAATCTATCATCATCTTGGTCATATACATTGTTTTTTAGTATTTTTTTTGTTACATCCTTTTTTTTGCAATGAGTTGTCGTAGAAGAATAGAAGGTTAAGGCACCTTTTTGTTAACTTTAAAAGCCTTTTTGAAAACAATGACCGGTTTACCGATTAGTTTTTAGAGTCAGAAATACCATTTTGTTCGACTTCAATACATATATCTGTATATGGATTTACTTATCCACAAAAAAAATTAAAAGACTTAATTGCTCGAAATATAAAAGTTTGTTAGTTCTTCTCATATTTTTAAAAGCCATTTTTTACCACGATAGCAAATTACCGGCCATTTTCAAGATCAAAAAGACCAATTTGTTCGATTTTAGTAGGTGCAAATATTTAGTTGCTCAAAAAATATCAACTAATTTAACTACTCAAAACATGAAAGTACATTAGAGTTTTTCAAGACATTTTTTTAATAACAAGTATATATTACTCGTATTTGTTTTTATTTAGATTGTGTCTCAAATCCATCTTTATTTTTTTTGGTATGTTTGCAATCGTGGAACTTAATACTTATATCAAATAATACGTCTTTGATTAAGTTAAATTTTATCAAGTTTAAGTATAAAATAAATATAACCTTCCAAAACTTATTTTGAAAAGTTTAGCTACCGTTTATCAAATGCTTACTTGGTAAGCGTTTACCTACAAAAGTTACCATCCTCACTTACCTTATGGGGTAACATTCCTGGCCATAAAATAAATGAATGGTAAACGTTTACCGAGTAAGAGGCACCACCCTCACTTACTGGGTAAGACTCTTGATCCTTGTCTTCCCTCTTACCATACCAGATAAGATTCTCGGTCCTTGTTATCTTCACCCGGTACTGTAATTGAACCAGTAAACGCTTACTAAGGTAAGTGTTTAGTAAACGGCCCCAAAGTATTAGTCTTGAAAGACTTGCATTTGAGTTAATACTGCTCGAGTTCAAGTTCCCTCACAAGCCGGCTCGGACGCCCACATTATCAAAAAAAACAAACCATGGACTAAATCCGCATATTTTCAATAATTCAAGGACCAAATTGCAATTCACCCTTGTTTTGCATTTGGCAAGCTGAAGAAGAAAAACACATGAACCAGAGCCGGTCGGACCAAACCGAACCGGTCCCATTATATTGTAGCCCACAAAAGCCATGAACCCATGGACTCTGGTCATATGAAATGGCTAACCCAGTCACAATAATATTCACATCCATTACTACATTATTCACTAATGAATGTTTTTCAAACTCCTCAATACACAGGTTAACTAAATAACCACATGAATATATGGAAAACATACCTGAGTCCAATATCTACGATCCGATCCAATCCAAGCCGAGCCGAGCCGAGCCGAGCCGAGCCGGTTACTACCACAACGGTCCGGAATTTTCCCAAGAAGCAAGCGTATTCACAAGCGGAAAAGCCGTCTTATAATTGAAATTATTATTCACATTTCCGTCCACCAAAACCTCCATTTCTTCATCTTCCATATCATACTCGTAAATCGCTTCTTTTGACATCTTTAAAATCAAACAACGGCCGTTTTTCGTCATAAAAACCGGAACCAATCCCGTTACATCATAATCCATATTGATCGTATAACGTTTCACCCATTTTTCGTCACAATCGTTTTCGTTCTTTTTCAAAGTCCATAGCTGAATCCTGTAAACCGTCATTTGAGCTACGAAATTCAACATACCTCCGTTTTCAATAAGTCGATCATTCAGCCCACTGCTATTAACCGGCAAATCTTTTGTGACAAATTTTTCATCAAATATGTCCATCGACACAAGATAATTGATATTATGAGTTCCGGGAAGCCAATATAAGACCCCAGAAACAGCCACGGCTTTATGATTGAAGTCTCTAAAAAGCCCAAAAGAAGGAACGTTAACGTTACATCCCTTCCATGACATTGTCGTTAAGCTCAGTATCTCGCTGTCTGTATGACCTGATTCATCTCTGAATACATGTACAGCTTTATATTCATGACCATAATCACTGAACACAAACCCATATGACTCTTCTCGATGTGGAGCTAATGTTCCTGATTTAAGTGGAAGAATCTTTCGGGTCGTCGGGTTTAAAATTAGTAAACTTCCTGAACGGTTTCTTGCCAAAACTAAACCGTCACAAGTTGCTAGAATTTCACCAAAACCCGATATGTTTAAATCACTAATCTTGCCATTTCCGTCTTTAAACTCCATTAAATAGATTTGAAGCTTTCGTTTTCTTGAAGATGGTTGTTCAAAGAGCGTGAATTGAGGGTTTATGGTGTCGATTGAGAAACTATTTGGGTGCGGTTCAGTGACGGTTTTCAGAAAGGTGAGAACTTTTTCACACTGACTCATGTGAGCTTCGATAAAGTTAGGACTGCTGATTAACCTACGCCAGGTCTTGCATACGACACTTAGCCGTAAGAGGTCTTTTGCAGGAAGTAAAAGGAGGATTTTGAAAATTAAGTCGTAAGGAAGAAGAGAGACTTCAATCCCACATCTCTTTTCTGGTAATCCGTTCATCTGTTCTTTTTTTCTTTTTTTACTTTAAACTGCTTTCAAATCAAAGGATACCGCTCTATTGCTCTTATCTGTTCTCAGTTCTCACCAAACATCTGAAATGAAATGAGCAAAATTTCAATTATTGTAATCTTTAATGGAAAAAAGAGAGGGTAAGATATGTTCTTTTAAATCATCCAGACAGTTTATTCAGCAACAAGCAACATCTGTTAGGTGTTGCTGAATTGTTTGGTGCAGAATGATTAAGTGGTCAGAATGATTAAGAGGCTCTTATGATATAGTGCAAAATGAAATATAATTGTTTGGTAATTGTTCAGGATGTAATTATGGGTCTTAATGGTTAAGGGAGGTCCAGGATACAAAATGATAACCATTAAGAGGCAGACTTAGTTTTTGCTAAACAGGATTCACCTCTTAGCGATTCAGAGGCTGTCTCTTAATGGAACTGTTAAGAGGTAAACAAACAGCCCCTTTAGTACATATAGACAACTTAATCCCTAAATATACAACTTTTAGGGGTTGTTTGGTTGGTTTTCCATTAAGTCATGTATGGATAAAGCTGATTCTATGGATTAATCATCCTATGGATTGGGAAAGATTTTGTTTATGAGGGTTTTCTCATAGATGGAAGGAGCATATTTTTAATTGGAAGGGGCAATTTCTAAAAAAAACTTGGCTTTCTGCATAAAGCTCCCAAATAAGCCACTTTCTATATTATTAAGGCTTAAGCTACTAGCAAACAGTTATGTATAGCTAGCCAAATAAGCTGTGAATCTCATTAAGCTGTTAACAAACAGGCCCTAATGATCCATATACACAAACTTAATCCATACAGACAGTTTAATCCACACAGACAGTTTAATCCACACAGGACTTGATGAAAAAACAGCCAAACGACCCCTTAGTGTGGAACTATATTCAATATAACTACAGTTATTAGTAGAAGAATGACAGAATCCAATGCACCTTGAAAAAAAAGATACACAATACATTTTCAGTGGTCTTTGAATATTCATTTCATTGAGTGTAAAGAAGCCTTTGAATCTAAATACATAAAATCTAAACCAAATATCGAATTTCTTAGATGCTAAAATAGTCTTTATTAATTGATTTTATGAGATCACAAATGGCTAGGATGATGGTATGCTTTAATTATGGATGTTTACCAAATCAGCTTCATCTCCATTTAGGTTTGTTTCATTTGTTATAGCCTATTAGCCTTTATGAGACCATAAACACACACACACACACAGACTCTAAGAATTCTACAATTGTAAATTCAATCAGCTAACAGAATACTAACACACACACTGACACACACACACACACTAAGAATTCTACAATTGTAAATTCAATCAGCTAACAGAATACTAACACACACACACACACACTCTAAGAATTCTACAATTGTAAATTCAATCAGTGTAACAGAACACACACACACACACACAATTGAATAGACTAGATTCATATTAAATCTTCTGAACATATAACTTTTATAAACCATTTCTTCTGCCACAAGCTCACTGTCAAGTGATCAGTAGTCGTTTCAATTACCCTTTTTTGCCAATTCAAAACAATTAGATCATAATTTTAAATTCCACTGATCAGTACGACAATTATAAGTCTACGACAGTGAGCATTATGCGATCAAAATCAAAATCACAATCAGAAACATACGATCATGATCAGGATGAATATGAACATGAAGATTTATGAAACGAATTGAAGAAATTATCATACCTTATTGTTGTGGGCATAGCGAGCGACGAAAAGTAAAACAAAGGGTTTTTGGGGGTAGAGTTGTTGATCAAAAGAATATTCGAAACAATCAAATTACCATTAAGAATCTGTAAATTAGGATCCTGCAATCAAATCAAATCAAATCAAACCCCAGAAATTTCTAGGGTAAATTGTTCCTGGTTTTGGAACTTTTTGTTTCTAGTGTAGGGGACGACGACTCGTTAATTACTTAAAGAGTAAACTACATACTTGGTCCCTAGGGTTTATTGGTTTTAACAGTCTGGGTCCCTAAAATGAAATATCTATGGCTTCCATCCTCGTGGTTTCCATTTCATAACGTATTAGGTCCCTAAAACTAACTTTGTTAGACTTTTCCTGTTAAGTAGGTTAAGTAAGAGGGGCATTTTGGTCATTTTAAGTATAGGGACCAAACACGTAATAAGAATCACAGGGACCAAACATGTAATAAGAACCACAGGGACCAAACATGTAATTTACTCTCTATATAATTTATATATACTTAATAATTAATAATTCATAACATATATATTGTGGGTGTATATATATATATATATTATATATTTTATCAAATACTTTCACATTTTTCTTATTATAACATTTTCTTCGTTTTTTCTTATTAAAATAATATATTTTTAAATTGTATTTTTGTTATGGCATTATAGTTACATTTTTTTATCATAGTAATATACTATCATTTCTTTTTTTACACATTGTATTTTTAATTTTTCTTATTAAATTGTATGAAATTAAATATTTTAATGTAACATATTTTTTAAACAGACACATTTTTTTTTCCTTCAAAAAACACATACTTTTTAACATTTTTTAAACGTTAGCAATGGAAAATGTGTTTTACAAATTTTCTAAATATTGTTATATTAATGAATAATTTTGTTTTATTTTTGAATAACTTCATCGTTTTCTCTCCCGATTATTCATATACCACCTATATTATGTTTTTCATCTATTTTTTAAGAATTCCTTTAAAATGTATGAATAATCGGAAGGTAAAGTGAGGAAACTATCTAAAAATTTGATGTTCCACTTTATCTATGCCACGTAATTTATTTAAAAAAATATATGTTTTTTAAGGAAAAAACATTCATATATGTTACATTAAAATATATAATTTTCATATAATTTAATAAAAAAGTTTAAAAGTACAATGCCTAAATACAAAACAATTTGAAAGTATCTTGTTATAATAAAGAAAAATATGTAAATATAATGACATAATAAAAAATAGTTTGAATATATATTGCTATAATTAAAAAAATGTAACTATAATACCATAATAAAAAAATAATTTAAAAATATGTTTCTATAATAAATAAAAATGTAACTATAATGCCATAATAAAAAAATAATTTAAATATATATTGCTATAATAAAGAAAAATTTAACTATCATGCCATAATAAAAATACAAAATAAAAAATATATTGTTGTAATAAAAAAACAATGTTATAAAAAATTGTGAAAATTATGGTGATAAATTATATACAATATATATTATTAATTATTAATTATTAAGTATATATAAAATATATAGAGAGTAAGTTACATGTTTGGTCCCTGTGGTTTTTATAACATGTTTGGTCCCTAAACTTAAAATGACCAAAATGACCCTCTTACTTAACCTACTTAACAGAAAAAGTCTAACAAAGTTAGTTTTAGGGACCCAATACGTTATGAAATGGAAACCACGAGGATGCAAGTCATAGATATTTCATTTTAGGGACCCAAACTGTTAAAACCAATAAACCCTAGGGACCAAGTATGTAGTTTACTCTTACTTAAATAACTCTTTATATTCTTGTGACGAATATTGATGATGAACTTTTGATGATGTCATTTTTTTTATTATTTTTTGTTTCTGATTTACGGTTTTATTCACTTTGGTTAGTAGGAAAAATGTGAATTGAATTGCATAAGACGGATACTTAGCTATCTGAATCGGAACTGAATCATGAGTTAAAACGAACCGAACTGAAATAAGATGGTTACACGAATTTATAAAAAATATCATTTATAATATAAAAATTTACCGAAATATAACATCTAAAACAATTACACAGCAAATAAATAAAACGATATAAATTAAAATAAGTTTAATTGTTTAAAGACATTCATTTTTTGGTTTTCAGAATTTCATAATACCAAATTTAATCATCCACCATAATTCTTGACATCAAAACGTAAAAGATTTTATTTAACTTTGGGTTAACAAATATAGAAATAATAATATAAATATTTATATTATATATATACATTATATGATTTATATCTGGTTCGGTTCGGATAGCAGCAGTACCTAAAATTCAGTATCGTTGCCTACACGTGAATATTTTTTCGGGTCTCGGTTTTTTGATTTTTGGATATTTTGGTTATCGATTTTTTCGGTTTCGGATCAAACGATTTGGCTCGGTTGTCAGTTTTTCGGTTTTTTAAACACCGCTATTCCCGAGGTTCTAATCAATTTTAGATTCCTAATAGTAATGAACATGTTCCTATAACTATAATATATTATAAAACAATTAAGTAAAAGTTTTAAAAGCTATATTGTTTAATAATGTACAATTAGTTAAAAAGTAATGTGAACTTATTGTTTAAACAAAATAAAAGCATGTTTTTTAAAATAATTATGGATGTGAGCAAAGTGGTATGCATTTTATAGCGTTTATGCTCCTATACTTTAACTTCAATAATTGTTTTTACATTATAATAAAAGTAATTTGTAGGGTATCTTAGTCATTTATTTATTAAA
Source organism: Silybum marianum (assembly GCA_036898165.1). Taxonomy (NCBI): domain Eukaryota; kingdom Viridiplantae; phylum Streptophyta; class Magnoliopsida; order Asterales; family Asteraceae; genus Silybum; species Silybum marianum. Next base: position 536,750 of record CM072531.1, on the reverse strand, counting down.
AATAAAAATATATTATTATTATTATTATTATATGTTATGTTATGTTAAAAAAAATTGTCCTTGACCTAGCATCTGCGATGGGAACAAATCTCGGATATCGTCTCTCCTCCTGGCAAAGTGGCAATCCCTATCCCAGCTCCGGCCATCCCCACCTCCACATATGGACATCTTTTTCCTCATTGTTCTCACGGTAACCATCCCTATCTCGTCGAAATCTTTTTTCTCCATCTCCTTCACCCCATTCCCGATTTGGTCACTGTTATCATCGAGATCCATGCCATCTCTGTTTCTCTGCAACGTAAAGATACAATGCGGGCATAGGGATAGCAAAAAGTATGTATCCGACAAGAAACCCGATACCCGAGCCCGGTTTGACCGAATATACGGAATCCATGAATTTGTTAACTGGGGATAGGGTCAGGAATGGGAATACCCCTCAACTTAACCCCGAACCTGAGTATTTAATAATAAGTTTTATATATTGTGTATATATGTGTATAATATAACAAAAATAACAAACCCAAGATAAATATGCAAACATATAAATATAATCAGTCTTCGATCATGAGAAAACTTTCAAAAGATATTATAGTATCAGCTTGACTATTCATAGAGAAAATTCTGGTGATGAAACAATGCAGATGCATAAACTTTCAATTATTAAGTATTGTAATTGATATAGTTATTTTTGAACTACTCTTATACACATGTAACGATTAAAATTTGGTTAATTAATGTTTTCAGAATAATACGTGCAACATGAAATTGCCATTTACAATAGAAAAAACTTTAAAAAAAAAATAAACAGGAAAAATCCTTAATTTCCTGGTGGGGATCCTTGTTCCCAAGTGAAGATATGGATGGTGGGGAATGAATCTTGTTCCTAGACATGGACGAGGATGTGGATGGGGATGAAAACTGTGATCTTCGATATCCCTGACCTCGTTAGGTTTTGGTCTCCACTCCCCTCCTCCCCTTTCTATTTCTATGCAATCACGATTGTACAAACCGAAAAAAGGATATCCGGGTATATATAAACTATAACATCGCATAATCTTTTGTCACTAAATAGGCAAATACCAACTTTTGTGAATGAACTAATTAATAGTTTCATCTAAAAATCTCTAACAACTGAAACCTCAGTTGACAAACAATGCATTAAACATAACTTCATCTTCATTACACATCGATTCTCAAATCTATTATTTCTTATACTCTTGTTTTCCAATCAGATATGGATTATATAACTTTTAAAGGAGTAAGGTAAGCTTAAAGTATAGTGAGGATTATGGTTTTAAATAACAATGACATCATTAATTTCATAAACACATTTCAAAATATCATAAGTGCTAACTTTTGCTTAAATGCATGTGCTTTAATCTCAAATCATTTATGACATCCTTGATTAGGCAAAATGGTCATGGAAATCCAATAAGTTTGGTTGACTATTATTCTCTTTTCATGACATGACACACTTGTCATGCTCTTATGCATAACATTTTTTGGAAGACACCCATGTCATGCTCTTACAGATGACATTTCCCGAAAGACACCCTTGTCATGGTCTTACGGATAACATAGCCTGAAAAAGTTACACCTGTCTTTTGCTTATAACAACTCTCATTTGGACCATCGTAATCCCATGAAACCCACTCCTCACTGTGTGAGTCATGATACACCACACTGTTGATTATCTACATGTACGGTTGAGATAGGTATATGATAGGTTCATTAGAAAGTTAAAATTGACTAGGAATGGGGGAACCACACACATCGTGACATGTGACGTACCCATCATGGATGTGTGATCATGATGAATATTCATTGTGAAGAAGTACACATGGTGTATTGTGACGGTTCCCGTGTTCCTAACGAAACTTTCCTATATGTATAGTCATAATCATATGAGAATTTCATATATTGTGAGAAGTATGAGATCCAATATTGTCATCGATCCAATGGTTGTAATAAATATACCTAAATTAATATTTAAAGGGGATTTTTGTAATTAGAAATTATCAATTAAACCAACCGACTTGGAATTCCTATAACTAGTCACACCTAGTGACCTAGGCATGGGGAACCCGATGTACCCGTCCCGACGGCGTCGAGGATTATCTACAAAACCATGGGCAAGAAAAGGGATCCTTAAAAGTTAAAACCCTGGGATGGGGACGAGGTCGGGTAGCATGATCCCCAATCTGCCTTGTCCCCCATATATCAAATATTATATTTATTATTATTATATATGTTATTAATAAAAAATAGATTTTGACCTTTTTTTCCTTAGATATTGTATATTTTTTTTGACTTGTCTTACTTTTATTAGATAAAAAAAACATGAAGAACTGAAAGTGTTTGATCAAACAATTACATATGATGTTGCAATTTTGCTCACATTTGAAAATATGTGAGATTTAAACCGACTATTTTGGATTGATTGTGGTATTAAACACATTTGATTTAAAATATCTCACATAAACGGGAAAACAAATCCTCGATTTCCCGTTGTGAACAGAGATGAAGATGTGATTAGATTCCCCAGATACAGATTGGAGGATATAGATTGAGAAAAACAAATCCCCGCTGCATCCTGTCCCATTCCCATACCTACTCACACCATCTCCGACTTTGAAAATATTAAATTATATTAAGTCATATCTTTCTAAAAACATGTTTATCTAAATTTAAATAATTTCAAAGATTAAACCAAATCGGATCCAAAATATGCTTTTTGGATAATTTTTTTTGAAGAAACCCAACAAAGCAATCTTTAAAAAAAGAATTAGTTGCCTACTAAAAAGACCCATAGGATATATAATTAATAATGATGTGCGAGATTTACATTTGTTCTTTGAAAATCTTGTTTAATATGAACATTATAATGTCAATTTTAATTTCCTCAATTTTTTAAAAATTGTTCACGATGTAAAATAGACATACTAACGTTAGAGTTATTATGAAAGTTGTATATTATTATACCTTTTATTCGTACTACGATAGTAATGGTTCATAATATATATATATGACAACTTTCTAACCAAGATTTAAAAAAGTTACATGTTATACGAGTATTGTTCATAGTGTGTACATAATGACTTAAAAAATGATAACTTCATTGTTATTGATTTTAAAGTGGAAGATGTATGAAAAATATCGGAATCTATGATATATGTTTGAATTTTGAAATGAATCTTTTTTTTTCTGAACATTTAAGTGACGAGATTATATAAACCGTTAAATTTATAATATGTTATTAAATCATATTTTTATCCAAATAACTTTCAATATCACACACAAAGAAATTCAGAAATATTAAAAAATTATCACTTTGGACTTGTTTGTTTAAAAAAAAAAGCTCTTATGAGCCTCTTATGTCTGGTTCATTAAGAGTTAGAACCATTCAGACTGATTGTTTTTTTTTTTAATTTTCATAAACACTTATGTCTTATTGTCTTTTTTATCTGGTAAGAGGTAAACCAACTTGTTATTTGTCTCTTATTGTTCTCCAAATTCTCAGATGCGACGTTTCAATTCTTAATCGATCATTTCCTTCAATCAATCATTACCAAATCGATCATCACCTCTCTCTGTTGATGTATTTTTAATGTATTAAATACTGTTAATGGCATACTTTCGTTTAAATGAATGTTAATTATATAATTTAGATGTAAATTTCGTAATGATGATGAATAAATATGTGAATTGGATAAATTTATCTATAAACTCAACACTATGACTTTCTAATAAGTAAACAAATTTAGTCATTTATTAGTTTACAAAAACAAATAGTTTTATTGATTCAGATTTCAGACTTCAACAACACCTCTTATTAACCAGAAGTGAAATAATACTTCAAACTTTTTTTTTTGATTAACCTGAATATCCAACCCGCTAATCTGCTATGCGAGCCGACTAATCCCAGAGCGACCACCTGTTTCACGGGTAGCCTGGAGTCACCACATTTGAACCTGCACAAGGGGATTTTACTTATCTCTGAATTCGAACCTGGGACCTCCAAATATTTGCAACCTTTGGAGCCCAAACTCAAACCATTGAAGCATCATTTTTATAATTAACTTCAGATTTTAACATCTCTTAAAAAACAACACCACCTTATTTTCCATATCATGGATTAAAATATATAAATGTTGACATATAAAATCTTACGTTTCCTATTATTTTATAGTCCTTGCAAAAATTTCTTTAAATAATAACCAAAAGAAACGCATTGAAGGAAAAAAAAAAAAAAAAGGCTTTATCCTCCACCTCCACGATGTTCCTCTATTTCATGGACCAAATTCGATAGCTTAGTGATTAAGAAATTAGGATTTTTTTTTAATAAATACAAAATAACACATTTAATATATAATAAAATATGTCATAAAAATTATTAAAAATAACTCGTTAAATATTTCGTCTGCCTTGGTATCCTGCTTGTGAGTTAGTCTTTAATTGAAACCTTGTTTATTTTTATTTTTTAAACAGCGACAGTTTTATTAAACTTTTAAAAATAAAAACACTAGCAAGAAACTAGTATAGCACTACAAAGCCGAAATAGTAAGAGTGAGATTTGCAGCCAACCTACCCAGTTAACTTTAAAACGTCTACTCCTATTATACACCCAAAAAAACGAAAAAGTTGCAATATTATTCCAGATCGCCGTTTTTGTAGGTTTAGTGGACCCAAAAAGAGTCCTATTTCGAATAGACCATAACGCAATGTAGACGACCGCCTCCAAACAATATGTCTCTCCTTTCCTTACACAAGCTGCATCAATCCGTCTCTTCCAGTCAAGAAAATTATTAAAGCCAGGGATATCGACGTTCCACCAACGCCCTAGATTCCTCCATATGTCTCGTGCCAAGTTGCATTTAAAAAATAAATGATTCACTGATTCTCTATCTTTGTCGCAAATTGGACAAAGTGAGGATTATACATCAATACCTCTTTTGTCAAGACTGTCTCTTGTGGGAATTTTGTTCAGCCTCATTTGCCACACGAACATATTGACCTTGATGGTGATGGTTACTAATTTGTTCCAAGAAGTGGGTATCGTATCAGACTCCAAAAATTTAGAGTCTATTAGATTTCTTACTGACGCGACTGAAAACTCTCCCAAACCAGCTCCCGTTTAACACCATTTATCCCTCTGATTGGATAGAACCACCGATTTCAACAATTCTCTTAGAACCAACGAAACATCGTTTATTAATTTAAATATTTTAAAATTTTAAAAGTTGTTATATGCTACATATAACATAAAACTCTGTATAATTAACTAAAAAATTTCATAACTTTATCTTATCTTTTAAATATTAAATTATCTCAAATATAATCAATAATTTTAATTAAACAAATTATATCTATTTTTTTAAATGAATTTAAAGATGAATATTTATTCTCTTTAATATACTCATATAAATATAATTTTTTTCAGTTTATTAAAGTAGATTATCAAAATTTCAATCACGAATAATTTACATTCTAGTATATTTATAATAATCTTTACTATATATTATTAAGCATTAATGTTCTTCATTTTTTGTACCCCTGGGTCTCGGGTCATCATATGCACATCAACTTCTTAAGAGCTCTTAAAATCAAGTTTAACTTATTATTGAATAAGTACAATTTCTTAACGTTCTAGGCAGAGGTGGAGCTAGAAATTTAAGTTAAAAGGGTCTGACAGTTGTACTTTATTGTAAAATAACAGCGATAAATATTGTTGTTGTTTCTGTTAATCTTTTAAAACCATTATCTGACCCGGATGTATTTTGAGGCGGTGATGTATTTGCTATGTGCAAAAAATTCCGAGCAACATTTTCCTCGAATATTGGGTCAATATCGAGCTATATCTTGGCAAGACAACGCTAAAGGTATGTCCTATTAAGACATGCAACTGGTGTTTATAGTCATGGCAGTGTTCAATTCTCCTTTTATTTATATCAATTTACACATCTAAGCCTTGCTTGCCACTTTAGGGACTGAGGAAATATCTGCATACATCTTACCCCCTCGATCTATACCTTCCGCTCCCACCAGGTGGGATATACCGGGTTTATTTAATTTGGTTTTTTATAGACATTTTCCTTCAATTATTCTTTTAACTTACCAACAAATTCCACATACTTTTGATCAACATTGAATCCCCCACTTCTATATCCAACTTTACAATACAAAATCTAACAAATTCTAAAACTTAATAATATTTATTTGATATATATATATATATATAGGGTTAGGTTCAAATGTGAACTCAATTTTGGCTGTGAACGTGAGGACGAATCTCAGCCACACATCTTCGGTTATGGTGGACGCGATCACGGAGGATTGACGCGATTCATGGGAGGGTGGAGATTATTAAAGGATGGGAACCAGGTCAACGCCGCCTTTATTGACCGGATAAGTGGCTGAGATTCGTCCTCACGTTCACGACCAAAAATGAGTTCACATTTGAACTTTCCTCTATATATATATATAACAAAAATAAGAGTATGTCAAAACGGAACCGTGGCAGTCAGAGTCCGATGCCTTGGATCCGTAAGTCTTGTTTGTACATTGATGAATCCCGCGTCGTTCACAGCTTTTTCCAAATCGAGCAAATAATATTCATCCAGAAAAGGCTCGGTGCTCTTCATTAAGGTAAACAAAACAGGCGACAACTCCTATAACCATATAAAATGCATAATAAAATGAGAACGATTATTAGCATAAATTAACGTGCAAAATAATGTTGTGAGAATATATGTGGACTCTAACACGCCCTCTGAAGATTTGTTATGACAAAAATAAATATAAATGGTATATTTGTAAAAATGACATCTTTCATTTCCTTTCCTTTCTCTCCGCTTCAGAAACATGAAAAATTGTTTCCTTCCCCTTTCAAGACCACAAGTAAAAAAATTTCTTTTTTTCCCTTTCGTTTTCATCATTTTCCTCTCAAATTCGAGATCTTTGCTCTGATACCATATGAAAATATGTGGAACCCCATTAAATTACTTTCTAAAAGAGTCTTTAAAGAAAGAACAGAGGTTCCAACATATATTGAAGTAAAAAGGTCCAATTCTAGCTTATATATTTATATTACATCAAATTTTTAGCCAAAATAAAGCATGGAAAGCATTGTACCTGAAGTTTCTTGGACTTTGGCTGCAAAAAAGATCATGTTAGATGTTAGATTTTGATGGCATGATGGTATGTTAGAACACAAACAAACATATCTGTAATAATATCTTAAATCATAGCATTTGATAAAGAAAAAATCATGAAAAAAATTATTTTTATATTGATTTGTACGAGTTTGTATAGTTTGTAAAATTTAACTTGTTTGTAAATGAACCGACATCTATATATATATATACATAGAGAGAGAGAGAGAGACAGAGGTTGGTTCATTTACAAACCGGATGAATCCTACAAACTCATACAAACTATATATAAAAATAAATTTTTTCATATTTTTTTCCAGCATTATCAAATGCTATGATTTAAGATGTTATTTCACATATGTTTGTTTCACCTTATGAAAAAATTACATGTTACATGTGAAACTTTTACATTATGAAACAAATACATGTACTTATGAAAACAAATACATGTGAAACTTTTACATTATGAAACAAACATATATGTAATAACATCCTAAATCATAGCATTTGATGAAAAAAAATAATGAAAAAATTATTTTTATATATGGTTTCTACGAGTTTGTACGATTCATCCAGTTTGTAAATGAACCAACATCTATATATATATATATGTATATATATAGGAGAGGGAAATTACCGAGTTATCAGTCACCACAAAAGTTCCTCCAGGACGAAGCAGCCGAAATGCTTCCTTTACCAAATTTATTGTAGCCGTTGCTGGGCATTCGTGAAACTGCAAAGAGTCACGGATCAAAGATAAACTTTACTTTATGTTATTAATTAAATCAAATATCGCACGTAGACAATTGAAAAAAATAAATAAAAAACTTGTTAACAAACTAGAAATACCACATAGGCAATTGAAACAATGTCGAATGATTGTGAATCCAAGCCTGTGGATTCACCATTGGCATGTATCCACTCGAATGTATTCGAACTCTTAGGATTCTTCTTTTCCTTATACTTAGCAACAGCCAAAAAATATGGTGATAGATCCAGACCCTATTGCACAAAATGAAATAAAGATAATCTTTGTATATGTTTACATCCATGGTAAACATAAATATATATATATATATATATATATATAAATAAAGTGTTGTAATTCTTACAGTGAGTTTAGCAGAAGGGAACTTATCAGCAAGAAATCTTGTGCTTACACCTACAGAACATCCAATGTCAAGAATGTCTTTGATTTCCAAGTTGTCTGAAAATTGGTGATGATGTTGCTGAATGGCATTAAGCCAATTTCCACGAACTATTTCATTTGCTTCATCAACTGAAGAAGCATCAGGTATAGCCCGTCTCATCATTGACATAGTTGCAGCCTCAACTTCAGCAGCAGCCTAAACAGACACACAGTTATTAAGGATTTTTTAGATTGTTTAGAAATATACTTGTTAACTTCATTAAGGGGCTGTTTAGCAGTTGCTGAATGGTTTGGTGCAGAATGATTAAGAGGAACTTATGATATAGTGCAAAATGAAATATAATTGTTTGGTAATTGTTCAAGATGTAATCAGGGCTCTTAATGGTTAAGGGAGGTCCAGGATACAAAACGATTCAGAGGGTTTTGGAACCATTAAGAGGCAGACTTATTTTTTATCAAACAGGATCCACCTCTTAGCGATTTAGAGGTTGCTTCTTAATGGAACTGTTAAGAGATAAACAAACAGCCCCTAAGTTCTTTTTATACAATTCTTCTTGGGATTAAAAAAGAGCGGTTTAGAAAAAGAAACTACCCTCGAGATAAAGAGTTAAATACTGCAAGAGAAGATGCATAGAATCTTATTTTTCCAAATTTAATAGAAATCGTATGTTTTAGAAGCTGATGAATGAAAGAATGTTTACCAGCCAAGAAAGGTTGCCTTCATCATATGCATGGAAGGGATTGAGATAATCTGGTTCAAAAGAGGAACCACTAAATATATCACTGATTGGAGATGGTCAAATTGCAATATGTAATAAGCTCATATGCATAACAATTCTCTAACAACATCAATATTTTGTTCTATTAAAATCACATGAGGATTGAGATATGTTGGTGATTTTAGTGTCACCAGTCCATTTATGTGATTGGAAATAACATGATGTCTATATGGGTTTTATACTGTGATCTAATTCAAGTTAGGTGGTGTGGAGTGCACGCTTGTTATAAGGCGTATGAACCCGGTAACGACGAAATGGCGGGGGTCAAGGGGTAGAGGGGCGGCCCCCCCGCAAGGTCGAGGAACAGCGTCCCCGCGGGGTTTGGGCAGTGCTCCAAAAGCTCTTCAGAATTTTAGACTTGGAGTGTAGTGGAAAAGTTAATCAGAAATAAGGATACAGAGCTCTGTATGGCTGATACAGAGGCTCTGTATGGCTTATACAGAAGCTCTGTATGGCATGTTCAGAGCCCAGATACAGAAGCTCTGTATGGTTTGTTCAGAGGCTTTGGTCTGGTCTTCGAGACTTAGAGTTTTCTGTATAAAGGACTAGAGCTCTGCATGTATGGACCAGAGAGCTCCGTACATGTGGACCAGAGCTATGTATGGTCGAACCTGATCAGTTATCCTTGAAACGGTTACTGTGCATTAATAGTGCAGTTATTGAGCAGTTACTGGATATTGTTTAACTGACCACTACTCCTAAAATTCAGCCATGATTAATTTTTCAGTTCATTATTATTGAGTATAAATACAAATTTATACTCATGAATCTAGACACGGGTTTTTGAACAATTCTTATACACTCTCCAGAAAGTTTGCTTATGTTTTTGTGCCTAAAAACGCAAGCGTTTTGATTCTTATCCTGGATTGAATTTCGTGAACCCAGACATAGGGTCGAAATATCAATTCGGAAAGTGTCTAACACGATTCTCAATTTAATCCAGTAATCGATTTACCCTTGTTTTGCGTACTGTTCTAACAAGGTATTCCTAAATGTATCATGGAAGCAAATTCAATACAAGAATAAGAACACAATTCAAAAGAAATAAGATAGAAATTTACAGTCAGGATATACTATATCCTTATTCTGGATCTTCTCCAACTCCTTATAAACATCTGATTCCAAAATTTCATTTGTCATCGCTCGCCATGGTACATTGGTTTTCTCTGCCGTACTGTTCAAAACAAAATTCAATTTTATTGCAATAAACTTATAACAAACCCTAAATCAAATTTCAATCACCAAAATACTAATACTGTTAGAGTCCCACATCGGCTAGACTTGGACCATTTCTCCTTTATATATGTTGGAACCTCCCATTTTTCCTCAAAGGCTCTTTTGAAGATTCATCTAGGGCTCCACATATCCTAATATGGTATCAGAGACAAGGTCTACTACTCTAGAGACTTGACACTTCAGGATAACCCCCTCTGGACAATTCATTGTCCATCTAGCCTCGTTGGAGGGGGCGTGTTAGAGTCCCAAGTCCGTTAGATTTTGACCATTTCTCCTCTATATATGTTGGAACCAAGGTCTACCACTCTATCCTAATATGGTATCAGAGCCAAGGTCTACCACTCTAGGGACTTAAAGTCCCAAGTCCGTTAGACTCGGACCATTTCTCCTCTATATATATTGGAACCAACGTCTACCACTCTATCCTAATATGGTATCAGAGTCAAGGTCTACCACTCTAGGACTTGACACTTCAGGATAACCCGCTCCAGACAATTTATTGTCCATTTAGCCTCGTTGGAGGGGGCGTGTTAGAGTCCCACGTCGGCTAGACTTGGACCATTTCTCCTGTATATATGTTGGAACCTCCTCATTCTCCTTAAAGGCTCTTTTGGAGATTCATCTAGGGGTTCCACATATCCTAATAAATACAAATTGGTATTAAAAACCTAACCTGATGAGAACTTGTCTAGCGCCAAGTTTGAGCAAAGAATAAAGAGGTTTAAACGAAATTAGGGCACCAACGAGTCGAGAAAGAGGTGTTTGACCAGTCCAATTAGGTCTTTCCAGATTCCCTTCTTCGTACGACGCCAATCGACCAGCTGCACCTCCACCACTCATCCGTACAATCATGGCGGATTTTTTGATCGGTTGTTGGATTATGGTTGTTGTTCTGTAAAAGTGATAATGGCTGCCATATTTCGATTGTGGGAATACACAGAGTGCCATTGATCGGAGCTCCGCCGTGGTTGATGGTTATTATTGTCGTTGCCGGTGGAAGGGGTTTTTTTTGCATCAACCGGCGCCACTTATCATTACATTTTTTTCAAAATCTCGCGTAATCTTGTTCAACCATTCAAGATGCGACACGTCAGCTACATAAAGTGCTTGTTGTCAATTTTTCTCCATTCTAGCAAATATTGTGAACATACAAATTTATATTGAGGTTTCGGTGTGAATGATAGTTAAGATTTAAGGTAAAAAGTTTGATCTCCACCTCCTCCTGATGTAGAGATGTAAATCAAGACCCGTCTTGGTCTGATCTGAATTTGGTCAAAGGTTGAATCTGAATCCGTTCAAAGCCCGATCTGGTTTTAGGCTCGCGGTCCCAATCCGGTTTGTATATTACCGTTTTTTCCGGACCCGGTCCAGCCCGATCCAAATCCGGTTTTCGGCCGGATCCGGGACTTTTGAAAATATGGCCGTTTTATAGAGTTGTTAGCTGCGTTTTTTTACCTTTTTTTAGGTTTTTTTTCACCCCAAACACTATGAATATCATATATGTTGAACGAGTTTAGATACTAAACTCATAAAGCAAAAAACGATCACAAATCTCTCTATAATTTGTGTTTTCGACTCGTTTTCGATTTCGGTTTATGACATCTCCTCCTAGTTCTCATGTCTTTCTCTCTTTATTTTTGTTAGTATTACTTACTTATTATTGAGTGATAACTTGTATTTTTTTAATGATTAAATGTAATATTGCAAAGATGTTAGTTTGTTACTAAATATCAATTATAATAAAACGTATTTTTAGAGTGTATTTGAGTGACCCAATGAGATATCTTTTAAAATTAAAGTTGTAAAAAAAATCAAAATCGAGAAATCCGTTTTGGGCCCGGTTTTTGGCCCGATTTCAAAATCCGGTTCGAGTATAGGTTAATTGGACCGGGGTTTTACCCCCGAGGCCCGCCCGAATCCGCTCAAGACCCGATCCGATCCGGTCCGAATCCAAAAATTTTACATCTCTATTATTATGTATGTTAGAATAAAATGTATCGGATCAATCTCCGTATTGAACAAGATTAATAGATGGGTTTAAAATTAAAGATAATCAAGGTCCAAATATCTTATTACGCTTCTCATCTTAACTCTTTGTCTCACATGATGCTTTGCCTTTATATTGATTTATTATTTACGTGTACTTTTATCTTTGTCAATAGTTAACGATTTATCATTTGTCTTGATTTATCATTTACATGTACTTTGGTCTTTGTCAATACTTAGCGATTTATTATTAATCTTGATTTATTATTTACCTATACTTTGGTCTTTGTCAATAGTTAGTGATTTATCATTAATCTTGATTTATTATTTACCTATACTTTGGTCTTTGTCAATAGTTAGTGATTTATCATTAATCTTGATTTATCATTTATCTGTACTTTGGTCTTTGTCAATACTTAACGATTTATCATTTATCTTGATTATAATTTACCTGTACTTTGGTCTTTGCCAATACTTAACGATTTGTCATTTATCTTGATTTATCATTTACCTGTACTTTGGTCTTTGTCAATACTTAACGATTTGTCATTTATCTTGATTTATCATTTATCTGTACTTTGTCAATACTTAACGATTTATCATTTATCTTGATTTATAATTTTATCAGTTTATATACATATCTAGAGAAAGATGAGAGTTTAAATGAGAAAGTCTTTGAGAAAAGGTCTCAAAAATTAGATGAGACTTTTCAATGATCAAGATGTTAAAAGCTTGTTAAATAACCATTTTATAAACGAAAAAAATATATCACAGTCTAATCCTTGGTTTTATTTTGAATAGTATATTTTCAAACATCATATTTAAAGCTTTATAATTAAAAAGGTATTTATGTACAAGTATATAGTTTGAAAAATATAAGAGCAAAGTTTATATGTGCCACTTCAACATTTGGTATTAAAGCACACATTTTCAAACTATATATCCTTAAATATGGTTTTTGAAAATATGTTTTTCAATCCACAATAAGAATTGAATGAAAGTATATTCAATTTTTTGTAGTTGTCTTTCATAATATATCTAAACTAGTTTTCTTTCAGAACAGTTTAAGTAATATAATGATCTGCTCTTGTTTTTCTTCCGTAATAAACAAAGCATCATGTGGGAGAGGGGTTTAGAGAAGATCGAGATTATTCTAAGGGAGTCGTTTGGCAAACATATATGAGAAGGTGGATCGGCTCTATGTTTGGAAAGACAAATGGGTAGAGGATTTCAAGTTTTACTAGAAAGTTCAGAGATTGTTTAGTCTTAAGGGTGATGAGGAGGTTTGCGTAAGGGACAAGTTAGATTGGTGCAGGGGCCGACGTAGTGTAGGTCCTATGGTTGCATAGACCACCGTATTATTTATCCGTTGAAGGGTAAAATTTTCGGATTTTATAGAGGTGCAACTGTATTGTTTATAAAAGTTGAAGGGTGCAACTGTGCAATCATTGAAAATTAAAAAAAACCCCAAAATGTTTATGAAACTAACCCAAAAAAACAAATAAATCCCTCCAAATAAAAAGAACTGAAAAATTCTCTCGAAATCAACCTAAAAATTTGAAAAATCCCTCGAAATCATACTAAAATTTTGAAAAATCCTTCTAAATCAACCTAAAAACTTGAAAATTTCTTTGAAAACGGTGGAATTCGGCTAAAAACACGTGAAATGGCTTTGCGGGGGTTTGATCCAATTTAAAGTTGCAGTCACTCACAAAAATTATCGGGTCCACCACTGACCTAAATATTATATTAGTTATATGGTGTCACCGTATGAAAAAAATTCTAGGTCCGTCCCTGGATTGGTGAGACAATAGGCGGGGCCCTCTTGGGATTGGCTTAGAGCATCTCCAACAAATTCCCTAAAATTTCTCCAAAATGGAGAATCAAAAGACAAAATCTTAAAAAAAAATTACATTCATCTCCAACAAATTCCTCGTTTTGGAGAATCCAACGTTGATTATAATATTAAAATATTGCATCATCTATTAAAATATTTGTTAGTCCCCAAGGAGAGATGGCTAACTAAGAGAGGGTTTTGTAGAAGGGGGGGTTGAATATAAAACACACAGAATATACTTTTTTTAATTTTTTTAATATAAATATTAAAAATTTACACACAGATAGTTTGATGCGGAAAAGAACAGGCACACTATTCTATCAAACTAAACACACAGATAACAGTAATTAACTTATACACTAAGGAAGTTAAAACAATACTGTTATAGCACACAGCTTTGCCACAGTCACACAAATAATCACTCTGAAGATTTGTTGAAAGCGTGAGATTTCTGGGAAGGACTTCATCTTCTTTTATAGTGCCCATGCATGGGATGCATGTGGACAACTGTCAAGGTTTCATTATCTGGAAGTTTATCTGCTGGACAAAGGAAGAGACTACTTTCTTTGTACTAGAATAATGGATGAACCATTCATTGTAGCACGTAATGTCAGATAACTTTATCTTCTTTTCTTCATGCTCTGTGAAGTCCCATCAAACCTTTTAGCTAAAAGACAAATATTCCTTTTATAAGAATAAAAGAGAATGTCTTTATTTAAGGCTTGATGCCCAAGTTCTTGACTCACGTGTCTTGCAATTGATGTGAGTCAAGAACTTATCTCTTTGAAATTGCTAAGTGATACATCACAATATGTATCACATCGGTGGATACCTTGTAAGGCTGGAATTGATAAGTGTACACTTTGCTTGATAAACTTCATCTTTCACTAAATGCCAAAAGTGTACACCCTTGAACTTGTGACTTGATATCACAGCCTTAGAAAATATACCTGCAATTTCGGTGACCAAGATTATAGTGTCGGTGACCATGACATCAAACTTAATGACCTCATCTTATTTGATGTCCTTAGTACTTTTGATGACTTTTGAGTGTACCATCGGTGACCCACTATATTGGTGACCCAATCTTGACTTGGCAAAATGATCTGAATATTGAAGTTGGTTGATACATCCAAAATTCCACTTTTTGATGTACAACCCTTGATTGAATAGTCTTTGACTCTTCAATACTTGAAGCATATTTCAGACCTTCAAAAGAATCTGTAAAAATTCATTCATACAAAAGGAAGTTGGTTCATCACCAAATCATCGGTGACCCAACAATCTCCCCCTATTTGATGATGATACCTGTAAGTTAGAAAAGAATTCTTTTTGACCCTTTCTATTTTTCTTTTGGGTTCTTTTGACTCAGATTTTTTCTTTTGTTTTTTTTTTAACTGAGTATGTACAGTATAAGTATAAGAATAAATGTAAGTATAAGTATGTGCAAGAAAAATAAAAATATTAACAATAATTTTTAAGAAAGAAGAGTATGAACTTTTATTGATCAACACACAGCTTTGAAAAATAAAGTTCACACTATATGAAAACTATTCAAGGAGTGGTTCTCTTCTTTTTAGCTCATCCAAGATAAGCCTAATGATCCCATGGTCTTCAACCGGAGGTACTCCTAGAATAGCAAAGAGGAAGGAGCTGTGAGCCCTTGGAATGTCAGATGCTCTGAAGAAACCGATGTTTCCAAAGATGTCTTCAAAGAAAACCCCAAGCTCAGGAGTAGTCAGCATGGTTTGCTCCGGGTAAGCAATAGGAGTAGGAATGGAAAGATCTATACCCGAAGCATTTATCTGGATGCGTCTTTCATGAAGCATAACAAAGTGTCCCTTCTTCTTGTTTTTAGGAGTTGTGATGACCTCTCCTTTAAGACCCTGTTGTATGAAGTACATTTGTTGTGCTTCAAGATATGTTACAAGAATATCATTCTCCTTTTGGATGTTGAGCATCTTGATGAAGAGTTTTCTGAGAATATTAAGTACCAGCTCCTTGTACTTGCTTTTGCTCTTGGAGATGCATTTACCAACTTCCATCCACTCAGTCATCCCAAGAACTTCCAACCATTCAGCTTCATATACCTTTGAGAGAGTGTCAGCTCTCTTAAGGGTGACAAGTAACTTTGGAGAATTTTTGGTTGGAGGTTGGATGGTGGCACTGATAATCTTGGAATCATCCTTCCTGTTCTTTAGTCTCCTTTTGAACCACTCTACTTCCTTTGCCTTCTTGGCTTCATCAAGCATCTTTGCAGCTTCAGATTTCTTCTTAATATTTTCAAGCTCATCTTTTTGAGCTTGAATTGCATCAGTGACTTTGGCATGAACAGCTTCATCATGAGCTAGCTTGAGTACATTAGTCTGATCATACTCAAGCTGAGCCTTGATAGCTTCTTCTTTTTCAGCTTCAGTGAGAATTACCCCAAGAGGATCGATGGGTAATGAAGCAGGCTGAAGTCTAAGAGTGTCTGCTTGAGAATCTCTCATCTTTTTCCTTCTCCTTTTCTCTTCCTGTTGATCTTCAAAGGAAACTGGCTTCTTTCCTTTGGCTTTTTCTTTTCTTTTCTTCTCTTCTGTAGTTTCAAGGGGTTGAGCACTGATACTCTCCCCCTCAACAGCTGCTTCGGGTAACTCGGTGACCAAAGGAACAGAGACAATGGAGACCACGTGAGGAGTCACCTCGGTGACCAGATGGGTCACGTCGGTGACCGTGGCCACACCACCATCGGTGGATGGACCAATGTCGGCGGCTGCAGGGGCAGGGGCAGCGTCGGCGGCTGTGGAGGTGGTAGCATTGGTCTTCTTATTTTTCTCCCCCTCAGTGGTTGAACCCTTGAAACCCACTGAAGAGAGAAAAGTCTTGATCTTTTCTATATCAGAAGCCATGGAATTCATTTTTCATTCAATTCTTTGAAGAACAAATCTGTCTTGTTCTTGAAAGAAGGATCCATCCACATCAAGCTCAATAGTCGGAGGAGAAATTGGAATCTTGTCAATTTTGGTGAGAATAGTGGCAAGAGACTCCATAATGTTCTCTTGAGAAGTAGAAAGAGAAGCCAGTCTTTCCAAGTCTTTGGCTGCTTGATCTTCCAAAGTTTCCACCCGACGTATAGTGTCACGGGTAAAGCTGGTGAAAGCTTGGAGAAGATCATCTCCTTGTTTGGAAGACATGGGAGCAGAAGGTTGAAGCTGTGGTGGTTGATCAGCATCATCATCACTAGAAGAGTAATCCACCAAACCTGTAGGTTTTCTTGGGGGGGATTTAGGAGATATGGGGGAGACACGTTTAGGAGAGTGTCTATGAGGGGATTCCTCAGTAATGGGTTCCTTCACAACCTTGGTACGTACGGGAGACGTATGTGTCCAAGGTGTAGTGTCAGAAAATAGAAAATCAGTAAATTGGGATGCTCCATCAAATGCACCTAGTTGTGATGCACTCTCATGTGGAGTAAGGAAAGGGAGCTGTGAGAGCTCACGGGGTGGAGAAGAGGCAGCTTGGATGGGAGAGTCCAAGTCTTCTTCATCAACTAAAGAGAAAGTTGATGAAGGAATAATAGGGATGTCCCTTTTTACAACCATGTCCTTTTGGGAGGGCATGGAGGAGCTAGGTTGGGTTAACTGGTCCTTGGGTCGGGTAGAAATCTTTTCAACACTTACTAACTTTTGGGAGTTAGTAGGTGGCTTGTGAGGTGAGACCCTTTGGGTACCCTTAGACTTCTTTGAGGAAGTCTTTGGGGGGCTTTTGGAGTGTCTCCGCTTTTGGGACTTAGATGCTTGGGTAGAAGCCAAAGGTTCTTTTGGCTTCGTAGCGTCGGTGGGTGCGGAGGTAGATGTGCCCGACGCTTTGGATCTCTTACGAGATTTGGGCACATCAGTTACTCTAGGTGCAGAAAGAGTAGAAGACATACCTGAGGTCCTTTGCAGACGGGGCTCATTTTCTCCCCAAGATAGAGTTGCATTCCTTGCAAACTCAACCATAGATGGTCGGAGAGGGTTGTCTGATGCTAAGACAACCTTTTTCATAATCTGATTTCCCACTTGATGAAGAGGGAGATCATATATGATGTCATCTCTTTTCTCTAGTTTATCTGCCAACTTTGCATGAATAATAAGAGAGAAAAGTCGCTGAAATGGTACTTGAGGACGTCGGATGGTAGAGAAGGAGGAGATCATTTCATTAAAGAAATAGCTTGCAAAGTCTATCCTCCTTTGAAAAATTAAAGCATGTGCCAATTATGTCACTTGGGAAGGTGACTGATCCGGGCCACCTGTCTTCTTGCTCAGGCACAGAATCAGATGAGCAAAAAGGAAGTTCCATATGTTTCCCATATTCTTGCGTAGTAAAGTACCTGGACCCTTTGACTTTGAGCCCTTCTTTTCTTCCAGATAGTTCAACACATCAACCACCATTTGATGTTCATTACCAAGAGAAAAAGGTTCATAGGTATCATAAACAGGAAGCTTAAGAATGCTTCTAACATCTTCCACATTGAATATCACATCATGTTCATCATTACTTAGAACAGATGCAAGAATTTGATCCGACGAGGCATCAAATGTGCAAATTAACCAAAAGTTTCCGAGAGGAAACTTACTCATTTTGGGTTTTGCTGTGATTGCATATTGCAGAGGGCATCTCTGAAGAAACCAGCAAACATCATTGTACTCTGGATGAGCATTATCAACTCCTATTCTTCCAAAGTAATTGCATGCAGGAAAGGATAGGGATCCAAAAGTCATGGTTTGTTCTTCAGAGGTCTTTGAGGGAGAAACCATTGAAGAGGATGAAGAAAGTTGCAGGTTGCAGGTTAAGCTTTTGTATAAGTGAGAAAGAATGGGTGCGAGAAAGGTGGTAAGTAGTGGGGAAGGAGGTTATATATGAGAGGGAAATTTCAATTTTCAAAAATAATGATTACTTTTGGTGATTGAAAGGTCAGAATTCTAAGGGTTTTCGGCGCATGTACTGACATTGATGATGTCATTAGGGATAAGAACAAAGAATCTTGCTTATCAAGAGTGGTAAGTCAAGAGTTATCTTTAAGGGGTTAAGAATGTGAAGGGATTGTAACAGTTACCTCGGTGAGAGTACAACGTCGGTGGCTAGAATGCAAGAGTAACCGACGTCGGTGGCTTCGAAAGTGACAAACGTCGGTGGGTTGATTTTGAAGGGAGCGACTTCGGTGGATGGTACGATGGTATCGGTGGCTCGATACGTCGGAAGGTGGGGCGCCGTTGGAAAGGTGACGCAAGCCAAACGTCGGAAAGTGACGCAAGCAATGCGTCGGCGTCGGTGAATGATTTGTCACGGCGGTGGCTTAGCCGTCGGTGAGATCGGTGTTTCGATGGTCGTTGGTGTACGGTCACGGCGACGTCGGTGGGTGAGATGCCGACGTCGGCGTCGGTGGCTTTGGCTCGTGAAGGTGGTTTCGTTGGTGGTTGACCGTTGGTGGACGGTGGTTTGAGGTTAGGGTTTCGGTGGCCGGAGAGAGTAGAGGTGATGTTTTGGGAAAGTTTTTTTTTTTAGAGGAGAGAGAGAGAACACGTCGGTGACCTAGTCACCGACATTTAGGTATATATATATATATTATTTTTATTAATATTTATATATATATATGACTTATATAAAAATAGAGTATATATAAATATATAATATTCATAAATGAATATAATATATGTACATATAATATATAAATATATATGAACATGTAAATATATAAATATATATCATATATATATATATATAACACATAAATGTATATATATACATACACATAATATATAAATATATATGTATATGTTAGTCTATATTTATCATACCTAATTCGCCGATGAGGAACTTGAACCTTGCTTCATCAAGGGGCTTTGTGAACAGATCAGCTAATTGATAATCGGTGGGAATGAAATGAAGCTCCACATCACCTTTAGAGACATGATCTCTTATAAAGTTATATCTGATATCAATGTGATTGGATCTTGAATGAAGCACAGGGTTGTTAGCAATGGCTATTGCACTTGAGTTGTCACACATTATTGGGATTTTTGAGAAAATCTGATTATAATCACACAACTGATTTTTCATCCACAATATTTGTGCACAACAACTTCCAGCAGCCACATATTCTGCTTCAGCAGTAGAAGTAGACACCGAATGTTGTTTCTTACTTGACCAGCTCACAAGCTTTTCCACCAAGTAACTGACAACTTCCAGTTGTACTTTTTCTGTCTATTTTTGAACCTGCAAAATCAGAATCAGAGTACCCGATGAGATCGAAACCTGAGTCTTTGGGATACCAAAGACCCAGATTTATGGTACCTTTCAGATACCGAAAGATCCTTTTCACAGCAGCCAGATGTGATTCTTTAGGATTTGCTTGGTATCGGGCACACGGACAAGTAGCAAACATAATGTCAGGTCTACTTGCAGTCAGATAAAGAAGGGATCCTATCATGGCTCTATAATTTGTAATATTAACAGAAATGCCATCAGGATCAGAAAAGAGTCTAAGAGGAGGAGCCATAGGAGTTTTCATGGTAGAGCAAGTATCAAATTGAAACTTTTTCAGAAGATCTTTAATGTATTTACTTTGATTTATGAAAATACTTTCTGAAGACTGTTTTACTTGCAAGCCAAGAAAGAAAGTTAACTCCCCCATCATGCTCATTTCATATTCTTTTTGCATGAGGGAGCTAAACTCATCACACAAGGATTCATCGGTGGCTCCAAAAATAATATCATCAACATAGATTTGAACAAGAATGATATTACCTTGTGATTTCTTGAAGAAGAGAGTGTTGTCAACCTTGCCTCGTATATACTTATTTCTAAGTAGATATTCTGAGAGAGTGTCATACCAGGCCCGAGGAGCTTGCTTCAGTCCATACAAAGCTTTATCCAGCCTATACACATGATATGGATGAACTGGGTCTTCAAATCCAGGAGGTTGCTTCACATACACTTCTTCAGCTAATTCACCATTCAGGAAGGCACTTTTGACATCCATTTGGAATACCCGAAAATTCTTGTAAGCTGCATGGGCAAGAAATATTCGGATAGCTTCTAATCTGGCAACAGGAGCAAAAGTTTCATCATAATCAATTCCTTCCTCTTGCCGATATCCTTGAGCAACCAGCCTTGCTTTGTTCCTTATGACAGTTCCTTCTTCGTCCATCTTATTTCGAAACACCCATTTTGTTCCAATAATAGTTTTGTTGGATGGACGAGGAACTAACTTCCAGACTTTGTTTCTCTCAAATTGTGAGAGTTCTTCTTGCATGGCAATTACCCAGCTAGGATCAGCTAGGGCTTCATTTATCGGCTTAGGCTCAACAATGGAAACAAAGTTGACATATAAGCACGAATTGCTTATGCCTCTTGGTTTTTACACCAACTTGTGGATCACCTATGATTTGATCTATTGGATGATCCATGGTCCACTTTAGTGCGAGGAGGTAAGGTAGGAGGTACAGAAGAGGATGAGGTAGGAATTTGAGATGGTGAAGATAGGTTTGAGGGAGATATGGTGTTTTGGTGGGTAAGGTCTTCTCAGAGTTAGTTTCAGGAGGTGGAGAAGAAAGAGAAGGTTCTGAAGGTAAGGTGGTGTTTATGGGAGGCTGAGAAGAGTTGCTATCTGGAGGATTGGGTTGAGAGGAGGATGGAATTTCACCAACACATGAATTTATCCATAGGTTTAATTCTTCTTCATCACAAGATAATGAAGAAGTTTCAAACTCATCAAACTTCACATGCATGGATTCATCTATGCATTGTCTTCTTAGGTTGAAGATTCTGAAGGCTCTTGAGAAGAGAGAATAGCCCATGAAAATTCCATCATCAGACTTCGGATCAAACTTTCCAAGTTGTTCCCTGTCATTTAGCATGTGACATGCACAGCCAAACACATGGAAGAAGTCAACTGCAGGTTTTCTACCATGGAAAACTTCATAAGGAGTCTTGTCCTGCCTTTTGACTATGATAGACCTATTTTGAGTAAAGCATGCAGTGTTAAGCGCCGCCCAAAAATAGGTTGGCAACTTGGATTCACTCGGATTGACCTTGCGGCTTCACACGGTGTTCTATTCTTTCTTTCAACAACACCATTTCTTTGAGGAGTGCGTACGGCAGAAAAGTTCGAGAAATTCCTTTTAGGTCAAAGAAATCTTCCGGAAGCATTCTTGAATTCTGTGCCATTATCACTTCTGAAGGACTTCACCAGTTTACCATTCAAATTTTCAATCTTTCTTGTAAACCTGATGATTTCTTCAGCAGCATCACTCTTTTGTTTCAGAAAGAACACCCAAGTATATCTAGAGAATTCATTGACGATTACTAGCATATACTTTTTACCACCCAGACTGGGTGTGCTTACTGGACCGCATAGATCCATGTGAAGCATTTGAAGAGGTTGAGAGATAGAAGAGCATTGTTTTGTTTTAAAGGAAGTTCTGGTGAGTTTTCCTTTTTCACATGCTCCACACAGCTTTTCTTTTTCAAAAACTATTTTTGGCATTCCCACAACCAGTTCCTTGTTGGAGAGTTTGTTCAGGTTTTAAAGTTTAGATGAGAGAACCTTTTATGCCACAGCCAACTTTGTTTGGCTAGTTCTTGAGAGAGGAGACACACAACTTCTCCTATTGCACTTTCCTTCATGTTGATTATGTACACGTCATTCAGTTGGATTCCTGCTAGTACAATCTTGTTCTGTACATCAAAGACCAAGCACACACATAGCTGGAACATGACCTTATAGCCCAAATCACATATTTGGCTGATGCTTAGAAGATTGTACATTAGCCCTTCAACATGAGCTACTCTGGAGAAAGTGATGGTTCCATTTGAAATGGTACCATATCCTTTGGTGACCCCTTTTCCATTTCCTCCAAAGGAAACAGTGGGTCCCTTTTCTTTTGAGAAGTTAGAGAGAAGAAGTTTGTTTCCGGTCATGTGTGTTGAACACCCACTGTCCATGTACCATATGTGATCTTTATTTGGTACCTGCACCCAGAAACAAATTTAGATTTTTGGTACCCATTTTGAGGTGGGTCCTTTGGGATTAGAAGGCATTTTAGTTTTGCAAAGATCCAAATCTTTTGGGCAATTTTTAGCAAGATGAAGAGTGTTGCCACAATTATAGCACTTCTTTAAAGAAAAGACCTTTTTAAAATCCCTATCATCAATACTTTGAACAGAGGTTGACGACTGAGAAGAAAAGGGGTGCCCAACACCTGGTCTTGGTCCAAGGATACCTTTACCAGGATTTCTTGATTTCTTCAAGTTCACTGATCGAGGAATAAAATCAGTAACTATTTGAGATTTCCTTTTAGATGAAAAATTTGATTTAGAAAAAATTTTCTTTTGAGGAGAAAATCTTTTTGGAGAGGGATACTCAGCAACACCAGATGGTTGCTCTTGGGAGTACCTTGACTCATGCAGACTTAAGGAGTTTAAAAGTCTTTGGATAGGTTTGGGAGAAGAAGAAGATCTTGGAAGAGTTGAAACTTTTGAAGACTCAGAAGAGATTTCTTTAGCTTTAACAAAGACTCCAAACTTCTTAGAAGCAGATTCTACTTTGAGCATGTCAAGTAGATCTATAGAGTGAACGGAGGTAGAATCCTCAGATGAGTAACCGAAGAGATCATCATCGTCATCGGAAAGGAAACCAGCAGGAAAACCTTGACACTCAGAAGAAGGAAGTGGAAGGTCAAAAGGTTGAGGAACATCTTTTCCATAACCAAGGCCAAACTTATCCTTGCTAGTGATTTGATCTTGAATGATCCTTTCAAGATTCTTAGAGGATTTAGTCCATTTAGACAGAACCTCTTGTTCCTTTTCAAGAGTGGAAGAGATTTTTGATTTTTCCTCAGAAAGACTATCGTTTAAGTACCGTAGGTTTTCCAGATCAGCTTTCATTTTGTCAAAATCTTTTAGTTTTGAAAAACAAGAGAGAAGTTGATCATTTAGACATTTTATGTGCATATCAGCTTTTTTCTTTTGAATCTTTAAGTCACAGAAGTCAACAGTTAAAGAATCAAAGGCATCAGCCTTTTGATCATCAGAGAGAAAGGTAAAAGGATGTACCTGAGGCTTTGTTCCTGAAGTGGATCCCTCAGCAGATACAAGGGTAGTGTAGAGTGACTTTTCCATGTCTTCCATTTCATCGATTTTGGCCATGAGGCATTTAGTGACATACTCACTCTCACTCTCAGAGGTTTGCTCATCCTCCCAGCAATGAGCCTCTGCAACCAAAGTTTTATTTTTACTTTGGTTTCTCTCTTTTTCTCTCTTGTATTTGGCTTTGTACTTCTTATACCTGGAGGTTTCTTTTGATTCAGAATTTTCTTTAGAGAATTGGCTATTTCTCTCTTCATGCTTCCTAGAAGCTGATTTTGAGAAGTCATGGCCATAAGAAGAAGAAGGTTTGAGAGAAGAAGAAGCTTTTGATCTGCATTCAGAAGCAAAATGACCTTTCTTTCCACAATTGAAGCATTCTTCATTTGCTTTATCAGAAGAGGATTTTTGAGAAAAAGGGTTTCTATTAAATTTAGAGCGGTTTGAAGAAAAACTTTTATTCTTAAGGTTTTCAGCAAGCATTGCCATACTATCAGAAAGTATGTCAATGGCTGATTCTTCTCCTTCATCATCAGCAACACTATAGTATGCATCTGATAGATGAGAAGAGTCTTCCTTAATATCTTTTTCAGAATCAGAAGAAGGATAGGTGATTCTAGGAATACAAGAAGAAGATTTTGAATCACCTATCAAAGCAATAGAAGAGGATTTGATATCCTTTATAAGAGATTTTCTCTGGTTCTTAGTTTGTTCATAGTGAAGAAGAGTTCCATAGAGAGCAGTTAAAGGCATTATTTATAAGTCCTTGGTTTGCTTGATGCAAGTACATATAGTTTCCCAGAAGTCTGGGAGACAATCCATGAACTTGCAGAGAACTTCTTCATTATCATAAACTCGTCCAAGAACTTTGAGATCATTGAGAAGACAGTTAAAACGATTGAAGTAGGTAGAGAGAGATTCTCCTTTTTCATGGGAGAAGAGTTCATACTTTCTAACAAGATAGATCTTGTTAGATTTCTTGACTTCTTTGGTGCCATCATATAAGACACTCAAAGTATCCCACATTTCTTTAGCAGTGGGAAGGTTAAGAAGAGAGTGATACACTTCATCAGGAAGGGATACAGCAAGAGCAGATTTGACTTTAGTGCCTAAAGCAACTAGGCGTTTATCATCTTCACTAAATTTGTTAGAAGGTTTGATAATATATCTACCAGTTTTCTCACTTCTTTCATCATCTGACTCTATGTCCTTTCCTTCAGCGTCCTTTTGAGGGCCAAAGCGAGCCCATATTTTAGGAACAATAGGTCCCTCACTGAGAATGTTGGGATACCTGCAATCGATCCCTTCCAAGAATAATAACATGCGATTTTTCCATAACCCAAAGTTATTTGGGTTGAACCTTGGAGGTTTAGCCAAGGATCCTAAATCATATGTATTACTGGAAGAGGTCTGCAAGGTACCATCAACATTTGAGGTAGTAGCCATCACAGATCTGATTTATTGAATTAACCAACTGCTCTGATACCACTTGTTAGTCCCCAAGGAGAGATGGCTAACTAATAGAGGGTTTTGTAGAAGGGGGGGGGGGGTTGAATATAAAACACACAGAATATACTCTTTTTAAATATTTTAATATAAATATTAAAAATTTACACACAGATAGTTTGATGCGGAAAAGAACAAGCACACTATTCTATCAAACTAAACACACAGATAACAGTAATTAACTTATACACTAAGGAAGTTAAAACAATACTGTTATAGCACACAGCTTTGCCACAGTCACACAAATAATCACTCTGAAGATTTGTTGAAAGCGTGAGATTTCTGGGAAGGACTTCATCTTCTTTTATAGTGCCTATGCATGGGATGCATGTGGACAGCTGTCAAGGTTTCATTAGCTGGAAGTTTATCTGCTGGACAAAGGAAGAGACTACTTCCTTTGTACTAGAATAATGGATGAACCATTCCTTGTAGCACGTAATGTCAGATAACTTTATCTTCTTTTCTTCATGCTCTATGAAGTCCCATCAAACCTTTTAGCTAAAAGACAAATATTCCTTTTATAAGAATAAAAGAGAATGTCTTTATTTAAGGCTTGATGCCCAAGTTCTTGCTGGCTCACGTGTCTTGCAATTGATGTGAGTCAAGAACTTATCTCTTTGAAATTGCTAAGTGATACATCACAATATGTATCACATCGGTGGATACCTTGTAAGGCTGGAATTGATAAGTGTACACTTTGCTTGATAAACTTCATATTTCACTAAATGCCAAAAGTGTACGCCCTTAAACTTGTGACTTGATATCACAGCCTTAGAAAATATACCTGCAATTTCGGTGACCAAGATTATAGTGTCGGTGACCATGACATCAAACTTGATGACCTCATCTTATTTGATGTCCTTAGTACTTTTGATGACTTTTGAGTGTACCATCGGTGACCCACTATATTGGTGACCCAATCTTGACTTGGCAAAATGATCTGAATATTGAAGTTGGTTGATACATCCAAAATTCCACTTTTTGATGTACAACCCTTGATTGAATAGTCTTTGACTCTTCAATACTTGAAGCATATTTCAGACCTTCAAAAGAACCTGTAAAATTCATTCATACAAAAGGAAGTTGGTTCATCACCAAATCATCGGTGACCCAACAATATTATTTGTCTCTTTAAATATTTATTTATCAATGTTTCCTATTGGTCATTTTATTTGGTAATAATTTTTGGAGTAAACTCCATATTTGAAGAAAAAAACCACTATTTCTCATACTTTCTCCATTTTGAAGATGATTATGGGGAAGCTATTGGAGCAAAATATTTGTTTAAAATCCTCCTTTTCTCCATTTTCCCATTTTGGGGATGCTATTGGAGATGCTCCTATAGATATCCTAGAGGGCGATCTTTAAGTGAAATGAAAGAATTAGAAGGCTTGTTGCATAATCTAGGTCCTTTTAGAAATGAATGCGACAAGTAAGTGTAGTTCTTGGGAGGGGATGGGGTGTTCTCGGTCAAGGGGCTTAAAGAGTTGGTAGACGATAATTCTCTTGCGACTTCCTCTCACATTGTCTAAACAAAAAGGAGCAACTCGATTTCAAAAAAAGGTGGTATTTTCATTTGGCATTTAAGGTGAGTCAGAATACCGGTTTGATAAATGCGTGACAAGCTTGGTCTCACATGTATTCTTCTTTGTCCCCGGTGTGGCGAAGAAATTGAAGCAATTGATCATTGTTTTGTTTGTTGCGTAAAGATTTCAGATGCATGGAAAAAAGTATTTAGGTGGTGGGGATTGGTTTTCATCAACGTTGACTCCACCGTGGACGTTTTCTCCTTGAAAGATCATCTTTCTTTCTCAAAATTCTCAAAAGGACTATGGCAGACGGTTCTTTGGATTGCTATTTATGTGATCGGGGGCTACCGTAATAAAGTTGCGTTCTCTGATTGGCTTCCTCCATAGAATGATTTGGTCATCGATATTCAACTTCTTTCTTTTCAACAGTTAGCAAATTGTGTAAAAAGTTGTAACCTATCTTGGATGGATTTGTGTTGTAACCCGAGCGGGTGTTCAGATGGGTAGCCCTACACCCGTCGTGTTTGTGTTTAGAGGAGATGGATTTATAAAAAAAATCAAATAGATTAGGATAAATATTAAAAAATAATTGTTTAAAATGCTTTAAAAAGGCTTTTGCATTAAAAGGGGTTTATTAAAAACAAGTTTTTGTAAAAATAATGAGTGGCAAAATGAAATGAAATGACAAAAAGAATAAGTTATTGAATGAGATATGCATGGGGACTATTACATTTTTATAATTTGTGAAAAAACAAATACCATATGAGAGTGTAAATTTTAATATGTATATGTGAGAGTCTCACATCGGTTAGATCTGGACCATTATTCTTGTATATATGTTGGAACCTCCCTTTTCTCCTAAATGGGCTCTTTTGGAGATTGATCTACGGGTTCCACATATCCTAATATGGTATCAGAGCCAACATCTACCATCTGGGACATCTTTGTCCGGGACTCGGCACTCTGGACATCTTTGCCATCTAGCCTCCATTGGAGGGAGCGTGTTAGAGTCTCACATCTACTAGACTTGAACCATTGTTCTTGTATATATGTTGGAACCTCCCTTTTCTCCTCAATGGCTCTTTTGAAGATTGATCTAGGGGTTCCACATATCCTATTGGTATCAGTTGAGAAATGCAACAAGACATTACTTAATCACAATTCACAAAATATGTTTTCAAACAAACTTTTGGTTCGAATTTTATACTTATAAATATTCAATAAATTATCAAAAATGAATCAAAAGAGTAACTATATATACATAAATATATATATATACACTATATTTAGAATGGACATAATCGATCCTATTTCTTTTCAAACTTCCAACAACATCCGTACATTATGCGATCTATAGGAGTTCCATCTAATTAGGATCTTGTTTGTAAATGATTTAGGAAAAAAACAAACACCATGCGATGCAATAAAGTGTAATATGCTATCAAATTGTGCAAAATGGTATAAAAATTATATAAAAAAATATAGTTTAGTAAGACTACATTAAATTTTTTCTTAAATATCGATTATTTACTATATTTAGAAAGAAAGAACCAACAACTTTTATTCGATTGCCTCCTTTTCCATGATGGTCCTACCAACCATATCCTCATATTATGCAGTGTACACGTAAACAAAAGAAAGCAAAAACCGAAGAATCCCAACATATCATAATATAGTAAACGAAGTAGATCCGGATATCAGTTTTTGCATACATAGACATTATATATATATATATATATAGGGTTAGGTTCAAATGTGAACTCATTTTTGGTTGTGAACGTGAGGACGAATCTCAGCCACACATTTTCGGTTATGGTGGACGCGATCACGGAGGATTGACGCGATTCATGGGAGGGTGGAGATTATTAAAGGAGGGGAACCAGATCAAAGCCGCCTTTATTGACCGGATAAGTGGCTGAGATTCGTCCTCACGTTCACAACCAAAAATGAGTTCACATTTGAACTTTCCTCTATATATATATGTCAAATAAGCTCAGTTTTTAAGAAGGGATAGAATTTAAAAACAAAAATGATGTTTCACAGATACAAAGTTGATCCAAATTTTGTTATAATCATTTATAAATTATGAAGTTGATTTGGTATTTCTGGTTTACAAACTTGATCACGAAAAATACTTGTTGTCTACAATTTTTTTTTTGAAAAACAAGTTTTATTAAGAAACAAGTCAACAAGGAAACAAGACAAACACCTACAGATACTACTTTCCGCGAGAATTTGAAAGAAACACAAAAGCGAAGGTCACCCAACAACAAGGATCTAACACTCAAAAACACTCGAGAACAACAACAAGCATGCATTTACATATCAATGAAAACAAGAATACAGAAAAAACAACCAATGAAAACAAGAATACAGAAAAAAAACAACCAATAAAAAAGCAATCCCAAGATCAAACACTCAGGAGTTGGGACAACAATGCATCTACTTTCATCATACGTTTTTTTCAAAATAAAAATAAAAAACAATGTTGTTTATGTTATTTTATTTTAATTAAGAGCATCTTCAACAACTTTTACAAAAATAGAAAAAATGAGTTTTCATTCTGTAAAATACTCCAACAACTTTTATATCATGTTCTTTAAAATAGAGAATAATGGAGAAATTTTTTTAAATATAGAGAATTCTTTAAAATTTGTTGTTGGAAGATAGAAATGACTATTTTATTTAGTTCCACGTATAAATTAAGTATTTATTTTTTTGTAATTTTTTTTTGAAAATGTATTGGCATGATAAATTATCTATATAATATTATAATAATATAACTTATATTAAAACATTTAAAATATAAAATTTGTTAAAATTGAATAAATTTATTTTAAAATTTAATATCTCAATCCTTTTTTTTTAAATTATAAAAAATCAATACACCCTTATCAAATTTCTTGATAATATCGAAACCTCAAGGTTTGGGTTTGGGGAGTAAATAGCATCGAAACCGCAATCTACTTTTGTCATCATCCTCCCAAAATCCTCACATTTTAAATAGCAACAATTGGAAGAAAAAAAGTTCTAAAAAAAAAGAGATTTTTGAGGATTTCAGACAAATTTATTAAAATTTTCTTTGAGAAAGATAAAAAAATATAAAATTTTCAAATTTGAAATATCCCTACATAATAATCACCATAAAAAAGAATTTTTTTTATTTTATTTTATTATAAACAATAAAAATAATAAAATGTTTATAAGATAAAAATAATATTTTATTAAATGTAATGATGTCATTTAAAAAATTAATATTACTATTTTTATAATATAAAAAAGGTAACCATAATCAAATTAATTTTATTTGAAAATGTTGGATTTTAATTTTCCATCTTAGAAAAACTTTTAAATATTTATTGAAAATGCTTTTTAATCATGAGAGCATAAATCATTCAAACACTCTTAAAAATTTAGTTTATATGATTGTAAATAGTCTTTTATTATAAATTTGTTAATATTACGTTATAAATGTATTTTATTTATGATACAAAATAAATTACGATTTATGGTAAATTCATAAACCACTGATATACATAAGTTAGGATTAGAGAATATGTATTTGAAATGTTGTATTTCATATTGAAATAGTATAATCGGTTGGAAATGAGTTATTATTTACACCGTAATATAAAAATTTGATGCAAAGGATTTTAGAGATAGTCTTAGAGGAAATAGCATATTTAATGTCGATTGAAAAACTATATACTACAATTTTGTAAACCAAAAATACGTGTACTAAGTTTATAAAAACGTACATTTTAGAAAAACATTAATTAAATTTTCTTATTTACAACATTTTTTGTAAACATTAAGTCTATGTTTAGTAAAAAATTAGCTAGTTTATTTTTAGTACACACGTTTAGCAAACCATAAGCTAGCTTATAAGTTAGTTTATTGAAACGCTATTTGAAATAGCGTTTGTGAGCTTATTGTCATTTTTTCCAATTATAACTCTCATTACTATTAATTATTAATTAATTATTTTATTTTTCAATATTTTTTTTAGTCATTTTACATTCTTATACGCTAATTTGTCAAACATGATTTTTCAATATCTCCAATGAACCCTCTATTTTACTCTCTAAATCTTCTTCAATGAAATCTCTATTTTACTCTATATAATAGAGAAATAAATAGTAACTCTCTATTTTTTTCTAACTTTTGATGATTACAAAATAGCTTCAATTCTTTAGATTGTTGTATTTTTATTTTATTTGTTATCTAATACCAACTTTAATAAACTAAAATTATAAATTTGACAAAGAAACTTATCCTCCTCTTACTAAAAATAAAGTTATTATGAAAATAAAAAATATAAGGGTATAATTCATAAAGTTAATAAATATAAGGGTATTATTGAAAATCAATGCAATCAAAATAGAGAGTAAAATAGAAAAATACATTGGAGAAAACATGTCACACTCTCTATTTTACTCTCTATAATAGAGAGTAAAATAGATAAATACATTAGAGATGCCCTAAGCTACCAGCTAACTTATCAGTCATCCGCTAGTTTATCAGCTACCCACTATTTTATCAGCTAGTTTGACAAATATAGCCTAAAATATGATTTTGAAAGTAAATTTGTCAAATAAAAAACAAAACAAAAATTATGTTTCCTTTTAATTACAATGTAATTCAAAAATTACTATTTTTAGTAAATATTTGCAAATATATATCTTTTAACGGATGTATGTTAAAAGTTATTTTCTAAGATTAAATAGAAATAAAGTAAGTTTTTTTTTTTAAAGGGAAAAAGGATGGTACCTCTAGTAAAAATAAGTTTTCCTTAGATTAACAATTGGACAAAAAACCTTAAAACAAAAAGAAAACTCCCTTTCTTCTAAATTAAGTGTTCGATTTTTATTTTTATTTTTATTTTTATTATAAAATAAGTGTTATTGTTTAAATAAGATCAATTTTCCATTTCACCCTTACTTATAAAACGAATAAAAATCCATCTCTTTATATTTAAGAATAAAAGTAATATTTAATTATTTATAATACATTCCTAAAATTACACATAGATATTTCTTTTATGTTAGAGGGAGTAAAAAAATAAAAGATTCACTTCACCTGCAATAATTCTTTTTGTACTGTATGTTTTTTCAGTTTTCACCATTTTTGAAGCTATCAAAAAACATATGACCAAAAGCCATCCAATATTTTAACTTGCAAAAAAACATGACCCAAAAAGATAATCCCAGATAAAAGTACAACTTTCAAGCCTAAGTTACAAGTCATTATAGCATTGTCTGTTCTGGAATATTCAATTATTGATCTGGAAACAAATTTACCAACAAATCCCATGTTTTGCTGTCATGTGTCTCATGCATATATATATATATACAGATAGATATACTATTAAATAAATAAATAAATAATCATTATATCATAATAACCACTAATCACATGTTATTTCACTCAGTATAAATGAAAAAAGTACAATCTTATTTCCTAATATAAAATAAAAAAATATTAAAAATAAACACATCATAAAACAATATTGCATTTTTCATGTAATGATTAGTGATTTCACCCGTCTCAAATTTCCATGTCTCAATACATGTCCACCAATCATATGGATACATGTAAATAAAGAGAGAAAATAAAAACGAATTAAATAAATTTAAAATAAATGAAAAACTGATGTGTCTTAATTTCATTGGTGGGACAGGAATAAGACATGTGAATTTGGAACAAGTGATTTTTATAATGATTTTTCACAATTACCGATCTTTTTACGGTTTTTATTTTTATTATTTTTCATCATTATATATGTATATATATATATACACTCCTCATGCATGCAAAATAAGGGCACTTGAGAGTTGGCTTACATCACATTTCCTTCATCATTTTCTTTCATCAAAACCCATGGCGCCGTTGCCGGAGGAGTCGCCGGAACTTGGTCACCGGAAAACCCAATATATAATAAAAACAAAGTGTGCTTCTTATGTGGTATCTCCGACTTGCTATAAATTAAGTTGGTTTCGCCGGAAAAAGGTGAACCCAACTTCAAGAAAACAGATTTTAAGAGATGTTAGTTGTGAAATCAAACCAGGAGAGATCACCGCCATTGCGGGTCCAAGTGGTGCCGGAAAAACAACATTGCTTGAAATTCTCGCCGGAGTTATCCCTCCCTGCAGAATCTCCGGTCAAGTTCTGGTCAACGACCGCCCAATGAACCCCAACTTTTTCCGGCGAGTTTCCGGCTATGTAACACAAGAAGACTTACTATTTCCGCTTCTTACCGTTGAAGAAACGTTACTCTATAGCGCACGTCTACGGCTCCACGGTGGACTCACCGACGCTAAAGCTAGAGTGAACGACTTGCTGGCGGAGCTAGGGTTACAACATGTCGCCGGAGAAAGAATCGGTGGCGGAACCCACCGCGGGATATCTGGCGGCGAGAGGCGGCGGGTGTCGATCGGTGTCGACTTAGTTCACGATCCGGCGGTGCTTTTAATGGACGAACCGACATCCGGACTCGACTCAGCCGCGGCTCTTCAAGTCATGTCGATGCTCAAATCGATGGCTAATAAAGATCACGGAAAAACCATCGTTTTAACCATTCACCAACCCGGGTTCCGAATTCTTGAACTTTTCGATCAAGTCGTGTTGTTAGTCGATGGAACCATGGTTCATCACGGCTCACTCGATCTCCTGGACCACCGGCTAAAGCTCGCGGGCCATTCCATCCCTCGCCAAGTCAACGTGCTCGAGTTTTCCATCGATGTAATCGAAACCCTAATTCCAGAACCAGAACCAGAACAAGAACCAGCTTTCGATCTTATAGAAGATCATAAACAACAATATGATGAAGATTATCAATTAAAGTATGCAAATTCACATGTGAATGAGGTTTTGATACTAAGCCAAAGATTTTGCAAAAACATTTTCAGAACTAAACAGCTTTTTATCGCGAAAATGTTTCAATCAGTCGTAGTCGGGCTAGTTTTAGGGTCAGTTTTCAATAACGTTAATCGTTTTCAAATGCAAACCCAAATCGGGTTTTTCGCTTTCAATCTAACGTTTTTACTCTACTCGTCATCAGAAGCTTTACCGATCTTCTTACAAGAACGTAGGATTCTAATGAAAGAGACTTCAATCGGTGCTTATCGGATTAAGTCATATTCCTTAGCCAACACACTCGTGTTCATCCCGTTTCTTTTAATCGTAGCACTTTTATACACAATTCCGACTTACTTTCTAGTCGGATTAAGAAACGATCTAGACGGGTTTCTCTACTTTTCGTTAGTCGTTTGGCTAGTTCTACTAATGTCGAATTCTTTCGTGGCTTGTTTTAGTGCACTCGTGCCTAATTTCATGATCGGGATCTCTTTAGTTGCGGGAATAATGGGTTCGTTTTTTCTGTTTTCTGGCTACTTTATATCGAATAACGATATACCGAAATACTGGATTTTTATGCATTATTTGAGCTTATTTCGTTATCCGTTTGAGTGTTTTTTGATAAACGAGTTTGGAGGTACGAAGGGAAGATGGAGGTGTCTCGAGAGATTTGAAGACGGATGTTTGGTTTACGGTGAAGAGTTTTTAAAGAAGCAGAATTTGAAAGAGATGCAAAAATGGTATAATTTGGGGATGATGTTAATATTTATCTTTGGATATAGGTTTCTTTCTTTAATGGTGTTATGTTATAGATCTTATAAGAGTAGAAACTAAAAGAAAATGAAAAGTTTTAGAATCAAAAGCATAGATTAGATTAGGTTCTTTTGTTTTTGTGTTCATCATGTTTCAAAATTTCTAATCTAGATTAATATTGTTTTAAGATGTTTTTGTATCCTACTTATATTGTTGTTTTTCCATATGGTTTTTGGTAAAAAAAAAATAAGGTTAGTTAAATAAGCGAAAGTTACATAGCCGTTATAAAGGCGTAAAAGCAACACGGGTGTCCAATGTGACGTGAGTCTCAAGTTCGTTTAGGACCACACCCGTTGACCGGAAGGCCTGAAACGTTACCGGTTCATGTGAAAGAGACACTTTGCATTAACCCTATAAGCTAGTCAGACCAAATGTGTTGTAGTTTTAATATTTTCCTTCATTATTCAGTCTGAATATGACACGTGTCGCACTCTCATTTGTCCTCACGTTCACAACCAAATTTGAGTTACCATTTAAACTTTCCTCTCTCTCTCTCTCTCTCTCTCTATATATATATATATATATATAGGCGTAGGATCATGTGAGAAGGAGTTAAGGTGATAAGCGTACGAGATCTGGACCCTTGATCACCTTTAATCTAAAAAATCCATCCATGAATCACGCTTGATATGAGGGATTGATCCGGTGCATCTTGGTACACCTCATCCTAACGTTCATCTAAGGTGGAGATCCCTTTTTACGCTTCTCACCAGAACCCAACCCATGTGTCATATACCTAGTGCAGCCCTGAGGGGTAGCCACTGGTAAGACCTCGTGTTTGCCCTTCTAGGTCACCACTGGAGTGGTCACTGGTTCAAATCCCCTTAGGCCACTAGAGGGGTCAGCGGTTCAAGTTTCCTCAGGCCACTGAACTCATTGAAGGGTTCAAATTCCCTCAGAGGGCCATTGGAGGGTTTGTCTGGCTGTTAACTTCAGACATATGGGATTAGTCAAGATACGTACAAGCTGGCTTGGACAACCACGGTTACCAAAAAAAAGCTTCTTGGTTTTGCATTTTGTAGGGACTTTTTTTCGTGAACATGGCATCGTGCCTTCTCGGTTCAACAGTTTGTAGCTAGAATACATAACCTCCTAGGTACCTTAAACTTTTAAGGGTAGGCTGTTTGTTTACCTCTTATCTTAACAGTTTCATTAAGAGACAACATCTGAATCACTACACAAACGTGTCTACTAATCCAAGGAGTGGAACAGGTGTTTTCATGAAGACCAAGGCTTTAAAAGGTGCAATAAATTGATTCATTTAAAAGAAGCAATGAAGAAATGTAATAAATGAATGGTTCCAAAATGGTTTTCAGATAGACATCATAAGGTCAAACAGAAGGTGAAGTTAGTACAGTACTCAAGAACTTTCTGGCTTTTTTTCACCAAGTTATGTTTGACTTTGATAACTTTTCCAGTAATGTTCTCATTGTTTTCAGAATCACCTTCAATATATATATATATATATACATATTCATCAATTTCACAAACAGAGATATTTATTGAGCAATTCTATAGAAGAAATGGTTTTCAAATCCAATGGTTTTTTCTTCTACCTTATAAAACCGACATAAAACTGTCATAAAAGCTCTCAGATTTCTATCGAATATAAAACAACATTACATAAAGAAAACAATTGAACCGCCAACAACATAGTTAAAAGCGTGCAGGTGATTCATGTTGCTAAAAAATCTTGAAATAAATAAATCATTTATCAGTAGTGTTTTCAGTGAAAGCGTATGGATAACTGATTGGATATATATTCAATCTGATCCAATAAATAACCAATAGTAATCACCGATTGATATAACTTATATCCTTGCTTTTCTATCAATCGGATATCAAAATTATTAGAGCCCAAAAGGCATATGTTCATTAACATCACATGGATTGCTAACGACTAACATATGTGTTCGTATTGAAACAAACCAACGTACCTTAATGAACAAGGCTCCCTTCATTTGGAAATCTTGAGGAAGAGTCTAATGCAAGAAACGTTACCCTGCAAAAAAGGCGAATCTTGTAGGTACTTCAAAGTTCAAACTCGTGAGCTAAAATGGAGCAACCTTCACCATCATTGGTTTTTTGTTAACCAGAAAACTAATCATAATAATGATGCACGAACTAAAATCCACATTCATACACACACACACACACACACACACACAAATATAGGGTTGGGTGCAGGGGAAACACTTAAAGAAATGAAAAACTGAAGAACATCCTAGTAATCATTCATCTGGACGGTATACACATGTGCATACAAGTAATTTGTAAGCAATTTGTCCGGTATGCACACGTACATAAAAACCAAGAAACAACTCCAATTACTTGTAATCACATGTGCATAAAAACCAAGAAACAACTACAATTACTTGTAAGCACATGTGCAAAAACCAAGAAACAACTACAATTACTTGTAATCACATGTGCATAAAAACCAAGAAACAACTACAATTACTTGTAATCACATGTGCATAAAAACCAAGAAACAACTACTATTACTTGTAATCACATGTGCATAAAAACCAAGAAACAACTACTATTACTTGTAATCACATGTGCATAAAAACCAAGAAACAACTACTATTACTTGTAATCACATGTGCATAAAAACCAAGAAACAACTACAATTACTTGTAATCACATGCGCATAAAAACCAAGAAACAACTACAATTACTTGTAATCACATGTGCATACCGTCCAGACGAATGGTTACCAAGTATTCCTCAATTTTTATTTTTTGGGGGGTTTTCCCCGGAATCTCCCTCTATATATATATATATATATATATCCATCATGGGCATTAGAATTATCAATTATGAACAACATTGTTTGACACATAGCTATGTATCACTATGGTACAAATGACCTTCATTTGTATATAAGAAATGAAATACGTATAACAATTACACATGATCTACAAAAGACATCACCTCATTCACAACGGAAGGTACAAACCATTCATTACAAAGACATGCAAGTTAAAATCCAATATATAACATCATCATGAGCATAAGAATGATGAACAATAACATGGGATCCAAGTAAAATTTTCACTATCTACAACTAAACTTGCACTAAGTTATCCAACATACACATTATATATAACTTTCTGTTATAAATCAGAAATGAAATATGTAAAAAAGATTTCATATGCCCAAATATATAAACACACAATGGTCTAATTCCAATATATCATCACCTCGTTTCACCAGAAGTCTTCTAAAGAAGATGAGTTTGAAGGGGTAAAAAACGACATCCTACGCCTTTTGTTTGAAAGTGTATTACTTTCAGAAAACTCCTGTGAAGCATAGAATTTATCGAGTACAGATTTGAGCGCTTGCCGTACAGAACTCATGACATCTTTGATATTTACGTCATCTTTAATACCCGTAATTACAAAAAGATTCATCATCCTGCTTCCTAAAGTTGCGATTTCTGCCTTAATTGTTTTTAAATGGAGGCCATCAAGAGCTTCTTTTAAATCAGAAAGAACTTCGTGTTTATATTCGCAACATAAAGATGCCCTTATGGAATATAACGATCCATCTAAACTGTTATCATCTTGTTGTTCAACTTTTACTTCATCGATATCCATTGGTATTAAAACACCTTTAGTGGTTTCTGTAGCATTCCTCCTTAGTTGTTTTAAATGGGAGATAACTTCTGCAAGTAACGATGCTTTATCCATCTGTATGACATTCGAAAATCAAGAAAAAAAAAGCATAAAATGACTAAAATTTCTACCTTTTTTCCGTATGTTTTTATGCGTATGACGATAATATATGAAGAAAAAGAACAAAATGGTTGTTATGGTAAGATAGAAGATCTTTATAATGGGCTGAATGAACTTGATATTAAATATTTATAAACAAACATGAAAGATATCTACTTAGTACCCTATTATGCATTTAAAAAGTTTCTTTTAAATTCTTTCAAAACTTCCAAAATTTAGGAGAAAAGGCTCATATACATCCTACCCCCAATCTTTGTGCCCCTTGGGGTAGCCAAAAGGTCTTGATACATCCTTTTTTTTTTTGAACGGCGGTCTTGATACATCCTACCCACCAGACCCTACCTTCGAGTTGGATATGTGGGGTATGTTTGGTTTACCCTTTTATTCATTTACACAATAACATGTGTAAAAAAGTAAAAACCACTAGGGGTTGAGGTACCGTCTGCTTAGGGTTCGATTCCCAGTGTACACAACAGTTGTAACCACTGAGTTTATTATAGCTGATTTCTTGCGGTCATTATTTACTGGGGTTAGTCTAGGCATGGCCTGGGACACCCTTCACAAAAAACATGTGTGAACTTGTGACAATGAATTCAAGATTAAAAAACACAAACACACACATTTGATTTCGAAGTACATTAAGAATCGGAGAATCACTCCTTTCGGTTATACATTCAACTATATATCTATAGATAGATAGATAGATAGATAGATAAGTTGGAGAACAAGAATATACTATACATAGTACTCCGTCCATTTGGTTTCTATAAAAGAGATTCATATCTTTGTTTATTGATTGAAATCGACAGTGAAATCGATATATTTTAGGGGAATTTTGAGAACTTTTTTTGTATGCGTATTATTTGGGGAAAATCAAAATCTCCATGCCAAATTTTGGATTTTTACAGCAATAAGGTCATTCTCAAAAGTCAAAATGTAGCCACAAACGATCCAATAAAACCATATTAATTCGAGCAAAGAATGATTAATCGAATTTCAAAAGGCAACATAAAATTGTAAACATTATAAGATCGAAAAAGGTAATTGACCTTATTAGTTCCTGGAATGAGGCTACGAAGCATAGAGAGATGACCGTTAATTCTCTCTCTTCGACGTCTTTCAGCTTCGCTATGATTTCTCAACGCCATTAACGCCTTCTCTGCTTTTGCCCCCTTTTGATGATGAGGATGATGATGATGATGTTGATGATGATGAATAGTTGCAGGATGGACCAGAGCTCTGACTATCTCACCTCTTTCAGTATCCAACACCAATGAAGAAGATGAAGAAGTCGTCCTTCCACAACCTCCTCTCATGATCATCATCTCCTTCAACGCAAACTCTTCTGATGAAGTAAACCCTTTGAAACAATTTGGAGGGAAATCCATTGGATTTGGGGGAAGATTAGAGGGTAATAAAGTGATAATCGAAGTGGGTTTTTGGTCCATGATTGAAAAAGTTTGTTGATATCATCTTCTCTTCAAATCAATGAAGAAATAATTTTCTGTTGATTGTTTGAAGCGTTGAAAAGAGAGGAGGAGGAGGAGGAGGCCTTGGGTTTTGAAGCGACAATCACGTAAATCAGCGCTATTTAAACACTTTTTCTTTTTTATTTATTTTAATTTAAATCAACATCGTTTAAATCAGTGATAATAATATTAAAATATCATACCTCTTTTTTTATATTTATTTTTAAAGATTTTTTATTAGTGGTTTCATATTTTAATCATTTTTTAGTGATCTTTATATTTACAGAAAAACATATTCTATCTTCTATTTTCTTCATCTTAGAGATAGTTCCGGAGAATCTATTGAAGTAAAATTTTAGTTCAAAATCCTTATTTTCACCATTTTGTCCGTATTAAGGAAGCTATTGGAGAGACTCTTATTAAACAAAGACAGTCATGTTTGTATACTAAGAGCATCTCCAACAGCTTCTTTATAATTTCTCTAAAATAGAGAACTAAAAGTTAAATCTCTAAAATAAATTACAATCAACTCCAACAGATTCTTTATTTTAGAAATTTCACATTGATTATATTATTTAAATATTATATAATTTTATCATCCCAATACACTTTAATGTGTATATATATAAATATATATATATATATATATATAATGAAATTAATTTAACTCTTATTGGTAGAATGAATAAAAAAACTCATTTCTCTCTCTTCTTTTTGAAGTTTTAGAGAAATCTCTATATTTGGAGATTTTCTCATGAATTTCTATTTCAAAGAATTGGATAGAGAAGTTGTTGAAGTAGTTTAGAGAACAAAAAAATGTGATTTTCTCTATTTTAGAGAAGCTGTTGGAGATGCTCTAAGAACGAAAGTTTTTTATACATTTATAGTCTAGGAATCTAAAAATTAGATTTTGATATTGACGTGTCTGAGGAAGAATTTATTTTGTAAGGGTGTCATTAGCATTCTTCTTAAATAAACATAAATACAAATCTAGATGCATATTCTTTTGTGAACCAAGTCATTAGTGTTAATTTTGTGAAAATGTACGTAAACATGGTTGCTTAAATCATTGTTCTTATGAGAATATTGTTCATACATGAACATTAGTCATATATTAGTATTGTTGATACGTGAACATTGGTCATACATGAGCATTATTCATATATAAACATTATTCATACAGCAATGAACGCGATGAAAATCGATGATTTGTATTGATTTCCACAAGCTTTTAATATTCATTGAGGTTGTATTCGATTATTGATCTAGACTTTTATTCATCTACAGTTATGACTACCACGAAATTGGTTTTGTTAGACTTTATAACTATATTAATATTTTTCAACTGTTAATTAAACAATATTCTTTTTAAGTTAGGTATTTTTAAAAACAATCTTTCTGTCTTTTTGAAACAATGTATATATAATCCCAAAATCTAGCTTTATATAAAACATGTTGGGTTTGCTTAATTTAATTTAGTTTTTTTAATTAATTATACAATTACTTTAAAAAAAAAGTTTAGAAAAATGTGACATTATTGCATCAACAATTATTAACTCGAAAAATGTCCTACTAAATAGGTTATAAACGTGTAGATCATAAAGTTTTCTCTTAAATTTTAATGCCTAATTGTTCATTGCTTATATCAATTTTTTAGAGGACAATTTGAAAATTGTATATTTTAAAATTTAATACCGGTGGAAATTGACGTGTCATGAAAAATATATTTCTCAAAATAAACATCTTTTAAACCATTTATATTTATTATTATACAACTATTAAATAGATATCTTTTCAAACTATAAATCTTTAAATAAACATTTATTTATACTATAAATTCTTCGATAATCATTTTAAACGTAAGTTTAGAAAATAATAATTAAAAGGCGATTATATTTATTTTTAATTATTTTGTCTTTTTTTAGACAACAAAAACGATTTTTAAATATGTTATATTCATTTTCTATAGTTTATGTATGTATGGTTGGTTCAGTGTTTAAAAAGACGCGTCATGATACAATACAGCACAAGACGTGTTTCTGTCGTTACGAAATAATTCGTAGCGTTTGTGTAATACGTAACTCACGCCATGGTGTGCCTTGAGGCGGCGCACGTTTTTTTCTCAAAAAAATATTTTTTTTTATTTTGTTTTTTATACTTTAAATTTTACACTTTTATAGATTTATCTAATCACATCACTTATAATTTCACGAATTCATAAACGCTATTGCTCACGATTAAAACGAGGTTATAAAAATTACTTTTACAAGTTCTATTTTAAATATTTAATCAAAAACTATTTTTAAAACAATAATCTATATAATTTTCTTCTTCTAATATAAATATACATTTTTTAATTAGATAATATAGAGAAATATATATATATATATATATATATATATATTTTAAAATCTAAATGAAAAAGAATCATATGAAATAACTTATAACGCATTAATTTTTAAGATTGTCACAATATAATACTGTATACATGTATGTATATATATATATATAGATATAAGAGAGAGATGTGTGTGTTTGTTAGTTAGTTTATTATTATACGTATGACTATGTGGTCAAGTTAGGCCAGCAACAAAGATGTTTGGATCCCACAATCCTTTGGTGGGGTTAAGTTGGCATGAGAACCAGCTCATTACTTTATTTTTTGATCTCAATTAATCCATCAATTAAAATATTTAAACTTTGGTTTAAAAATTATAATATTTATAATTGCATACTCTTATCAGTAATCACTTTCCTTTTCTTAAATCCCTTTGTAGGTTTTGTTTGTCATCATCTACACTTGTTTTGATTCCTCTCTCAAATCAATCCAAAAATGTCATTTTCTTTGACCCTCTTTTTTAAAGTTTGGTATTATTATACACCCCCAAGTGTAAAGAATTTTACATTCATGAGTTTAGGAATCTAAAAATTGTTTACTTGTTCGGTAATTTTGTACATTTAAAATCTATAAACAAATCAATCTGAGCTGAAACTCGACTAAATAGTAGCTTGACATGTCTTACTGATGCAAAATAACAATGTAATGAACAATTTACAATATAAAAAAATTGTTGGTCCCGTTTAGGGTAATTACTAAATAAGTAAAAATTGTAGAAGGGGGTGAGGGGTTGAATACAATTACACAGTTTTTTCACTTTTTAAATTCTTTAATATAAAATATCAAGAATTACACTTAGAAAACTGATGGTTGCGGAAAAGAACATGTAAACTATATTCTAACAATCTTAAAACACTTAAGAGAAAACAAAAGTACAACAAAACACAAAGTAAGTTAAACATAAGCACTTAGAAGATTTCTTGTTGAAATCCATCTATTTGTCTCATAGAAGACTTGGTATTGGCTTCTCTGTAAGCGTGGAAATTCAATTCATGAACAATCCAACAAAAGCACATGTGGAGTCAACATGTCGTATCATAAGGTACCTTAAGGGTGCACCAATCAAGGGATTGTCATTCAGGAAGGGACAAGATGGATGGATCAAATTGGGCATGATCTCTACGTCTGGATATTGTTCGTTTCTATGTGACAACCTTGTCATATAGAGGAGCAAGAAACAATTTGGTGTGTTAAGAAAAGTGTTGAAGCAGAATACAAAACAATATCACAAGGTATATGTTAAGGAATGTTGCTTACTAGACTTCTAAATGAAATAAAGACTGAAAACTCGGGACCAATCTCATTACTTTGTGATAATCAAGTTGGGATCATCATTGCAAAGTATACAGTCTACCATGAAAAAAATAAAGTATGTGGAAATTGGACAAATATTTCATTCATGAGAAAGTTGAAGCAAAAATCAGTCGTTTGTTCAAACTCCTTCTTATACGTATACAACTGACATATTAACCAAAGATTTTCATCAGTTCGCTCTAGAAAACTTATGCTCTATGCAA
This sequence comes from Silybum marianum, assembly GCA_036898165.1. NCBI lineage: Eukaryota > Viridiplantae > Streptophyta > Magnoliopsida > Asterales > Asteraceae > Silybum > Silybum marianum. The sequence goes on along the minus strand of CM072531.1, from coordinate 492,674 downwards.
GGAATGAGAACATAAACTTTCGAGCTTGAGGGGGTATAAAGTATAAAGGGTCATATATAATTATGTAATAGTTGGGGATTTGGAAGTTAGATTAATTGTATTTTTTGTTTGGTTTTTTTCTTATAAAATCTTTAATAACTTGTAACCATGTTTAATGACATGCGCTATAATCATTATTTAACAAAAATAGGGAAAAAATAATAGAAAAGGCTAAAAAAAAACCCATATTTTCCTTAATTTAAAAGATTTTTTTAAAACTTTGTTAGCTTCATAAACAAAAATAAAATGAAATAAAAAACACGATAATTAAAATCAGAGATGAATAATTATAAGTTACAAATCACATTGAACAAAAAGTATACTATGATCAAAAATCTTGAATCTACATCATAAAAATGATTCAGTTTGATTTTTCTAATATTTTACTTGAAATATGATCGCATTGATAAGCTTTGATTTCTTTTGATTTTTGTTACATATGATATAGACTTTAGCACTAGCAATCTTTGTTTCTAAATAATAATGATACCTCTTTTTACTTATCTATAATGGCGGGACAAGATTTTGTACTCCAATTTATATGTTTTTTTAACTATGTGTTTGAACCAGTTTGTCTATACTTACAAGGTCTTTAAGAACAAAAGAAAGTTCTTACAGAGATCAAATATGTTTTTTTAAACAGCAATTTAACACACACACGTTTCTGGAGTATCCGGATTCCCAAAAGTATACGACAAAATGAAGAGTGTCTCAAAAAGTATAAATATTTTTGGCAAACTAACGAACTGATTAACCCATTCAGTAGCTAAGGCTATCAAAAGAAAAAGAAACAAGATGGAACCCAAAGCCAATGTCATATTTAAACAAAGCCATCTATTCTTTTACATTATTTCAAACAACTTTCCACACTTAGCCATTTTTTGTTTGGATGCAAAATCTTCCAATATCTTTGTTTTTTCCATCTAGAACCATTAAAGTGAAATACTTTTACCTTTTTCATAAATGTGTAATTTATGATTATTTTTAATAAAAATATATAAAAATCAATCCAATTAAAACATTTTTAGAAAGCAATAGAGTATACCATCTTGATAAAAGTCGACATGATAAATAATTGATGCTCATTTTTGGCTTTAAGTTTCAAGATAAAATAGCATTCTTTTTAAGATTTTTATGATCAAATTTTATCCGAATGTTTTTAAAAATAATTTATGATTTCTTCGTTGTTGAACTTTTTGATGGAATATATATAAATACAACAATATTTTTTTTTATCACATTGAGGTCACTAAAGTTTATACGTATTTATTGGTAGAGCTCCTGAAAAATAATACAAATGTTTCAAGGTTAAATCTCATACTTATACATTACCTAATAAATTAACATGAATGTGTTAATCTCACTAGCCCAAATACAATTCCTCATATCTTCTGAAAAAATTGATCATTGAACCTCAAAATTTTCAATTTTTGTATTCGTTTTTATGTGAAATTTATTGATAAAGCTAATGATTTTCGTTAAGTTCTGTATATATAAAGTTGTATGTGTAGATTAAGAGGTTATTTGTTTAGAAGAGTTTTTTCATAGATGGGTCGAATGCCTTTTTTTTTACTTGGGGGCTGGTTTGAAAAAAACCGTCTTTCTGCATAAATCTCCTCCTAAAAGCTTATTGAAAAAATCACTTTATTTATCATCAAACCACTACCAAATAGTTATATATAGCTGATTGAATAACTTGTGAGTCTCATTGATTTATTAAAATTGCTAATAAACAAGTCCTATATCAAGAGTAAAAAAACTTAAATAATCATAAAAGTCCTTTAGTGGGTTTAAAGTGACTTAAATTGATGAGTTGTGGAGAGCAAACCTAATTGACTTACTACTTAAGCTCCCTCTCAAGGTAGGGAACAAACATGTAGACTCCCATTTTGCCTTTAAGAATGAACATGAACCTTAAACCACCCCTAAATTAATAATCACAACTTTGGGCCATGAAAATCCATGCATTTTCCTTGAACAATGAAGTACCCATAGAGAAGGAAAATTCAAACTAAAGTATGCAAATAAGAACAACTCTTGTATTAAATCCAACTACACCTAAATCCAAAAGCCTTTAAGTAGTACATGATGACTTTTAAAATATAATTTGAGCTTAGGAATGCACATAATTTGTGTAACATTTTTAAATTTAGGTTTTCTTTTGACCTTTTTTCCTTTTATTTGTTACAAAGTTTTCTGATGGTTTAACATTCCAAAAAATGGAGGAAAAAGTTGAAATCATCCTTCACGCGACATGTTGCCCTACCTCGGATCGCCACCTAGGTCGCGTAACTCATTGGATGAGAGACCAAGGGCACGCAATACTTGTGGTCGGGGGGGCAAGGTCGCATGACAGCCCCTGTGTGCGTATTTGAGCAGATTTTTGTCATTTTCACTTTATTCTTTCTCATTTCTCTTTTTTCTCTCTCTTCTTTCTCCTCTTCATTATAATCGATCTCAAGCACATGTAAAGCTGATCTCAAAGGGTTGGAAAGCATTAAGAGCATCCACAATGGAAATTATTATTGAGGTTCTTATTGGGATTTTTATAAGAACCTCCACTATGGGATATAAGTTCTTGTCCAGTTATATATTTTAATGGAACTTGAATGCTTGACGGTTCTTGTTTACATTCTTTCTTATCATTGTTTACTATTATTATTATTATTATTATTATTTTTATTTTTATAGTTTTTTTTACCATTTTATTTTGTTTTAATAAATCTAAAAGGCCTATAGCTTAAATTTGATATATTAAAAAATATATTAATTAGTTTCGTCTTTTTCCTTACATTCAACAATATACCCAATTTTTTCCAAATGTTTCTCAATCTCTAATTCCTAGTCCTTGATGTTAACAAATTAAAATAAATATAAAAAAATGAAAAATACTAAATTATATTTGAATTTTTTTTTTATAATTTTGTAATACTGTATATATGTATATATATTAAATTTATACAATAATTTATAAATAAATTTACATCTTATAAAAAAAATGGAAAATGATGTTTTTGTAAGAGCCTCCATTTTTTTGTTTTATTGAATTTCTTATTTTGTTGATGTTACAATGATGTGACAAGAAAAAATATAAAAAATGAGGTTTTTGAAAGTTTCATTATGGTTGTTGCTCCAAAGAATTCTTGTGAAGGAACCTTGAAGTCTCTCACTCATCATCTAGGGTTTTTGGCTAGGATTGTTTTGGGTGTTTCTTTTTCTCACTAAAATCTAGTAAGATGAATTCTATTTACTTTTACCCTTCTATACACATTTCAAACTTTGTTTCTTGATCATTGAAAAGTTTTATTCATGATTATTCCAACCAAAATGGAGAATGTTGATTTTGGGGGTTAGTTGACCTAATAGTAAAATGAATCTTTGTTGGATAAATTTCTTGGAGTTAAAGATCTTGTGTTATAAAAAAAAGGGGTATTGAACCCTTAGATGTACCGATTTCAAATCTTAATTTACTCACTCTCTCTCCCACGTATATTGTTTGGCATTAAAAAGGAGCATAGGAAAGACTTAGGGAATTTAGATCAACTTATATGTAACTCATACTCTACATGAGGAAATTCTTGAGGAATATATATATACACACATACATACATACATGAGTGAATAAGGTCATGGAGATTAACCATATAATGCTAATGTTTATGTCGAGGAGTTATGTGTGTCCCTACGTTTTATGAATTCCAAGCTTGGTATGGTGATGTTAATCCTTATACATGAGACCTTCGAGATTTTGTGTTGTCAAGAAGGTTGTACCTATCTTGAATGCTAGTAATTAGACACTAAAGGTTGAATAAGAACCTTGAGGTGATACAAAGCTAGATAACATACGGACATTAAGATTCATTAAGTGAAACTCCTAGGAGTAGACACTAAAGATATTAAGTTCTTAAGGTAACGCAATGATTCGGTGTGTACTAGAGTCATGAAATTTGAGGCGTAACTCAAAAGATGTTATTTGCATAAACTGGCAAGTATTAATCATTTTGGGAAGATATGTCCCTACGTAGTACATAGAAATGTTACCCGTTATCGGATAATATATTCTTATCTACATCCTTTGTTATTGTTGGTTTATTATTTCATGTTTAATAGTTTGAACTCAATAAGCGTAAGCCTAACATTTTTTTTTCTTGTCGACATGTTTATCAGGTCCCATTGGAAGCGAATTCTAAGGGCCCGTTTGGTTGGAGGGATTTGAAGGGATTTGGAGGGATTGGGATTTCAATCCAATCCAATCCATTGTATTGGGGATAGTTCTCAGGTTACTGACATGACGACTTATTTGACTGCAGTGTTTGGCATAAATATTAAGATATAGTATAGTATAATTTCAAGAAATCACCAGAGTTCGCACTAAGGGTATTTGCGAGGTGTAGTTGGTGTTGTTTAGAAGCGTCAAGGGGAAAATGTCATTTTTAGGACACCTTGTGAGTTAAAACTCAATCTTTTGAGGATTTAGTAACACTGGATTGTAATCTAGTTCTGACCTAGATTAGATTAGATTAGTAGGTTGTTAACTTTAATCATTTTTATTATTTGTAGTTAATTATCATACTTCCCCTTTTAAGGGTTTAAGCATCATATTTATTTATGGAAATTCCAAGGTTTTTGTAAGTCGTATTTTTATCCTTTTTAGGGGTGTTAGAGTATGAAGATAAGCACAACTTGTGAAAACTAGGTATACAAAGTCAAACTATAATACAACTTGTGGTTTGAGAACAACATTGAAATTATACCACACACATATTGAAAATCCCTTTCCAAGATTAACAAATAAACACCTTATCCCTCTTATTTCTAGGAATTAACATTAATTTACCTTCAGACATCGAAAAAATAATTGTAACGCTGCCTTTCTTGTTTTCAGCATCCTTTTTTTAAATCTCTTCTTATATTTTTTTCTATGCAAAAAATTTAAACAATCTTTATGTTTTTTCTTCTTTTTTGCGAACCATGCACAAGCTGAATGTTTTCAAGGAAACATCGCCATAATCTTCTAAGTAATGGTCAAGTTTGTGTACATCGCCATAATCACCTTCACGTGGGATATACTAGTATTATTTGGTTTGAGTATCTTTTTTAATCTCACTATAAAAGAAAGAGACTTTACCAAGGATTTTTCAGCCTGTATTATCGGTAGATCTGTGGCGCAACACCGACGGATTGACCATCAGTCCATCGGTGATTGAAAATCTTGATTATCGGCCACATTTTCTCTGGCGATGAGATCCACGGATGATACTTTTTTTCGACGGATTTTTTCGTCAGTGAAGTCTACTTCATTTGTAGAGTCTCTCTCTTAACTATATTGCCGATGCATTAGAGGTTGATTGTTTAATGAATTTTTTTTGATGAAAATATTTGTTAATGAATAAATAACTCGATCATTCATTGATTCATGAAGAAGCAAACAAACATGACCTCACTCTCCATAAGTGGATATTGTAACGAGTAATCTGGATTTACATAATTTAATCGTATCGTCAAAATTTATAATTTTATAAAAAGCACATGAGATATCTTTGTCATCCTTTTCAATAAGATAATCATAACACAGATCTTCGCATCTAAGACAGATCTTTGGTAACTAAAATAGATCATATAGATTTTGGACTAGTAAAATATACAGTGTAGGGATTGTGACGGCAATCCGTCAAAAGCTTCTGATAGGTCTTTGTTATATATAAAATTTACGTATCGTCATGGAACTTTCATATGGAATCATATTATATTCATACACATACGGATTTGGAATTGTGTGAGAATAAGAGTTATGGGGAGAATATGACGTATTTTTATCATCATTATTGAAACATTAACAAATTCATGCATATGACAATTATTGAAGGTACATAAAAGTTCGTGAAAGTGAAGATTAAGGTTGATGATGTCATTCAAAGTAGAGATGGCCAAAAACCGGGCTTGGGTCGGGACGGGCCGGATCTCAATCGGTCCCGAGCCTCAATAGTAATTTTCGGACCGGGTCCTAACGATTTCAAGCCGGCCCGTTTAGTGTGTTTTCGTAACCGGTCCCGAAAACCGGTCCCAAACCGGGCCTTCAATAAAAAAATATTTTTTATAAAAACATTAATTTTATTTATTAATTTAATAAATTATATATGTAATCATTATATATATGCAATTGGGTCATTCAAATACACCTTAAAACATGTTTTATTGTAGTTTCATAATTGGTTTTCAAACAAATACACTTAAAAAATACGTTTATTATAGTTTTATATTTGGTTTTTAGTCAAATAGATTTAAAAATACGTTTTATTATAAATTGTAATTAGTTTTCAATCAAATACACTTAGAAAGTTAGAAATACGTATATAAAAATATATAAAAATACAACTTTTTTGTAAAAATCGGGCCGGTCCCAATCGGTCCCATAACCGGTCCCATGACCGGTGCCGGGCCGGGCCGGGCCGGTCCTACAAATCGCTCAAAAGTGTAACCAGTCCTGGTTTTCGGTCCTATAACCGGTCCTTACCGGTCCTGGGCCAGGCTTTTATCGGTCTCGGTCCCGGTCCTCCGTCGGTCCTGGGCTGGGCCGGGCCCATTTGGCCATCTCTAATTCAAAGCCCGTATTTTTTGTCAGCAATAAATCGAATATAATCGAAGGTCCATGATTTTTAGTTGTTAGATCAAAAAACCATCTCATCTAAGGATTTAGAACAATTCCTATTATATCTAAGGATCGATATAGAAGAAGGATCAGACGAAAATGTTATATATTTAAAAAAACACAAAAACCAATAAAATTATATATGATTTTACATTAAATGGATAAAATACAAGTCATTATACATAACTATTATGTTTCAGGGGAGTTGACTTGTGTTTTTATCCATTTAATAACCAGTGTTTTTATTTATTTATTTATGTTAGAATGGTATTTACCAAAAACAATATAAAAAAACAAACCATTATACAAATATTATGCAATAAATTAATACAGAAAATGTATATCTTAATTCGTAGTTTCTTCATATTATCTCATATGCTAATTTGATTAATTCTTGATGAAAATTAAAGTTTATTTTTGTTCTCAAACCTTTAACTTGGTCGACTAAACTATTGTAGTATTGTTCAACCCATTTATGTGAGAATAAGCTATATTTATGTGAGAATAAGCTATATGTTAATAGGTCAAACATATACATAAATTTGAAAGTTGAAAATATTCAAGATCATTATAGTATAACATGGTTCAATGATTTAATCAAGTGTTTATAAATTTCTAAATTATTTTATTAAAAAAATCAGATCAATGGTAAAAGCGAATTGCACAGAAATAACATGTACTTAAAGAAAATTAATCTAAGAAAAGGCACCAATGGGGATCTGCGAGAGACAGAAAAAGCGCCCCAAGGCCCACCAAAGACAATGAAACGAAAGGGAACAGTGAACAGACCAAGCGTAAAGCAAATCGTAACAAAATGAGAAACAAAGTCCAGAAAAGGGGTGCAAAACCAAAAAGCTCGGGAGATAGATAAGGAATACACCTCAAGGAGATCCAGTGCCTTATCGAGGAGATCCAGTACCAAGAAGTTCCAGAGATAGTTAAAAGACTAGAATGTATCTTAGGGGTCTTCTTTTGAGAACCAATGAAATTATGATAACTTAAGAATTATTTGATATGATTTTTTCTTCTTAAAACTAGAATTTGGAATATTGAATAACATTTTTTTTTCACAATGTGTTTGTTTCACATGCATATACTCGGTTCACACTGTAAACTTTTTGGAGTGTTTGTGAAACAAAAAAATACATATAAAAAGTTTCACATTGTAAAACGAGTACATGTGAAACAAATATAAGTTAATCAATACATTAGATCTCAAGGTTCTCATATCTCAAATGATTAAGCTCCAAGTACCTTAAAAAATGAACCGTACAGTTTTGCAAAACGAAAGTGTAAAACCCTAAAAATATTGATTAAAAAAGTGATTGGATACGCATTTTGAAATTGATTATGTGATGTTGAATAATTACAATGAAATAATTGAAGAGCAATACATGTCATGGCAGATAATGTTTATATATATTTTATTTTTGGATGACCATTATTCAAACCAGTTTATGTGCACCAACTAATCTTTGGTACAAATAGTCTGAAGTCGTCGTACAGATAAATCTTCATGGTCACAAGAACTTTGATCGTTTTTATATATGGCACTAATGCTTAAAGTTGTAACATTAAGTTATTTGAATGATTAGTAAATTCTCTCATTATTTATTGACGTAAATAACTAAAAAGTAAGTCGTATAATAAAACGAGAGTAAAATCTTGCAAAATAGGTTAAGAAAAGTTTAAAACGTAAGTTTACTTTATTCGTTTTATATAATCAATTTTGTTATAATCAGTATCAAAATGATTATTTAACTTTTAAATAAACAGATAATTATAAGTAATATCGGTTTAGATGGAGGTTCAGGGGAAAATGATAAAAAAATAGAAAAGTGAAGAATACCTTGAGAGTCCACCATTTGGACGGTATTTTTCTCTATGCATTAGTGTATATGCACAAATGCATACAAGCGATTGAACCTTTTTTTAATGTATATATATGCATTAGTGCATATGAACAAATGCATGTTAGGGCATACCGTTCAGTTGGAGGCCTCCCAGGGTGTTCTTAAAATTTTTTTTTCTTTTTAACTTTTTCCCCTGAACCTGACCCTATCAGTTTAAAATTTATGATAATAATTAGATAATCAGTATCAAAATCAACAAGTAACGAAAATGACAATGGGTTCAATATTGGGACCAAAAGCCGTTTGTTGGAAGCTTATGAAATATTAAATTTAGAAGATTAATTTGGTAAAACCAACTCCAAACCTGCCCATTTTTTTATATATAAATAGCAAATAATATTAGGAGTCAACTATGAGCTGACCAGTTTTCAAACAATTATATATTTTTTAATAATTTAATTTAAATTTTACAAATGACGTCATATTGGTACGAGTCAAGTAAGCTAACCAATTACAATATAGAACACAAACCTACGCCTCCCTTCTCATAATAATAATAATATAAACAACATATTGAATTTATAATATAACTGAATAAGTTGATAAAAGGATTAAGATAAATATGAACTAAAATTGGTAAATCGTTTGTTTTAATGTAAAATGTATGAAAAGGTTTTTTAAAAAACATTTTGAGGGTTTAGTTATATATTTTTAACTTTTAAATCAATCATATATGTTTCATTTTATTACATAAATATAAATTGACCCATTGATTTCACTATTTTTGTTGTTACACCTCTGTTTTTGCTTCCACTGTTCAAAAAGATCTGGTTTTCAAACGGAAAAGGTTTCGATCTACAACCAAGGTTCCAAATGAGGTGAGGTTAAATCTCAAGCTTTATGAGTTGCACTGTTGCAGTGAGGCCACGACATTTTTCAACGTGCCCTAAGGCAGCACACACACACACAACCCATTCTATGCGTTAGTGTCCTGAATAATACTATCAAACAAATTAAATACATATAAAATAATAAAACTAAAAAGAAAAAAACAACCACTGATACCAAATATATAGAGTTTATACAAAATGATACCAAGAGTGCAAAATCGGGATTAAATCTCTTGAATCTCTACTCACTACTTTTTGTCAATTTTCAAAGAATTCGTGTTCGATTTTAAAGTTTACAGGAGTGTGAGTAAATATTTACATATTTAAATTTTTAGTTTTTAAGTTTTCCTGTATGTTTATTTAAGTGTCGGGTCTCATACATAATTATCATTTATCGCTCAGATTATATATTAAAGTAGCCTTATGGCTATGAAACGTCTAAACAAATCAGACATAAGTGGTGATTAAGAACTTCAAATGAAAAAACAAACAAGGCCTAAGTAAGGCGTTGTAACTGCATTAAATCATATGGGGCTTTGCGACTTGAGTTTCACAACTTATAAAGGAAATAATATAAAACCTTATCCGTTCGGTTCCACATTATATCGTCTATGATTTCAGGTTGATTTTACATTTATGCGTTGTATTTATTTTCAGTTCACTTCGTGAACGCTCTGCTTCTGCCCATTCTTTTGTAGAATCTATCGCGGAGGATAGATCCAACATGTGTGGTGTAAATTCTGGTTGGAGTATTACATTCCGGATCAATCAAGTTTTCATCTTGATTAATAATATTTAGTTTTTTTACTGAATTTATGTTTTATTGATAAAGCTTTCATCTTTATTAATTAAAAAAAAAGAACAAAAACATTATGATATTTGTTATTTTTTTTTATCTAATTCTTAGGTTTAAAACAATTATCTATGGTTGAATGGAAGGAAAAAAAAAAGAAAAAAAACGATGTAGAAGTGACTGATTTCAATTGCTGAGTTGGGCCGTAGATTGGATCCGACAAGGATAAGGGTGCGTTTATCCTGGTAAGTGCTTACCCGAGTAAGTGTTTGGTAAATGGCCATTAAGGGGCCATTAACCAAACGCTTACCCGGGTAAGCATTTACCAAGTCATATTACCTTACCGGAGAAATATGACAAGTACCAAAAATCTTACCCGGTAAGAGCGAAGACAAGGAAATCAAGAACCAAGAGTCTTACCCTGGTAAGTGATTGCGACGACTCTTACCATGGTAAGCGCTTACCGAGTAAATTGTTGAATACGATGCCGTTTTGGTGGACTAAAATCTTACCCGGTAAGTAAGTAGTAATGTTAAATTTTGCCGGTAAGCACTTAGTCTCTCATTGGTTTGGACTAGGGTTTGGGCTTTGTTTGGCTTTAGGTTATGATTCAGTTAGGCCTTGGCTATAGCCTATATTGACCTATAGAATAGAGATGGCTAAAAATAGGTCACTAGTATCCGGTTGCGGGTTGGGCTGAAAACTTCGAAAATGTGTTAGTGTGTAAGTAGTCCCGAGCCCACCGATCCCCACCGGCCCAGTTCCGGATCAAGCAAAGCCGTGTTGGGCCAACTCTATATCGAGCTATAGGGGTGTGCAGAAAGTCAACCGATCCAATTACAACCGACCGATCCAATTACAACCAACCGATCCAATTAGAACCGACCGACGATGATTGGATATCCAATTATAATTGGATCGGATAGGATTGAAAAATTCAACATTCAATTGGATCGGTTCGGTTGTTGGATGACCATCCAGAACCGATGAAAACCGACCGAACCGATCCGATATATCATCCAATTACCATCCAATTAACCATCCGATGACCATCCAGTTATCCATCCAACCGTCATCCAACTATCATCCAGTTAGTTTGTCTTTATTTTGCTTAAATCAAATTTTGTTTTTGTGTTAGTTTTTTAATTTTAAGCTTAACTTGTGTTTGTTTTAACACATATTAAAAAGGATTAATTAATTTCTTTAATTGTTAAAAATTGGATTGTATTAACACATTGGATGGATCCAATCACATTGGATCATCCATTGGATATCCGACGGATATCCAATAAAAGATATTCGATGGATATCCATTGGATATCCAATAAAAATATCCAATGGATGGAACCGAACCGATCCAATCATCCATTGGATCGGTTCGGTTCGGTTGTTCAATGTTAATCGGATCAGATCGGTTGGCAAAATCCAACATCCAATGGATGATTGGATCGGTTCGGTTTCCCTCACATCCAATGGATGTCAACCGATAAACACCCCTATCGAGCTAGCATGTTCGGATTTCAGATATGGGTGAATGACCCTTGTGTTCTTCAAAATGGTGTTATTCCTTCAGTCGCAAAAGTAATGTCCACAATGAAAAAGAACCAGATATATAGGATTTGATTCTCCCATGTTGTAAACGATGTAAAAGGAAAGAAAAGAAAGATGTTTAACTTTTTATTCTCTTTAATCTTTAAAGTTGAAACTTTAAACTTTCTTAAAGGGTCCGGCCAAAAAGCCCGGCAAGGCCAATAATATACCAACCTGAAAAAGTCTAGCCATCGGGTTCTTTTTTGCCTTCAAGCCCGAAAAAAAAAAGTTATAGTTATTTCATTAATACTTGTTTACGTTTTTAATAAAATCATACTTTTTATGATCTTTTTTTTATATTATGGCATTTTTTATACACACCACCGAACAAAAACCCTGGATCCGCCTCTGTATATTAAACAACTGATACAAGATCTTTCATTTAACAATTTCAACAATTACAAACACGATACAAAGAGAATCAAAAGTAATTTACGGCAGTTCTTCAAGATCATGGATTAGAATTGCATGACTCCACCACCTTCACCTTCGGCCGGCAGCAACCATTTTCTACCGGTGCCGCCACCACCTCCTCCTCCACCACCTTCACCTTCTGGCGGCAACAACCATTTTTAACCGGTGCCGCCACCGCTGCCGCCTCCTCCACCACCTTCACTTTCGGTTTACAACAAACCCTTCTCAAATCTTTCCCAACCTCCTGTTTTCTTTCAAGAAACTCCATGTTTTCTTTCCACACTTCTCCATTTGAGTACACCTCTTTCTTCCATATGGGAACCGATGCTTTTATCTCATCAATCACAAACTTACAAGCATCTAATGCATCAACACGATGAACAGAAGAAACTGCAACAAAAACGCTCGTTTCACCCACAGAAACGGGCCCCAGCCGGTGAGCCACGGCAATGGCATTGAGATCCCACATGGATCTTGCCGATGAACAAATGGTGGTTAGGCAACGGATGGCCATTGGCACGTAAGCTTCGTATCTTAGTTCAATTACGGTTTTACCCTCAAATGTATCGCGGGTGTTCCCATAGAAAGTGGCAATGGCCCCACATTGCGGCGAGTGGACATAATTCGTGTATTTGTTAATGTCGATTGGGTTATTCTCTTCCAAGATTTCGATTAAGTTCTTCTCTTGCTCATTGGCCATCACTTGTTTATCTTCTTCACAAATTCCGATTTCTGAAGAAATTCAAGAAATCAAGAATTCAAGATTGGAGTCTACAAAACCCTCGGGCAAAAACGACAAAATGTTTGTGGAGGTCGATGGCATTTAGGCCACAACTGTAAATATTTTGCGAGCTTTGAGAACTAATTATTCATGAATAATGAAAATACATGATATTCATGATGAATATTTAGGTATATTCATCATGAATATTTAAGTATATTCATAATGAATAGTTGATTCTCACTGTTCTCAAAGTGAACTTTCCCCTTGTGGGATATAATTACGATAAAGGCATCAATACTATCATATTGTGAATTTACCATATTCTATGACTCTTGGGGATTTAAGGGGGCATATTAGGGTTCAAGCATATCCAAAATACCTTTTAATTAGCAATGATTATGCACTCCTATTTTTCTAAAGAACCATTTAAGGCAGAAGTCAATATAGATAAAGTCAACTTCTATAGCAGAAATCAATAAATTCAGACATGATAACATATAAATTGACATTAAAAAGAGAAGGGAATCAAAGTATATGAATGAAAATCAGATAATTATGCATTTCTCATACCAATTTAATTGATAATAACAGAGTTTTGACTTTATAAAGTCAAACAAACTATTATGTGATATGTAGACTGAAAGGGGCTGTTTGTTTACCTCTCAACAGTTCCATTAAGAGGCAACCTCTGAATCGCTAAGAGGTGAATCATGTTTGGCAAAAAAATAAGCATGCCTCTTAATGGTTCCAAAACCCTCTTAATCATTTTGTACCCTGAACCATCCTTAACCATTAACAGCCCTAATTACAACCTTGAACAATTACCAAATAATTTTATTTCATTTTAGGCTATATCATAAGAGCATCTTAATCATTCTGCACCAAAACCATTCAGCAACAGCCAATCAGTCCCTAACTCTCATATGAGCCAACAAAATCAAACCATATAATCTAAACCCTATTACCTGTGCTTTGATTTGAGATGAACAACTTGTATTCCAAATTAATTACCTATTTTATCAAACCTAATAATTTTACATACGAAATTTTATCTCCTTTGGAAGCTTGAGCAGATTATGGTTTAGATGATTGAATTCAAACAATCAGAAATCCACCTATGATTACAGCTTAAACTGTTTGCAACTATACAAAAGTGTGACCAAATAATTCAAAAATTAACTAAACAAATAACACTAAAACAGGACTCAAATCTCAGATAGAAAATCAGTAACAAAATCTCTCAAATTGTCATACAAAAAAATTATGAGTCTGTTTAAAACCGAAACAGTGAAAGCAACACGGTAGCCAAACGACAAAAAACAGTGGCTTCAACCAACCAGCAACACACAGAAATCGAAAATCACAGGAGAAGAAGAAGAAGAAGAAGAAATGGAAATCGATTGGTACCTGAGGAAGAAGAAGAAGATGAAGAAAAGTAGAAATCGATGGATGATGGATTGGAGAGTGATGAGGAGAAATGAGGCGAGCGTGTTTCAATGGAAGAAAATGAAAAATGGGTTGTTGTATCTCTATCTGTATGTAACTTTTGATTTGTTTTGTTGTAGATAAAAAAAAGCCCATTACTGTCAATGATGAATTCCAGTTTGGCCCAATTTTTAACCCAAAATTCATCACCATAGAATAGAGATGGTAAAATGGGTCTAGTCAGTCCACACCCTGAGACCGGTGGATGGTCAGGACCGTCTCAGGATTGGTAAGGCTATAAGATCAGGGTCTGGGATCGGTTATGGATTTGAGTGATTTTTAGGGACCGGCCTAGGACCAGTTATGGGACAGAATATGGATTTGAATGATTTTCAGGGACCGACCTAGGACCAGTTATGGGACCGGATATGGATTTGAATGATTTTCAGGGACCGGCCTAGGACCAGTTATGGGACCGGATATGGATTTGAGTGATTTTCAGGGATCGGTCTAGGACCAGTTATGGGACCGGATATGGGATTGGCCCGATCCGGACCGGTTTTTCTAAAATAAATGTATTTTTATATGTATTTCTAAATTTCTTTTTAAGTGTATTTGATTGAAAACCAATTATAAAACTATAATAAACGTATTTTTTTAAGTGTGTTTAGATGAAAACCAATTATAAAACTATGATAAAACCTATTTTTAAAGTATATTTGAGTTACCCATTTACATATATTAAGGTATTATTAAGATTTTATAAAAAGATATATTTTTTTTAACATAGGTCCGCTTTGGGTCCGGACCAGTTTGGGACCGGTTACAACCTAAGTTTAACCGGGCCTTACCTTTACAAACGAAACCAAAACCGGTTATGATGAATAGTGTTTGGGATTGTGATCGATTTGGGTCTGGCCCAGCTCGGGACCGGTTTTTTGCCATCTCTACCATGGAATGGACTTGAATTTCGGTTTTTTACTTGTTAAAAAAACATATTATGTGAAAATCAAATATTTTGGTTTCAAAAATCAGTTATAAATAATTTTCATTTTAAAATTTTATAAGTTTTGGCCACTTGCCAAAAATAGACTCAATTTTTATGAGGTACTGAATAGTAGTGATATATTTTCTTGGATAACATGTTTAAGCCATCGTGGGGGTGTTCAATAATTGACTTATGATAGCACATATGGTTTAATGTCTTAAGAAGTTAGGTTAAAAAAACATTGACATCAATGTTTGTATTTATGCATAGAAGAAGGTAGTCAATAGTTGCAAGTCTGGTTGGATCTTTACTTAGAGGCCGTTTACCAAACGTTTATCTGTGTAAGTGCTTACCAAGCATATTACTTTACCGGAGGAATATAACAAGTACCAAAAATTTTACTCGTTAAGAGCGAAGACAAGAAAAACAATGACCAAGAGTCTTACCCGGGTAAGTGATTGCGACGGATCTTACCACGGTAAGCACTTACAGGGTAAATTGTTGCATACGATGTTGTTTTTGTGGACTAAAATCTTACCCGGTAAGTAAAGTGATAGTGTTGAATTTTGCCGGTAAGTACTTACCCGGGTAAGACCTGGTAAACGGCCCCTTACTTTACATATGTTTGTTCAGGATGTTTTATCGACATATTATGGTGGATTGGTTTTTGTATATAAAGACTCTGGTGGTTCTGATCCTTCAGTTTTTTATGTTGTTGTCGCAGGCACATACCAGTTCATGGAGTTAGTTTAGGTTCTCATGGTTTCGTCAAAGAGTTTGACTCGTTTTTTGTTCCTCCAATATACGAGGTTTGTATCATCCAATCAACAATTCTCTTGATTATCTTATCTGGTAACAATTTCATTTGTCTCGCCCACAACTATATCAGGATCCCGTCATCTTTCTACTTTTGCAAATGTATCAATCGATATTTTCTTAGCTAGACCTTTTTTTTTGTTTTGGGTTTCATTTATCATTATTTGTAAACATGCCTGATAATTGTAGTTTTTCAGGTTGCCAAACGGCTTTGCGGGCATTTTATCTAATTTAAGGGTACACCCGCTCGGGAAAAATCTTGGATCTGCTACTGATCATTCTAAGGCTATGTTTGGCAAAAATAAGCTAGTTTATTTACAATGTACACGCTTGACAAACCATAAGCTAGCTTATAAGCTAACTTATTGAAACGTTACTTAGAGTAGGTTTTGGGAGTTTATTGTCATTTTTTTCAATTATAACCCTCATTAATATTAATTATTACTTTTTTTATTTTTCAGTTTGTTTTTTTTTGTCATTTTACATTCTTATACGTTAGTTTTACCAAACATGATTTTTTTCATCAGCTAGTTTATCCGTTACCACTTACCAGCTAGCTTATAGGCTACCAGCTAACTTATCAGCCATCTGTTAGCTTATCAGCTAGTTTGCCAAATATAGCCTAACTCTTTTCCGAAATCCTACAAACCAATCGTTTTCTTATTCTTGAAGAAAAAAAATATGTTTTGATTTTGAAAAATCAAAGCTAAGCGACACGCAATCGAACATGGAGGCACGTAGTTCGTGACCTTTTAAGGAAGCCATTGATTCAATGTCCATTTTTTTTTCCATGGTTTTATTTTTATCTTCTAAATCTACACAAATTAAAAGTGAATTTAATATGATTTGAAATGTGATTAAACATCAAAATATACGATTAAGTATTTTTCAGACATGATATAATTGTTTAAATCTTTCACTGTGGATGGTTCCGACTTATGAATGTAGAATGTGTATGTTACCAACTATTATTTTACCAATGTTTTAAAAACCCGGGTTTTTAGTTGACCCAGTGTGGTAACTGGTTTTTGGGTTAACTGGTTCAACCACCGGGTTAACCGGTTTCAATAATTCCCTTGTATTTTTTTCATTTTCTGCGTTCATACATATATATATAAAACCAATAATTTGATGTCTACAAGTTCCAATATTAAAAATACACAAACAACAAGTTTTACATCAATCCAAATACATTAAAAAACACACATAACCATAAGTTAACCCGGCTAAGAGAGGAGCGATCGATTCACTATTTTTGTTTTAATTTTTTTGAATTCTATTATTTCGGCCGGGTTAACTATGTTTTAACGGGTTTCAACACCGGTTCAACCGGTTTTTTGTGAAACCCGGTCGGGTTGCAATGGGCCGGTTATAGCCATAAACCCGGTCGTAGTTCACTCGATCACTCCTCCAGGTCTCGATTCAACCGGTTAGACCGGCCGGGTTAATCAGGGTTTTAAAACCCTGTATTTCACAATATTCATCGATGTTATGACCCTAAAAAAATAGGATGAGATCATGAGATGAATTATAATGACATTTAATCTTTCTTTTTTTGTTTCAATAAAGTTGTAGTTTTTGGGACTATGTGTAATATGGTTTAAAAAGTAAATGAGAAAGTTCAATTATTGTAACGTTCTACAACAAAATTGATATGTTGTGACGTTCACAACTATTTTAATACGAGTATTTAAGTAAAATTGTATACTATAGGATGTTTGTTTTATAGGACATATTTTTAAATAGTGTCATATAAAAAAGTAAATACGATATTTTATTTTAAAATTGGCCTAAAATACTTGCACTAGCACTACTAAACGAAAGATTTTTGCTTACGGGACCTTTCCTTGAGAAATCTGTTGCTAAAAAGTGATTCTTCACAAACCGTCACAAAATTTGATGGGTAATTTAAATTAGTGACAGATTACTTTGGGATTCTCTGGTGATCCATTGGTATTTTCTCAAAAAATATCGAATTTTACCGAACCACTGACATTTTCTAGGTGATCCGTGAGTAATCACCGACGAGAATTTTTCTGAGTGAAAGTCATTTGTTTTGTAGTGTTGTTAGGACGTCTAAAAATGTTCTATAAACTTATTAGATACTTTTAGATATGACAATTAAGTGTTTGGTCATATAAATTGAAGTTCTATAAATTGTTAGAATGAAGACAAATAATTTTACAAGTTTTATCCTTGTAGAATAAGATGTTCACAAAGATGAAAAACTTAAAACGACTTAAAAAAAATCACCGTAAGACTTCTTGAATAATATCATAAAACATGATAAAATCAGACAAATCTTATCTTAATTATTAAATGAAACAACTAATATAAGATAATTCTCCCCTTGTAAATGTGATATGAGGAATGTTAGTCCCCAAAGAGAGATGGCTAACTAAGTGAGGGTTTTGTAGAAGGGGGGTTGAATATAAAACACACAGAATATACTCTTTTTAAATTTTTTAATATAAATATCAAAAATTTACACACAGGTAGTTTGATGCGGAAAAGAACAGACACACTATTCTATCAAACTAAACACACAGATAACAGTAATTAACTTATACACTAAGGAAGTTAAAACAAGACTGTTATTGCACACAGCTTTGTCGGAGTCAAACAAATTATCACACAAAAAATTTGTTGAAAGCGTGAGAATTCTGGGAAGGACTTCATCTCCTTTTATAGTGCCCATGCATCGGATGCATGTGGACAGCTGTCAAGGTTTCATTAGCTGGAAGTGTATCTGCTGGACAAAGGAAGAGACCACTCCCTTTGTACTAGAATAATGGATGAACCATTCCTTGTAGGACGTAATGTCAGATAACTTTATCTTCTTTTCTTCATGTTCTGTGAAGTCCCATCAAACCTTTTAGCTAAAAGACAATATTCCTTTTATAAGAATAAAAGAGAATGTTTTTATTTAAGGCTTGATGCCCAAGTTCTTGCTGGCTCACGTGTCTTGCATTTGTTGTGAGTCAAGAACTTATCTCTTGAAAATTGCTAAGTGATACATCAAACCATGTATCACATCGGTGGATACCTTGTAAGGCTGGAAATGATAAGTGTACACTTTGCTTGATAAACTTCATTTTTCACTAAGTGTTGAAAGTGTACACCCTTGAACTTGTGACTTGATATCACAGCCACAGGAAAGATAGCTGCAATTTCGGTGACCAAGATTATAGTGTCGGTGACCATGACTTCAAACTTGATGACCTCATCTTGTATTGATGTCCTTAGTACTTTTGATGACTTTTAAGTGTACCACCGGTGACCCACTATATTGGTGACCCAACAATCTTGACTTTGGCAAAATGATCTGAATATTGAAGTTAGTTGGTACATCCAAAATTCCACTTTTTGATGTACAATCCTTGATTGAATAGTCTTTGACTTTTCAATACTTGAAGCATATTTCAGACCTTCAAAAGAACCTGTAAAAAATCAACCATACAAAGGAAGGTGGTTCATCACCAAATCATCGGTGACCCAACAATCTCCCCCTATTTGATGATGATACCTGTAAGTTAGAAAAGAATTCTTTTTGACCCTTTCTATTTCTTTTGGGTTCTTTTGACTCGGATTTCTTTTTTTTTCTTTTTTTTTTATATTTTTTTAACTGAGTATGTACAGTATAAGTATAAGTATAAGTGTAAGTATAAGTATGTGCAAGAAAAATAAATATATTAACAAGAATTTTTAAAGAAGAAGAGTATGAACTTTTATTAATCAACACACAGCTTTGAAAAATAAAGTTCACACTATATGAAGAATATTCAAGGAGTGGGTTCTCTTCTTTTTAGCTCATCCAAGATAAGCCTGGTGATTCCATGGTCTTCAACCGGAGGTACTCCTAGAATAGCAGAGAGGAAGGAGCTGTGAGCCCTTGGGATATAAGAAGCTCTGAAGAAACCGATGTTTCCAAAGATGTCTTCAAAGAAAACTCCAATTTCAGGAGTAGTCAGCATAGTTGCTCCGGGTAAGCAATAGGAGTAGGAATGGAAAGATCTATACCCGAAGCATTTATCTGGATGCCTCTTTCATGAAGCATAACAAAGTGTCCCTTCTTTTTGTTTTTAGGAGCTGTGATGACCTCTTCTTTAAGACCCTGTTGTATGAAGTACATTTACTGTGCTTCAAGATATGTCACAAGAATATCATTCTCCTTTTGGATGTTGAGCATCTTAATGAAAAGTTTTCTGAGAATATTAAGTACCAGCTCCTTGTACTTGCTTTTGCTCTTTGAGATGCACTTACCAACTTCCATCCATTCAGTCATCCCAAGAACTTCCAACCATTCAGCTTCATATACCTTTGAGAGAGTGTCAGCTCTCTTAAGGGTGACAAGTAACTTGGGAGAATTTTTGGTTGGAGGTTGGATGGTGGCACTGGTAATTTTGGAATCATCCTTCCTGTTCTTTAATCTCCTTTTAAACCACTCCACTTCCTTGGCTTTCTTTGCTTCATCAAGCATCTTTGCAGCTTCAGATTTTTTCTTTATATTTTCAAGCTCATCTTTCTGAGCTTGAAGTGCATCGGAGACTTGTGCATGGACGGCTTCATCATGAGCTAGCTTGAGTACATTAGTCTGGTCATATTCAAGCTGAGCTCTAATGGCTTCCTCCTTTTCTGCTTCAGTCAAAATTACCCCAAGAGGATCGGTGGGTAATGAAGCAGGCTGAAGTCTAAGAGTGTCAGCTTCTGGACCTCTGAATATTTTCTTTTTCTTTCTCTCTTCTTGCTGTTCTTCAAAATAGAGAGGCTTCTTTCCTTTGGCTTCTTCTCTTCTTTTCTTCTCTTCTTCAGTTTCAAGGGGTTGAGCACTGATACTCTCCCCCTCAACAGCTGCTTCGGTTAACTCGGTGACCAGGGGGTCAGTGATAGTGGTGACCACGTGAGGAGTCACCTCGGTGACCAGAGGAGGAGTCACCTCGGTGACCGTAGCCACTGTAATTGCCACGTCGGTGGCTGGGATGGTTGTGAAGTCGGCGGCTGTGACGTCGGCGGCTGTTTTGGCAACGTCGGTGTCGGCGGATGGTGTGGTGGTAGCAGTGGTCTTCTTATTTTTCTCCCCCTCAGTGGTTGAACCCTTAAAACCCACTGAAGAGAGAAAAGTCTTGATTCTTTCTACGTCAGAAGCCATGGTATCAACTTTTCTTTCAATCCTTTGAAGAACAAATCTGTCTTGTTCTTGAAAGAAAGAACCATCCACATCAAGTTCAATTGTTGGAGAAGAGATTGGAATCTTGTCAATATTTGTGAGAATAGTGGCAAGAGACTCCATAATGTTCTGTTGAGTAGAGGAAAGAGAAGTCATTCTTTCCATGTCTTTGGCTGCTTGGTCTTCCAAAACTTTCACCCGGCTAACAGTGTCACGAGTGAAACTGGTGAAAGCTTGAAGAAGATCATCTCCCTGTTTAGAGAACATAGGAGCAGACGGTTGAGGCTTTGGCGGTTGATCAGCATCATCATCACTAGAGGAAGAATAATCCACCAAACCTGTAGGTTTACTTGGGGGGGATTTAGCAGATGTGGGGGAGACACGTTTAGGAGAGTGTCTATGAGGGGATTCCTCAGTAATGGGTTCCTCCACAACCTTGGTACGTACGGGAGACGTATGTGTCCAAGGTGTAGTGTCAGAAAACAGAAAATCAGTAAATTGGGATGCTCCATCAAATGCACCTGGTTGTGATGCACTCTCATGTGGAATAGGGAAAGGAAGCTGTGAGAGCTCACGGGGTGGAGAAGAGGCACCTTGGATGGGAGACTCCAAATCTTCTTCATCAACTAAAGAGAAAGTTGATGAGGGAATAATAGGGGTGTCCCTTTGTACAACCATGTCCTTTTGAGAGGGCATGGAGGAGCTTGGTTGGGTTAACTGCTCCTTGGGTCGGGTAGGAATCTTTTCAACACTTACTAACTTTTGGGAGTTAGTAGGTGGATTGTGAGTTGAGACCCTTTGGGTACCCTTAGACTTCTTTGAGGAAGTCTTTGGGAGGCTTTTTGAGTGTCTCCGCTTTTGGGTTTTAGATGCTTGGTAGAAGCCAAAGGTTCTTTTGGCTTCGTAGCATCAGTGGGTGCGGAGGTAGATGTACCCGACGCTTTGGATCTATTACTAAATTTGGGCACATCAGTTACTCTAGGTGCAGTATGGATAGAAGACATACCTGAGGTCCTATGGAGACGGGGTTCATTTTCTCCCCAAGAGAGAGTTGCATTCCTTGCAAACTCAATCATGGAAGGTTGGAGAGAGTTGTCTGTTGCTAAGACTCCCTTTTTCATTATTTGATTTCCCACTTGATGAAGAGGGAGATCATAAATGATATCATCTCTTTTCTCTAGTTTATCTGCCAACTTTGCATGAATAATAAGAGAGAAAAGTCGTTGAAATGGTACCTGAGGACATCGGAGGGTAGAGAAAGAGGAGATTATTTCATTGAAGAAGTAGGTTGCAAAGTCTATCCTTCTTTGAAATATTAGAGCATGTGCCAATTCAGTTACTTGGGAAGGTGACTGATCCGGACCACCTGTCTTCTTGCTTAGGCACAGAATAAGATGAGCAAAAAGAAAGTTCCATATGTTCCCCATATTTTTCCTTAGTAGTGTACCTGGACCCTTTGACTTTGAGCCCCTCTTCTCTTCCAAATAGTTCATAACATACACCACTTGTTGGTGTTCATTTCCAAGAGGAAATGTTTCATATGTATCATAAGTGGGAAGCCTCAGAATATTACGAATATCTTCAACATCAAAAGCCACATCATGTTCATCATTGCTGAGAACAGATGCCAAGATTTGATCTGTAGAAGCATCAAATGTGCATGATAACCAAAAGTTTCTAAGAAGAAACTTACTCATCTTGGGTTTTGCTGTAAGAGCATACTGGAGAGGGCACCTTTGAAGGAACCAGCAGATGTCATTGTACTCAGGATGAGCATTATCAACTCCTATTTGTCCAAAGTAATTGCATGCAGGGAAAGAGAGAGATCCAAATGTCATTGTTTGTTCTTCTGAGGATCTTGAAGGAGAAGCCATTGAAGAAGATGAAGAAAGTTGCAGGTTGCAGGTTATGCTCTTGTAAATGTGAGAGAGAGGGTGCGAGAAAGGTGGTAAGGAAGTGGGGGAAGAGGTTATATATGAGAGGGAATCTCAATTTTCAAAAATAATGATTACTTTTGGTGATTGAAAGGTCGAAATTTTAAGGGTTTTTAGGGTTGAATTCGGCGCATGGTCTCTGACATTAATGATGTTGATGATGTCATTTGGGATAAGAACAAAGAATTTTGCTTATCAAGAGTGGTAAGTCAAGAGTTATCTTTAAGGGGTTAAGAATGTGAAGGGTTGTAACGGTTATCTCGGTGAGTGTACAACGTCGGTGGATGGTCTGAGAGAGGGTAAGAGAGACGTCGGTGGCTCGTTTTCTGGGAGAGAGAGAGAGAGACGTCGGTGGACGACGTCGGTGGAAAGGGCTCGTCGGAAAGTAACGTTAGAGAGACGTCGGTGTGTGTGTGAATGACGTCGGTGACCGTCGGAGGCTAGGATGAACGTGGGTATCTTCGGAAAGTGACGTAGAGGGAGGTCGGTGGCTCGAAGTACGGTGGTCGGCGACGGAGGTTTGTCGGAAAGTGACGTCGAAGAAGGGTAACTTCAGTGTCGGTGGTTCTCGATGGGTGGCTTCTCGGTGGATGGATGACGTCGGTGACCGGACGTCGGTGGTTGTAAGGTGGTACGTCGGAATGTCGGTGGTTGTCGGATACGTAGATGGTTGGTTCGATGGTGGATTAACGGTGGTTAGGGTTTTATGAGAGAGGTGAGAGAAATGTGTATGGTTTTAGGGTTAGGGTTTTATTTGGGAGAGATAGAGAGAGGGTGCCACGTCAGTCTTCACCGACTTTATATATACATATATATTATTATTATTATTATATATATATGACTTTGTTATATATAGAAATATAATATATATAAATATATAATATACATGAATGTATTTAATATATATACATATAATATATAAAAATATATAAAACATATAAATATATAACATATATATATAATATACATAAATGTATATCATATATACATACGCATAATATATAAATATATGTATATGTTAGTCTATATTTATCATACCTAATTCGCCGATGAGGAACCTGAACCTTGCTTCATCAAGAGGCTTTGTGAACAGATCAGCTAATTGATAATCAGTTGGAATGAAATGAAGTTCCACATCACCTTTAGAGACATGATCTCTTATAAAGTGATACCTGATATCAATGTGCTTAGATCTTGAATGAAGCACAAGATTGTTGGCAATGGCTATTGCACTTGAGTTGTCACACAGAATTGGGATCTTCGAGAAAATCTTATTGTAATCACACAGCTGATTTTTCATCCACAATATTTGTGCACAACAACTTCCAGCAGCCACATATTCTGCTTCAGCAGTAGAAGTAGACACCGAATGTTGTTTCTTACTTGACCAGCTCACAAGCTTTCCACCAAGTAACTGACAACTTCCAGTTGTACTTTTTCTGTCTATTTTTGAACCTGCAAAATCAGAATCAGAGTACCCGATGAGATCAAAACCTGAGTCTTTGGGATACTAAAGACCCAGATTTATGGTACCCTTCAGATACCGAAAAATCCTTTTCACAGCAGCCATATGTGATTCTTTAGGATTTGCTTGGTATCGGGCACACAGACAAGTAGCAAACATAATGTCAGGTCTACTTGCAGTCAGATAAAGAAGGGATCCTATCATGGCTCTATAATTTGTAATATTAACAGAAATGCCATCAGGATCAGAAAATAGTCTAAGAGGAGAAGCCATAGGAGTTTTCATGGTAGAGCAAGTATCAAGTTGAAACTTTTTCAGAAGATCTTTAATGTATTTACTTTGATTTATGAAAATACCTTCTGAAGACTGTTTTACTTGCAAACCAAGAAAGAAAGTTAACTCCCCCATCATGCTCATTTCATACTCTTTTTGCATGAGGGAGCTAAACTCATCACACAAGGATTCATCGGTGGATCCAAAAATAATATAATCAACATAGATTTGAACAAGAATGATATTACCTTGTGATTTCTTGAAGAAGAGGGTGTTGTCAACCTTGCCTCGTATATACTTATTTCTAAGTAGATATTCTGAGAGAGTATCATACCAGGCACGAGGAGCTTGCTTCAGTCCATACAAAGCTTTATCCAGCCGATACACATGATATGGATGGACTGGATCTTCAAACCCAGGAGGTTGCTTCACATACACTTCTTCAGCTAGTTCACCATTCAGGAAGGCACTTTTGACATCCATTTGGAATACCCGAAAATTCTTGTAAGCTACATGGGCAAGAAATATTCGGATAGCTTCCAATCTGGCAACAGGAGCAAAGGTTTCATCATAATCAATTCCTTCCTCTTGCCGATATCCTTGAGCAACCAGCCTTGCTTTGTTTCATATGACAGTTCCTTCTTCATCCATCTTGTTTCGAAACACCCACTTTGTTCCAATAATAGTTTTGTTGGATGGACGAGGAACTAACTTCCAGACTTTGTTTCTCTCAAACTGTGAGAGTTCTTCTTCCATGGCAATTACCCAGCTAGGATCAGCTAGGGCTTCATTTATCAGCTTAGGCTCAACAATAGAAACAAAATTGACATATAAGCACAGATTGCTTATGCCTCTTCTTGTTTTTACACCAACTTGTGGATCACCTATGATTTGATCTATTGGATGATCCATGGTCCACTTTAGTGCAGGAGGTAAGGTAGGAGGCAGAGAAGAGGATGAGGTAGGAATTTGAGATGGTGAAGGTAGGTTAGTAGGAGATATGGTGTTTTGGTGGGTAAGGTCCTCTGTAGAGTTAGTTTTAGGAGGTGGAGAAGAAAGAGAGGGTTCTGAAGATAAGGTGGTGTTTATGGGAGGCTAAGAAGGGTTGCTATCTGGAGGATTGGGTTGAGAGGAAGATAGAATTTCACCAACACATGAATTTATCCATAGGTTTAGTTCTTCTTCATTACAAGATAATGAAGATGTTTCAAATTCATCAAACTTTACATGCATGGATTCATCTATGCATTGCCTTCTTAGGTTGAAGATTCTGAAGGCTCTTGAGGAGAGAGAATAGCCCATGAAAATTCCATCATCAGACTTCGGATCAAGTTTTCCAAGTTGTTCCCTGTCATTTAGCATGTGACAAGCACAGCCAAACACATGGAAGAAGTCAACTGCAGGTTTCCTACCATGGAAAACTTCATAAGGAGTCTTGTCATGCCTTTTGACTATGATAGACCTATTTTGAGTAAAGCATGCAGCAGTTAATCGCTTTCGCCCAAAAATAGGTTGGCAACTCGGATTCACTCAAAGCATTGACCTTGCAGCTTCACACAATGTTCTATTCTTTCTTTCAACAACACCATTTTGCTGAGGAGTGCGTACAACAGAAAAGTTCTGAGAAATTCCCTTTAGGTCAAAGAAATCTTCCAGAGCAGCATTTTTGAATTCCGTGCCATTATCACTTCTGAATGACTTCACCAGTTTACCATTCATATTTTCAATCTTTCTTGTAAACCTGATGATTTCTTCAGCAGCATCACTCTTATGTTTTAGAAAGAACACCCAAGTATATCTAGAGAATTCATCGACGATTACTAGCATATACTTTTTACCACCCAAACTGGGTGTGCTTACTGGACCACACAAATCCATGTGAAGCATTTGAAGAGGTTGAGAGATAGATGAGCATTGTTTTGTTTTAAAGGAAGTTCTGGTGAGTTTTCCTTTTTCACATGCTCCACACAGCTTTTCATTTTCAAAAACTATTTTTGGCATTCCAACAACTAGCTCTTTGTTAAAAAGTTTGTTCAAGGTTTTAAAGTTTAGATGAGAGAACCTTTTATGCCACAGCCAACTTTGTTTGGCTAGTTCTTGAGAGAGGAGACACACAGCTTCTCCTATTGCACTTTCCTCCATGTTGATTATGTATACATCATTCAGTCGGGTTCATGCTAGTACAATCTTATTCTGTACATCAAAGACCAAGCACACACACAGCTGGAACATGACCTTATAGCCCAAATCACATATTTGGCTGATGCTTAGAAGATTGTACATTAGCCCTTCAACATGGGCTACTCTAGAGAAAGTGATGGTTTCATTTGATATGGTACCTCTTTGGTGACCCCTTTTCCATTTCCTCCAAAGGAAACAGTGGGTCCCTTTTCTTTTGAGAAGTTAGAGAGAAGAAGTTTGTTTCCAGTCATGTGTCTTGAACACCCGCTGTCCATGTACCATATGTGATATTTGTTTGGTACCTGCACCCAGAAACAAATTTAGACTTTTGATACGCATTTTAAGGTGGGTCCTTTGGGATTAGAAGACATTTTATTTTTGCGAAGATCCAAACCTTTTGGGCAATTTTTAGCAAGATGAAGAGTATTGCCACAATTATAGCACTTCTTTAAAGAAAATGCCCTTTTAAAATCCATATCATCAAAACTTTGGACAGAGGTTGATGACTGAGAAGAGGAGGAGTGACCGACACCTGGTCTTGGTCCATGGATACCTTTACCAGGATTCCTTGACTTCTTCAAGTTCACTGACCGAGGAATAAAATCAGTAACTATTTGTGATTTCCTTTTAGATGAAAATTTTGATTTAGAAAAAATTTTCTTTTGAGGAGAAAATCTTTTTGGAGAGGGATACTCAGCAACACTTGATGACTGCTCCTGGGAGTACCTTGACTCATGAAGACTTAAAGAGTTTAAAAGTATTTGAATAGGTTTGGGAGAAGAAGAAGAGTTTAGAAGAGTTGAAACTTTTGAAGACTCGGGAGAGATTTCTTTAGCTTTAACAAAGACTCTAAACTTCTTAGAACTAGATTCTACTTTGAGCATGTCAAGTAGATCTATAGAGTGAACGGAGGTAGAGTCCTCAGATGAGTAACCGAAGAGATCATCATCGTCGTCGGAAAGGAAACCAGCAGGAAAACATTGACACTCAGAAGAAGGAAGTGGAAGGTCGAAAGATTGAGGATCATCTTTTCCATAACCAAGGCCAGACTTATCCTTGCTAGTGATTTGATCTTGAAGAATCCTTTCAAGATTCTTAGAGAATTTAGTCCATTTAGACAGAACCTCTTGTTCCTTTTCAAGAGTGGAAGAGATTTTTGATTTTTCCTCAGAAAGGCTGTCGTTTAAATACCTTAGATTTTCTAGATCAGCTTTCATTTTATCAAAATCCTTTAGTTTAGAAAAGCAAGAGAGGAGTTGATCATTTAGACATTTTATATGCATGTTAGCCTTTTTCTTTTGAATCTTTAAGTCACAGAAGTCAACAGTTAAAGAATCAAGGCATCAGTCTTTTGATCATCAGAAAGAAAGGTAAAAGGATGCACCTGAGGCTTTGTTCCTGAAGTAGATCCCTCAGCAGATACAAGGGTAGTGTAGAGTGACTTTTCCATGTCTTCCAGCTCATCGATTTTGGCCATGAGGCATTTTGTGACATACTCACTTTCACTCTCAGAGGTTTGCTCATCCTCCCAGCAATGAGCCTCAGCAACCAAAGTTTTATTTTTACTTTGGTTTCTTTCTTTTTCCCTCTTGTATTTGGCTTTGTACTTCTTATCAATGTTTTAAAACCCGGGTTAACCCGGCCGGTCGAACCGGTTGGACCGGGACCCGTGGTAGTGACTGGGTTAATGCATATGACTGGCCCGTTTCAACCCGACCGGGTTTCTCAAAAACATGCTTAAACCGGTTCTCAAACCTGATTAACCCATTTTTATATTAATATTCAATTTTTTTTAAAATGTGTGTTATGTGTGTTTTTTAATGTATTTGGATTGATGTAAAACTTGTTGTTGTGTATTTTTAATGTTGGAACTTGTGGATATAAAATTATTACTTTATATATATGTATGTACGCAAGAAAATGAAAAAAATACAAGGGATTAGAGGAATTATTGGAACCGGTTAACTCAGTGGTTGAACCAGTTAACCCGGAACCTGGTGACCACACCGGGTCAACTAAAAACCCGGGTTTTAAAACATTGCTTCTTATATCTGGAGGTTTCTTTTGATTCAGAATTTTCTTTAGAGGAGTGACTATTTCTCTCTTCATGCTTCCTAGAAGCTGATTTTGAGAAGTCATGGCTAAAAGAAGAAGAAGAAGATTTGAGATTAGAGGAAGCTTTTGATCTACACTCAGAAGCGAAATGACCCTTCTTTCCGCAGTTGAAGCATTCTTCATTAGCTTTGTCAGAAGAGGGTTTTTGAGAAAAAGATTTCTTATTAAATTTTGAGCGGTTTGAAGAAAATCTTTTATTCTTGAGGTTTCCAGCAATCATTGCCATACTATCAGAAAGTATGTCAATGGCTGATTCTTCTCCTTCATCATCAACAACACTATAGTATGCATCTGACAGATGAGAAGAGTATTCCTTAATATCGTTTTCAGAATCAGAAGAAGGATAGGTGATTCTAGGAACACAAGAAGAAGATTTTGAATCACCTATCAAAGCAACATAAGAGGATTTGATATCCTTTATAAGAGATTTTCTCTGGTTCTTAGTTTGTTCATAGTGGAGAAGAGTTCCATAGAGAGCAGTTAAAGGCATTATTTCTAAGTCCTTGGTTTGCTTGATGCAAGTACAGATAGTTTCCCAAAAGTCTGGGAGACAATCCATGAACTTGCAGAGAACTTCTTCATTATCATAAACTCGTCCAAGAACTTTGAGATCATTGAGAAGACAGTTAAAACGATTGAAGTAGGTAGAGAGAGATTCTCCTTTTTCATGGGAGAAGAGTTCATACTTTCTAACAAGACAGGTCCTGTTAGATTTCTTTACTTCTTTGGTGCCTTCATATAAGACACTCAAAGTATCCCACATTTCTTTAGCAGTGGGAAGGTTAAGAAGAGAGTGATACACTTCATCAGGAAGGGATACAACAAGAGCAGATTTGACTTTAGTGTCTAAAGCAACTAGGCTTTTATCATCTTCACTAAATTTGTTAGAAGGTTTGATAATATATCTACCAGTTTTCTCACTTCTTTCATCATCTGACTCTATGTCCTTTCCTTCAGCGTCCTTTTGAGGGCCAAAGCGAGCCCATATTTTAGGAACAATAGGTCCCTCACTGAGAATGTTGGGATACCTGCAATCGATCCCTTCCAAGAATAATAACATGCGATTTTTCCATAACTCAAAGTTACTTGGGTTGAACCTTGGAGGTTTGGCCAAGGATCCTAAATCATATGTATTACTGGAAGAGGTCTGCAAGGTACCATCAACATTTGAAGTAGTAGTCATCACAGATCTGGTTTATTGAATTAAACCAACTGCTTGATACCACTTGTTAGTCCCCAAAGAGAGATGGCTAACTAAGTGAGGGTTTTGTAGAAGGGGTGGTTGAATATAAAACACACAAAATATACTCTTTTTAAATTTTTTAATATAAATATCAAAAATTTACACACAGGTAGTTTGATGCGGAAAAGAACAGACACACTATTCTATCAAACTAAACACACAGATAACAGTAATTAACTTATACACTAAGGAAGTTAAAACAAGATCATTGTTATTGCACACGGCTTTGCTTGAGTCAAACAAAATATCACACGAGAAGATTTGTTGAAAGCGTGAGATTTACGGGAAGGACTTAAATCTCCTTTTATAGTGGCCATGCATAGGATGCATGTGGACGGTATCGTCAAGGTTTCATTAGCTGGAAGTGTATCTGCTGGACAAAGGAAGAGACCACTCCCTTTGTACTAGAATAATGGATGAACCATTCCTTGTAGCACGTAATGTCAGATAACTTTATCTTCTTTTCTTCATGCTCTGTGAAGTCCCATCAAACCTTTTAGCTAAAAGACAAATATTCCTTTTATAAGAATAAAAGAGAATGTCTTTATTTAAGGCTTGATGCCCAAGTTCTTGCTGGCTCACGTGTCTTGCATTTGTTGTGAGTCAAGAACTTATCTCTTGAAAATTGCTAAGTGATACATCAAACCATGTATCACATCGGTGGATACCTTGTAAGGCTGGAAATGATAAGTGTACACTTTGCTTGATAAACTTCATTTTTCACTAAGTGTTGAAAGTGTACACCCTTGAACTTGTGACTTGATATCACAGCCACAGGAAAGATACCTGCAATTTCGGTGACCAAGAATATAGTGTCGATGACCAAGAATATAGTGTCGGTGACCATGACTTCAAACTTGATGACCTCATCTTGTATTGATGTCCTTAGTACTTTTGATGACTTTTAAGTGTACCATCGGTGACCCACTATATTGGTGACCCAACAATCTTGACTTTGGCAAAATAATCTGAATATTGAAGTTAGTTGGTACATCCAAAATTCCACTTTTTGATGTACAACCGTTGATTGAATAGTTTTTGACTTTTCAATACTTGAAGCATATTTCAGACCTTCAAAAGAACCTGTAAAAAATCAATCATACAAAGGAAAGTGGTTCATCACCAAATCATCGGTGACCCAACAAGGAAAACGGCTAAAAAAATTACTGTAACAAAATATTTTTAATATGTATTTTTGTTGTCATTTAAACATTTGACTATTTTTCTAGTGGAACCTGAAAAGTTGGTTGTCCATCTTGAAAAACAAAAAAATAAAAATCTGTCTGAAATCATGTAAGAAACGATACAACCAACTATTTCGATAAATTATATTGATCCATAAAAGTGTAAAACATCTTCATTTGCATGCCCTTATTTTCAAGGTTTTTTGTTTGTTTGTTTATAAATTCTTTTTTCATATATTATTAGTTACGCATTTTTCTTATGTTTGTTATGTTGAAATTTGAAACATTTTGCTAAGATATTTTATACAAGTTGAGGGATTTTCAAGAAAAAAACTTAGGGTGTGTTTGGTTGGAGGTATTAAGCAGGAATTAATGGGAATGATAATAAAAGAAACTGTTTGATTGTATATAATATAATGGGCCCATTCTTCAGAAGCCCAAATTTTCATTCCTGATTAAAATGGGGGGAATGAAAATCCATTCCCATTTTCATTCCCTGTCATTTTCATTCTCATTCTCATTTTCATTTCTTTGCGAGAACCAAACGCCTCCTTAGTTAGAAAGAAATCACAATCATTAAACAATTACTAAAATAACTATTCATCAATTTAACACTATTAAAACAAATATAAAAGGTATATTTGTAATAAAATATATCTTTTATTTTCTTTCTCTTCTGTTAGGGTACGTGAAAATTTGTTTTATTTTCATTCGTCCGCTTCCCTTTTGAAACACAAATGACAAACATTATTTTCCTTTTCTTTCCATTCTTTTCTTTCATTTTCCCTTTTTTTTAATTTTCTTCCCATATTTGAGAACAAAGTGCAATTGTGCAAAGATATTTTAATTCACATTAACAAAGTCATATATGTCCGAATTAAAACTATAACTGTTAAAAAGTGGTGGATATCCAACATTATCAAAAGATAGTATTAGGGAATTTAAAATCCATTCAGTTTCCCTGCAAGAAGGGTTGTAGAAAATGCTCTAATAAATAAATGAACAATTAAGTGGACGTGAATTGCAAAACCAAATTGAGTAAAGAAGAAGAAAAACCATAGGGTTCATGTTGAGTAATTTTGACTTCAGACTCTTGATGCGTCACCATTAGTGATCTCGATACAGAAAGATGATTAATTGTTTTAGAGAAGACGAAGAAGATCGATCATTTTAAAGAAGAAGAAGAACAAACAACTAATTTTGAAAAAAAATATAGACCATCAATATTTTGAAAAAGATGATGGATTCTTCTCAATAATTTCTATAGTTGCCTAATTTTAGGAGACAATGTAGGGATTTAAAAAAGGACATGGATAATCCTACTTGCATTTCCCTAAATTACCCTCCAACAAGCTTAATGGGGTTTGAAACATTCTTCAATTTTCTTAATATTTTCAAAGATGCCATTGAAATCTTGTCCCTCTATTTTTTTTAATCTAATGATTGTTAGAGTTTTTCCGGTTTTTCATTTTATAAGAGAGTTCATGTAAGAATTGTACATAATTTGTACCCCATGTTACTGATTTGTAGTTTTATTGATAAATATACGCTATATAATGAATATATTTATCAATAAAATATATATTATATATAAGGTCATTCAAGGGCAGAACTCAGTATTTTGTGAGATCCGTGAGATCCAATCTCAACCACAAATTAAAGTTTAAATTAAAAAATTTATAATTTCCATAATTTTGACTTTAAAACTTTGAATAATGGCATTTTAGGTACTTTATAAATCTTCTCTCTTATCTCCTCCCTCCTCTCCCCTCAGGTTCTTAGTTGACCTTATATATAATATATATTTTATTATATATATAAAACCAATAATTTGATGTCAGTTTTAAAACTCAGGTTCTTAGTTGACTCGGGGTTGATCGAGTCACAGGTCAACCAATTCAACCATCGGGTCAACTTGATTTCAATAATTCTCTTGTATTTTTTTCATTTTTCTGTGTATATACATATATATAAAACCAATAATTTGATGTCCGCAAGTTAAAATATTAAAAATACACAAACAACAAGTTTTACATCAATTCAAATACATTAAAAATAAGTTGTTTTTACATCAAGTTTTACATTGACGACCTGTAGAAGAAATCGACGACCTGTGGAAGAAATCGGCAGGCTGTGTGTGAAGATATCGGCTGAACTGAATGAGAGTACGACTCAGGGCTTAAAAAATTATCAATTCTAAAAAAATAGCCAGGGGTTTTAACTGGGTTTTAAATCCGGTTCAACTGGTTTTTTGTGAAACCCGGTCGGGTCACAACGGGACGCAAATAGCCATAAACCCGGTCGTAGTTCACCCGGTCTCTTCCGATGGGTCCCGGTTCAACCGGCCGGGTTAACCCGGGATTTAAAACACTGCTCTCCCTTCTCCCGACATGAACCTTTCATTATGATACCCACTGTATACATGTTGTGATACATTAATTAGGATCATTAATTCTCAGTATATACTCACTGATGTCTATTGATGTCCACTGTGATACCCAATGTATACACGTTATGATACCCTAAGATACATAATGTGACACACTGTAAGATGTTAGTCCCGAAAGAGTAGGAGTGAGCATCGGAACCGGGTACCCGTCTTTGGAACCGGAACCGATATGATTGGTTCCGGTTCTCATTTTTTTGGAACCTTAACCCACTGGGTATCCGTTAGCCGCCACTTTTAATTAAAAAATATTTTATATATTTATAAATAATAAATAAAAACTCAAACTTTCTAGTTTGTTTATGTAATACTTAGTATTTATCGAATTAGTTTTGATCATTTGTTGTATTTATTACTTTAAATCGATATTTTGTAGTTTATAATTACATTTTTATTGCATGAAATGTAAAAAAAAAAAAAAAAAAAGTTGAAGCCGGGTATCCGGTACCGGAACCGGTTCCTATCGGTTCCGGTTCCGGATTTCTAGAAACCGCCGGGTCCGGTTCCGGTTCCATGAAAAATGGTCGGGTACCCGGTTATGCTCACCCCTACGAAAAAGTATGACAATCCCTAGTATTTTATTGTAGAGGGGAAGTTGAATACAATAACACAAAGAATAAAATAACTCAACTAGCACTAGAAATTTTATGTCTCGTCACTTGGGGATAAGAACTCAATGTTAATTTTTTAAGATTTCTTTAAATTTGGATATTTTTATAATTTTTTTTCTTCATATTTTCTCTATTTTGAAGAAAATTTTAGAAATACTATTAGAGTAAAAAGATATTCAAAATCTCTACTTATTTTTAAGATTTTTAAGATGTTGTTGAAGATGCTCTAAATAATTTAGTTTATTTTTTAGTTAAAATCATTGCAATTTAGGAAGGGGTTTTTGAATTTATTCGATTAATGAGTATTTAACGATGAAATCCTTTATTAAATTACATGTTAAATGAAATCGTAAAAAATAAGTGTATCAATCATACACCCTAGATTAATTTATGGACGTATGTGATGAGGTGTGTCGTACAGTCCAGCTGATTCCAGTGTTGGAGCCGATGCTAATCCTACGTATACGTATTTATATAGATTTTGCCATTTTGGGTTCTAATGAGAAATGAAGCTACATTAGAGATGGTCAAATGGGTCCGGCCCGGGACTGACGGAGGACCGGGACCGGGACCGATAAAAGCCCGGTCCGGCCCGGGACCGGTTATAGGACCGAAAATAGGGACCGGTTACACTTTTGGAGCGATTTGTAGGACCGGTCCGGCCCGACCCGGGACCGGTCATGGGACCGGTTGGGACCGGCCTGATTTTTACAAAAAAATTGTATTTTTATATATTTTTTTATATGTATGTCTAACTTTCTAAGTGTATTTGATTGAAAACTAATTACAATTTATAATAAAACGTATTTTTAAATGTATTTGACTAAAAACCAAATATAAAATTATAATAAACGTATTTTTTAAGTGTATTTGTTTGAAAAATCAATTATAAAACTACAATAAAACATGTTTTAAGGCGTATTTGAGTGATCCAATTGCATATATATAATGATTACATATATAATATATTAAATTAATAAATAGAATTAATGTTTTTATAAAAAATAAATTTTTATTGAAGGCCCGGTTTGGGTTCGGGACCGGGACCGGTTTTCGGGACCGGTTACGAAAACACACTAAACGGGCGGGCTTGAAATCGTTAGGCCCGGGACCGGGACCGGGACCGGGATCGGTCCCAAAAAGCCTGGTCCGAAAATTACTGTTGAGACCCGGGATCGATTGAGGCCCGACCCGGCCCAACCCGAGCCTGGTTTTTGACCATCTCTAAGCCACATAAAAAGAATTTCTAATTTTGGATATTATGTTAGAATGAGATGTATTAAGATTCAGGGGTGTTTGTTTTAGCTTATCAAAACAACTTATTGACTTATTTCAGTGTGACACTGATAATAAGTCATTTTGAGTGTTTGGTAAAAACAACTTATCCGGTGGCAAACCGGTAATAAATCATTTTTTAAGAATTCAAAAATTTCAACTTATCACCTTTTGATAAACATTTTTCCAAGAAGTCAATAAGCTAATCCAAACACCCCTAAGGACAGACTAAGATTTTTTTTTATATGATGACACCAATAATTTAGAGAAAAAATAATTATAAAAAACATGATTTTTATCGACTTGTCTTCATGTTTTTACTAGCATTTAATATTGCTTGATATATTTTTAGTTTTAATTCCACCATGTCGAGATGTTTTTAAAGTTTTTGTTTGATTTCGAATTTTTTAAGTTTTTTTATATTGATTTTGAGGGATTTTTTTCGGCTGATTTGAAAAGTTTTTTTTTGTTTTTTGATTGATTACGAGATATGATTGCACATTTTTAAAACTTATGAATGTCATACGATGACACCTTTTAAAATGATACTGTTGCACCTTTAATAAACGTATTTTAACCTTTCGGCGGAGAAATAATACGGTGGCATGTGCCATCGTGTGCCCTTGAATAGGTCCGTTCATGACCGAGATGCATCAGATCAATCCCTATATCAAACGCGATTGATGAATGAGATTGAGATTAAAAGTGATAAAGGGTCAAGATCTCTTCAAACGCTTCTCACCTTAACTTCATTTCTCAGTTCTCACATGATCTCATGCTTCATATACGTAGCATCATGTGAGAAGAAGAGTTAAAGTGAGAAACGTAAGAAGAGATCTGAACCCTTTTATCTCTTTTAATTTCATGTTCGCCCATTAATTACGGTTTAGAAGGGAATTTATCTGGTACATTTTGGTGCACCTCATTAATGTTGACCTTCAATTATGATTGATCCAAATATGGATATCTCTTCTTACACTTTTCAGCATAACTTTCATTTATCTCGGAATCCCATATACATATACATGTACAAACATGAAATCATGTAAAAAGTGAAACTAAGGTGAGAAACGATAAGAATAAATCTTCATCTTTAATCACTTCTAATGTTCATCTATAAATTATGTTTAAAAAAAAAACTGATCCGATACATCTTATCAGTGTTGATCAAGATTGATCCAACGGCCTAAATGGATTATCATCCTTCTTGTCCTAAGTTCCCTTATATAGATACATATATACATATACAATAAATAGATACAACCCTCACCAGCTCATATTCATTCTTTGCTTCTTCCTTTTTCTTTTATATATCACGAGATCCCCATCTTCTTCCTCTTTTCTCTTTCTCTTTCTCTCTAAATTCATTCATGTACTGTTACCGACTTTTCTCCTTCTATGTCCTTCCATTAAAGTTTCCATTTTTATAGCTTTTTTTTCCTTTTCATACTTAGTACTTGCCTATCTTGTTTCATACCAACTTCTTTCTTTCTTTCTTTCAAATTTGTTTCAAATGGAGCATGCCGGCAAGCTGTTTGATGAAATGGGTCTTCCATCTCTTCCCAATGTACTTGAAAACTCATGTTCTCTTGAACAAAACAAGCCTGATTTCAAAGAACTCGATCTGGGTTCAGCGTTATCTGGTTCCACCACTTCAATCTCCGGCAGCGGCGGTGGTGGCGGTGGCGGTGGTGGTGGTGTAATGCGTACACCTGACAAAGACCCAATTCGTAGAAGATCCAATAGATCTCATTCTGGAGAGTTAAATGCTACCACTAGTCCTGCCATTACCACGCCGGAAAAGCTTCGATCTGGCACCGGTGATTTGAATCGGAAAGGGGGTCATCGGAGATCGGTTTCTACTGGAGCTCCATTAATCTATTCCGGTAGTGGAACAACTTACTTTAACGGTAGTACCACCACTACTACTAGCACCAGCAGTAACACCACTACCACCACCAACAGCGGCGGCAGCGGTGGCGGTGGCGTTGGTGGCAATGTAAGTTCAGTAAATTCTCCGAATACAAACTTATACCCAAGTGGCAACATCTGTCCATCAGGTAAAATCCTTAAATCCAATATGAATGCTCGTAGCTCCACGACCCGACCCGAGAAATTGGGTCTGGGTCTGGGTACTGGGAATTACGGCCATGGAAGCATAATTAAAGGTGGGGGAAGATTCGTCGTCGAATCAAATGGTGAAATTGGGATCGTTGTGAAGAAGGCAATGATGAGCCACGATGTGGAAGAAGTTAAGAACGCCGGCAATGAGTTGTATAAAAGAGGGAATTTCAGTGAAGCTTTATCGTTGTATGATCGTGCGATTACAATCTCGCCGGAAAATGCAGCTTGCCGGAGTAACAGAGCCGCCGCATTGACTATGTTGGGGAGGGTAGGGGAGGCTGTGAAAGAATGTGAAGAGGCTGTGCGATTGAACCCTAGTTATCAAAGAGCTCATCAAAGATTAGCATCTCTTTATATCAGGTAACTTCACAATACCCATGATCCAAATCCAATCAATCTTCAAGATTTCAGTTATGAAATTCAATTTGATTTGCTTTTTTACTTAATCATGTTATTATGTGTTTGAATAATCTAGATCTTGATTTGCCCATAATATGAATTCAATTTCATGAATCAAGTATTTTGGGGCATGAATTGCAGGAAAGATTTCTTGATCCAATGTTAGAGTTCCATTGATTTCATTCTAGAATCAGTAGAATCTTCTAATTTACATAATTCCTTTATATTGTTGACATTGTTGGAAGAGGGCAATTACAAAGATTTTACTCTGATTTTTTGTAAAAATTCGAACTTTATTACTCATTTGATGAAAAAACTATGAGTAAGACCAATCAAGAAATCTTTTAAAGCATGGTATTTATGTTAATGTAATAAAATTTTCAATCTTTATTAGTAAAAACCAAATGGGATGGTTTAATGTCACTCTTTGAGGTAGATATCAGATCAACAGTGGGCAATTACAAAGATTTTACTCTGATTCTTTGTAAAAATTCGAACTTTATTACTCATTTGATGAAAAAACTGAGTAAGATCAATCAAGAAATCTTTAAAAGCATGCTATTTATGTTAATTTAATAAATATTTCAATCTTTATTAGTAGAAACCAAATGGGATGGTTTAACGTTACTCTTTGAGGTAGATATCAGATCTGTATACATCCCCCCAACCCCATTTCTGGGTGGGATATATTGGGTTTGTTTGGTTTGATTTTATAAAGTTTTAACATCAAAGAAGCAGTCGAGATTAACTTTTAGTTATCGAATCTTACAGATTAGGACAGGTGGAACGTGCGTATCACCACCTTTCTCATGGTCAACAGAACGACGCAACCGAGTTGCAAAAGTTACAAATGTTGGAAAAACATATAAATAGATGTTCGGATGCCCGAAAGATTGGTGATTGGAAAGGAGCACTTAGGGAATGTGAAGCAGCCATGTTAACTGGAGCTGTATCATCTCCTCAAGTACACATCTCGATTATTACACGTTTTTGTTTACTAAAAGGACAATTTTACCCTTAATAATAGACAGAGTAATGAATTT
Organism: Silybum marianum; assembly: GCA_036898165.1. Classification (NCBI taxonomy): domain Eukaryota; kingdom Viridiplantae; phylum Streptophyta; class Magnoliopsida; order Asterales; family Asteraceae; genus Silybum; species Silybum marianum. The sequence continues at coordinate 453,033 of CM072531.1, read as the reverse complement.
CTCCATCTCATGATCGAGGGTATAATTGACACTTATTTTGTGACGGAAGGAGTTTTATTTATATAGTGAAGTTAATAACGGTTTGAAAATTTGCAGATAATTGCTTGTAAGGCAGAGGCGTTTTTTAAGCTCCATCAATTGGAAGATGCAGATTTTACGCTTTCTGAGTTACCGAAATTAGAACCTTTCCCGGCCACATGTTCTAAAGTGAAGTTTGTTGGAATGTTATGTGAAGTGTATGTGCTTTACGTTCGAGCTCATGTTGACATGGCATTTGGAAGGTTAGGTTTCGATAATTATCTAGAAGCAATATAATTACTACTATTCCTACTCGTATTTTTCTTGTTTTAGCGGTTGGTTTGGTTTGGTTTGGTTTATTTACTTTTATATGCTACATCCTATGATAATTGCAAAGTTTGATTAGACGTATTTGCTTAATTGAAGTTTCTAACTATTAGAATATCTAAAGTTCCCGTAAATAATGAAGCAATAGGGGAATCTTATAGATCAAGATTAACAACGTGGATCATTTTATAATGATGAGGATAAGCAAATAGGTAATTTCAGTTTGAAATTTTTTAAAAAGAGGAAACTTGTTAACTTTTATAGCATACATCAACATGGAAACTACTACAGTTTTCACGGGACAGAGGGAATATATACATATATATATATATATATATATCGAGGGAGGTTCAAGGGAAAACACTAAAAAAAGAGAAAACTGAAGAACACCCTGGGATCCCTCCATCCGGACGGTATGCACTAATGCATACAAGCTTTTTTTTTCCTATGCACCAATGCTTCTATCATTACATATGCATTGATGAATATTCACATATGCATGTTACAAATTACCTGTATGCATTAGTTCATACCGTCCAGATGGAAGGCTCCCAGGGTGTTCTTCAGTTTTCTTTTTTTTTGGTGTTTTTTCTTGAACCTGACCCTATATATATATATATATAGAGAGAGAGAGAGAGAGGGAGGTTCAGGGAAAAACCCTTAAAAATGAAAAACTGAGGAACACCGAGTAACAATTCATCTGGATGCACATGTGCATAGCAGACAAATTTCTTACAAATTGCTTGTATGCACATGTGCATGTTGTACATACGAACGGTTATCAGGATGTTCCTCGGTTTTTCATTTTTTTGCGGTTTTCCGTGAGCATGACCCTATATAGTATATAGCGTGTATGTATGTATATATATCATGTTTTCACGGAAACAACTGCACTACTCTTTTAGAGTAGATCTTAGGTATGTGTAAATCTCTCACTCGACCCTACTTTCTAGTGGGATTTACTTGGTTTAGTTTTTGTTTAATTAGAGAGAGTATATTTTATATATATATATATATATATGATGAGCTAAAAAGTAGAATGAATTGATGGTGATGGCAGGTTTGAAAGCGCAGCTGCATTTGCAGAGAAGGCTAGCTTGATCGATTCGGGGAACATGGAAGTTTCCATGTTACTAAAAAATGTGAAGTTGATAAACCGAGCTCGTGCTCATGGCAAAGATCTTTTTAACTCAGCCCGTTTTTCAGAGGCATGTGCTGCTTATGGTGAAGGCCTCAAATACAACTTATCAAACGCAGTCCTCTATTGTAATCGGGCAGTTTGTTGGTCGAAGCTCGGTTTATGGGAGAAATCTATTGAAGATTGTAATCTAGCCCTTAATATCCAGCCAAATTACACAAAGGCCCTTCTAAGAAGGGCCGTCTCAAATGCAAAGGTGATTATAGGGGCAAGTTCATTTGAGAACCGTGAGAACCAACTATTCATGATGATTTTCATGGTAGATATTCATGGTATTCATAACGAATAGTTTATGAATAGATGGTTCTTAAAATATTTATGGTTGATAAATGAACTATGTGCTAAATGATTATATTTCGTATTTTTATTGATTTAATTTTATTGGATTTTGTAGCTTGAACGATGGGGTGAAGCTGTGAGAGACTATGAAATCTTGAAAAAAGAACTTCCGGGAGATAATGAGGTGGCGGAATCATTATTACGAGCTCAAGATGCATTAAGATTGACCCGAGGGGAACCTTCTGGCGTTGATCGTATTAGAGCTTCAACATATTCATGTGGTAACTTTCATTTCATAACTTTTGGCTCAATATCTATCTTTTAGTCAAGAATTCACATCAACTTTAACATAAGAAAATCTTGCATTTATAGGTGTTTTTTGTTTTTATAAATCCGTCATTTTCCTAAAGTTCCGCATTATGGAAACAGGTTATTTAAGAGAATAATCTTTTAACATAATTCTTTTAAAATACATGACCTTATGATGTTATTTAAGAACATCTATGCTAACATAAATGCTTCAAAATCTGTAGCACCTTTCTTAGCTTAGTAAGGTTGCTTGTTTCCACTCATTGAAGATTCTATCGGTGCTACTTTATCAGCTAACAGCTAGCTTATCAGCTAATTTGCCTAATATAGCCTAAATTTAGCAGAGCCGCAGCCCATCAAGAGTCGGAACCCGTAAGCCACTTATACATGGCGGTTCTCATGGAGTAGCCCACTTGGCGGTTCTTGGCGGTGGACCCACGGCGGCATGGTGATATTTCTATTTTTGGCTACCAATGTTCTCAAGCACAAGTGCAGCAGTACAGTTTTTGATGAACAGGTGCCTGCCCTTCTTTCAAGTTTCAAGTATCCCCTCTGCTAGACCTTCCCTTGATTTTGGGAAGGGGTAAAAAGGAGATTTTACTTGAAATAAATTCATATATAATAAGTTATTATTATTATTTATTTTAGTACAAAGTATTGTGGAAACATCAAAATTTGTTTGATTACATTTTTATTTTTATTTTTTCACTAAACCCAATTTTGATTGGGTTTATTTATTTGTTTTCCCCCTTTTGGGGGAAAAATGATTGAATTATGTGAGATCTTGTAAAATCCCAACTTTCCTTTTTTTGTTTTATTATGAAATCATATGATACCATTTTTATCTTATTTACCTTTTTTTTATTATGCATTTTTCTGTAAATTCTTTTAAAGTATGTTAAATGGGGTTAAAAAATGCAAACAATTTTACTATAAATGCTCAGTTCTTTCTATTTTATACTTACCAATAGATATTGTAATTATTGTTGATGTAAATGGAACTTATCAAGTTATATTAGGAATTTTTTTAATTTCAAAATCAACTGATACAATGCAAGTGAAAAACCTCTTTACTGGTTAGAATGAATACGAAATATAAAGAATCAAATGTTTGTTATTAGTAAAAACCTTTATTGTTACACTAAAGAGGAATAAGGTAACTTTTACAAAAAAATTATTGTCGCTTATCGGGTAAGAGGCGCTTGTCAGGTTAGATAATGATGGTCTTTACTAAAAATCTTACCATGCTATTTTGCTAAATGCTATAATCTTAACTGATAAGTGAAGGTGATACTCTTTCATGGGTAGTGCTTACCAGATAAGACATGTTTATATTATGTTATTTTGATGACTAAGAATCTTACTCAGTATGGTAAGTGTGAATGATACTCTTCCTCAATAATGTTTTTCCCAATTTGTGAGAGTAAATGAGTTTCATGACAAATTTTCGATTCAAATTATGTTTTTTTCAAGATTATGACTAGTTGACCTACAAAAGTACATTTTCCCGGATTTTAAGAGAAGTAATAGAAAGATAAAATGTTTTGGGGTCTTTTTAGTTGCAAAGTGTGATGGCCGAGAAGTCGTACAAGAGAACACGAGTGTATAGTCAATGGTAGCACAATCAATGATGGTTGATCCGAGGGTATATATTTTGATCATTTTACTTCATTCATCTTCGACATTTTTGTAGTTCAATTATTTTTGTTATATATAAGATTTATATATGGCAAATGAACTCATGAACCCGCCTCACATTTGGTGAGTTATGGACCTCTAACCTCTTAGAATGTTGGCTCTACAGGCAAACCAGATACCACCAGGCCAAAGACTTATGATAGCCCTGATTAAATTTTTGTTCTTAAAATCTAAACCGAAACAAAATTCATACATGAACCTGATAAATCTAAGTTAATTAATCAAAACTCAAATTATCTTAAAATCACATCCTAATTCGAAAAGTAAATAAAAAAACTTAATAGGTACAAAATGACCAGTTTGAGAGATGAAATAACCCGTTTTTGTAACTTGAACAAACTAACTACTATTTCAAGAAAGGAATTAGCAAAATCCAATAAAGTTCACGAAAAACATTAATTCGTTTGGAATTTGGGGTTATAAAATTCTTTGGATTCCACAAAACTTTCAATGTTTTCTGTGAAATCATTTTTGTAGTCAGTTCCATTATAAATGGCAAAGTTCGTAATCATCTCCAAAACAACAATTTCAAAGAATTTCATAGAACACCCATGGAGCATATCTAAACCCGTTGTGTGAAATTGACAGATGACACACGGATCTCCTCTCAACGTGATCTATTCATTGAAATGGTAGAAAACTCGCAAAATCAAGTAATTTAGTGATCTATATAGACTTGTTCAATATTAAGCTCGACATTGCAAAATTAACACTACTTTGTGAAATGTTCATATTCTACAAAACGTCTGAAATAGATCCGGTGGTATGCAAATTCATAAAATTAGGTTTTTGCATAATGCTTTCCGTTTTAGATAATAGAGTAAATCACATATTTTTGTAAAATGTGTTCCCTTCACATAAATATGTTTGAAAACATTCTTGTAAAGTATGATCAATTTTGCAATATATTTATCTAATGCCGAACTTTAATGCGATACATATTTATCTGTTGCATGGTTTGAACACTAATTTATTGGGTCTGGCATTGTTGATACATATTCATAGTCATTTTACCAGTAAAAAGAAACCTACCGGTTGATTGTTTCCAGTACTCGATTGATATCCATCACTACCAAAAGACTCAACAACAAACAATATAACCGTTCCTTTTTGACATATCAACATCTATATACCCTCGAAACGTCATTGTCGTCATCTAACTCTACACCATCACCAATCGGAAGCAGTAGCGGATCAATAATTTTTTTTTTTTTTGTGATGGGGGTCAGAATTTAAGTAACATAATATTGTAAGAATCATTACCACTACTATTGGTAGTTGGTACTGAATCTTAACATTTTTCTTTTAAAAAATCTTTTCATTTTATCTAGTGAATTAATATAACAATTTCTTTTGGAACATACTTTCGTTTTCCTAACTGAAGGATAATACAAATAACATTCAACCCTAAAACATTTAACCCCAAACAATTAGAAAAACTTAACTATTAGACATGAAATAACAAACACTATAACCCTAACAATTAAACAATAAGATATTTTATAGTTAAAAATAAAAATGTAATTTATTACAATTTTAATGATGGGTCTATTTTGTAAAGATAATGACGTAGACATGTAGTATTTTATTATATCAGTATGACCAATAATTATTTTATATGTAAACATCAATTGGTTTTATAAAATTTTAAGAATAATAGAAAAATTGTATATATGCAGTAATTAATTGAAAACTTGAAATGTAAAGGGATATGCACTACTAAACAATACCCAATATTAAGTTACTAATTTAGAATTTTATCTAGTAATTTATAATATTTTATTACTAACATATTATAAAATTGTATATATATATATATGCAATAACAAATAGTTCCATTTTTGTTGCAAGCAGGGCCGGACCCACCTTTGGGGAGGGTGGTCCAGTGCTACCGCTTAACCTAGTGCCGTAAAGGTGAAAAATATCGTGTTTCGTAAGTTTTACATGAGTTTTACATGAGGTGCACCCGCTTAACTCTGTCAACTTCAAGAGTTAAGGGAGCACAACTTTAAAAAATCTCTCGAAATCAACAAAGAACCTTAAAAAATCACTCGAAATCAACCAAAAACCATAAAAAAGCATTCAAAATCAACCAAAAACCTTAAAAAGTTCTTCGAAATCAACCAAAAACCTTAAAAAATCCTTCGAAATCAACCGAAAAACTTAAAAAAGCCCATAAACAGGGAATTCGGCTAAAAATCCTTCAAAATCAACCGAAAAATATATCAAACAGCTTTGCAGACATTTGATACAATTTAAGGGTGCAACCGCTCGAAAAAAATCTTGGGTCCGCCACTGGTTGCAAGGTGTTTCATTATTACTAACAACATATACTCCAAAACTCCATTAATTAACTAGAAAGAAGTATCTTAATTTTCTTATTTTGTGATTTCCATTTCCATTTGAGATTAATATTTTATAATATATATTAATAAAAATAAGAAGAATAAAAGAGTAGATAATATAAGGAGAGGAAGAGGATGGGTGACGTAGACAAGTGGGATGGGCAAAGCATGCGATGCGACTATGAGAACATGCCTCCAACCCAACTCACCTGTGCCTTTGGGAACATTGCTCATTCCTCCAATCATTTATTTATATTCCATAAATATATTTAACATTACCATTAATATATTAATTCAAGAAGTAATATATATATATATATATATATATATATATATATGCATGTGAGGACGGTAACGATTTACGAGAATGCAAGCACAATCCTCAGTCAATCATTTTGTACATGAAATTTTTCATGTACAAAATCACATATGATTCATATACAAAATCATATATGATTAGCCGAGACTTTTCCCACAGCAAAAGTCGTGCGTGTCATTTTTTATGCTAGTACAAAATCACATATGATTTTGTACACGAAAAAAATTTCATGTACAAAATGATTGGCTTAAGAATTTGTCCTCGCATTCTCGTAAATTGTTACCGTACTCGCACGAGCCCGCCTCTCTCTCTCTCTCTCTCTCTCTATATATATATATATATATATATATATGCTTCTTTTATGTTTTGGTTGTTTTGTGATTTTAGTTTTTTAAATTCAAAGTGGTTTTTATTCCAAATTTTACAAACCAGATAGGTCCTTAGAGCATCTCCAACAGCTATGCTAAAATAGAGAAAAGAGGGATTTTAGCATTTTTTGTTCTCCAACAGCTATGCTATCATCTATGCTAAAGTAGAGAATAGATGAGAGAGATTGAAAAAATCTCTAAATTTAAAGAAATCTCTAAAATGAATATAGAAGAGAGAGAAATAATATTTTAATTATATTCAGCCAATCAAAATAATTGATGTTAAATGTGCATGAGAGAGAAATAGTATTTTATTAAATGATGAAATATTTTATTAGTATAGTTAGTGATAAAGTTGCTAAAATATTTTATACTTAACATTGTCAATAAAGTATTTGTTAAATCCATTATATGTCTATCACTTGAGGGGTATTTTCGTCTTTTTACCTGTTTATTATTATTATTACCTCCCTCTCCCGTAATTCAATAACATTGATATGATGGGAGAACAAAATAGTCAAAACAAAGGAAGAAAAATGCAACTCACTCTTAAATTTTATATATGTAAAAATATGAGAATATTAAATATTAAAATTTAAAAATCAATTATTATTAATTAAAACTGCTATATATGTACACATGTAATGTATATAAAAAAAATACCAAAATAAAGGTACTAAAATTAATGTTAAATAATACACACACTTCATGAACATGTGCACCAACATAACAACCCACAAATAACACCTTAATCATTATGTTAGCAATAAAAGTGGTGAGAAATAGTATTATTTTGTTTTAAATCAAATAAAGTAATTTTTAATTTTAATTATTTTATTGTAATTATGTATTTGTCTTTTAATAATAATTACAAGATAATAATGATATTAAATTTAATTCATTGGATTCCTTTTAGAATTATAAAAGAACAGGGAATTAAAAAATGAATAATTCGTCTATTTGATAAATGGATGAATATTAATAAGATTTTCCATTTGTTTAGTTAAATAAATGAAAGAGATAAAATGATCTTGTTCGTTAATTTACTTTTGTGAATACTCAGCCAGTGATCTTTTGTTCATGTTTGTAACATTCGGTAACATACTCGTTAATGTTTATTCATTTAAGTTCATTGTATATAAAAAATTAAATAATGTAAAATAAAAATACTTCAAATTTAAAACCCTAGTTGTAACACCCAAGTTTCAAAGTCGAATATGTAATATATATTGTATGATAATCTTCATTTGGCAAAAAGTGATTCTTAAATATCTGGACTGAATTCTATTTCTTTTATTAAAGTTGAAGGGGATAGATTGTGTATTCGTCTTTGTTAATTTGGCATTTTAACGAACGAACACAAATAAAAAAAATTGTTTGTTTATGCGTCCATGTTTATTCTTGTTCGGTTAAATAAATGAACTAATGTTCGTACTGTTTGTTTACAACCAAAACCTTGTCATATTTTATTTTCAGACCCAAGCTAAACCTAGTTCCTAAGGGATATGCTATAGGTGTATCGGTTATGCCTAAGGCGTCTGGACCATGTCCCCAAGCTATATGGTCACGCCTTTGTTAGCCAAAGCCCACTCCAATTTATTTCCGAACTGTTTGTTGTTTTAAGTTGATAGATCTATATAATACTGTAAGTTATCCGAAAGTGCAATTAGTCGTGAGGAAGGGTAGTATTTCAACCTTTCACCAACTGAGATGTATGCATCAGGGATCGTTTTTTTGTATAAGTGTTCAATATTGAGTGAGTGTGTGAAATAAATTACATATTTACAAAGATAAAATGAATTATTCCGAACCCATATATGCACAATGAAAATGTTTTCAGGATAGGTATATTTAGATATATACCGAAGGTCGGGATGTTAGGCCATAGAAGAAAGTCAGGATAAGTTGTACGCTCAGTCCAACACAGGGGATCTAATTTACAGCGAACCTTAAGAATGAGGATCCCAAATATATTATAAATATGCTCTTTTAGTATTCTTTGTCTCTTAAAACATTCTATAAAAATATATTTGCAGGATAAATTGATTAATGTTGTGATGTCAATCGAACTCAAAGGTGCTCATCACTTGACGCTCCAAAGTGACCGTGCTTTTTACTACTCGTTCCACAAAAGGACCTTTCGGTCGTGCACCAACAAAAATACATTAAGGGGCTGTTTGTTTACCTCTTAACAGTTCCATTAAGAGACAACCTTTGTATCGCTAAGTGGTGAATCTTGTTTGGTAAAAAATAAGTTTGTCTCTTAATGGTTTCAAAACCCTCTAAATCATTTTGTATCATGGACCTCCCTTAACCATTCAGATGTCTAATTTCATTTTGAATGATTACCAAGCAATTGTATTTTATTTTACACTATATCATAAAAGTCTTTTAATCATTCTAACCACTTAATTACACTGCACCAAATCTTTTAGCAACTGTCAAACAATCCTTAAATCGGGTTAATTTGAGCTATATTAGTAAATATGATGGGATTGTTTAGATCAAAATAATATGTTTAATGTGTCCAATGGGCCAAAATTGAAAACTCCAATTAGTTGAGCCCAAAAATGTTAAAAGCCCAAAATTGAACCCGATTTTCCGAGGCGGCAAATCTTTCTACCTTTTTCGATTCAGTTTCTTCTTCGATCCATTCCCTCTCTGCAATACGGTTATCGTCCTCCTTCTCCTCTGCTCGTCATTTCAGGTATCAATGTCGCTGCTACTACTATTACTATATGAATCTAATTGATATGTTCTTCTTGATCGATTTTCGATTCGTTATTCCGTGTTCGATTTTCAATTTGTTGCTCTAGTTCGATTTTCAATTAGTTGTTTCAGTTTTGATGAGTTTCAATCATATGTGTATGATGCATTGAAGTAATTATAATCGTTGAAAGCTAATGTGATTCTTATCATGCTCTTCGAAACTACTAAACTAGTGATTTGGATTTTGGTTCATGGAATTGGAATTTTGAATAAATGTTGCTCGAACTCCAAATTGAACTTGTAGATCACGAAGATAACCATTTGTTGAGATGAAAGGAGAGGAAATCCTTTAGGAGAATATTGCACAACTTTTAATGAATACAGTGCGTAACTATATCAATTTGCTGTTTTGCATTTAGGAACTAGATGGAATTAGCTTTCTTTTGAAATCAAACTTTGTGGATGATGAAGTGAGTTTAGAATTGTATATACAGTAGTTGTATATTTAATTAAGCTGAGGTTGTACGATATTCAGCAATGGAGTCAGAGGGAGCATCAGCAAAACCATGGAGCCCGAAGTTAACGCTTGAAAATTACCTTCTTTTGGAGCATCTGGACGTCATCACTCCTTCTATTCTTCAAAAGGTCAGGTTCTTGATCGTCTGTCTCTAGAAAATTTTGAATGATTTTAGCTAAATTTAGGATTTATTTGGAATAATTTGCTTATGCTCTACTTCAATTCTTGCTTAATTGTGTAGCAGATAATCAGAATGCATGGATTCAACAGTAACAAAGTTCCAAAGGTTATATGATCTTAAACCTTTATTGGGTATTTCCTTATCAAACCAAATGAATCCAGTATATCCCAATTTTATTGAATTTAGTGAAAGTATATTTGCAGAATGATTTGATGGATGCTGTAAGGTCAATCAACCTGATGGATGCACAACGATCAACCTTACAAAGTGATGGCATTTCTTCACACGCGTTCCTAAGTATGAAAGATGTAATCAATGACCTCTCGGTACTCCACTGGCAAGAATGCTGCATAACTTCTCTTCAAACTGTAAACTCTGTGATCGATTTTAGCACTGGAGTTGACACCTCATCACCACAACCTTCGAAATTGAACGACAACTTGGCTTCCGGCTCCAAGGACATCAAAGATGAGGCTGCAGCCTCCTCGATTGTGACTGAAGGTGGTGCTGTTGGAGGATATACATCAATGAAGGTTCCGGAGGATTCTGAAGGACAGAAAACTCAGGCCCACGCGTTGAAAAGAAGTAAGATTACATTTCTTCCTGTATAATTGTTTTCTAGTTATCTTCGAGTTTTAACCATTTAAAATAGTTTTCTAAAGTTACATATGGAGACAATATGAAATAACCAAACTGTAGACAATTGATAGTCACTCACACTAGTGAAGCATAACCGATTCTCTTTACCTCTTAAGGCATACAAATGGTCTGCAAGTATGTTACCCGCAACCACAAGGCTTGTGGCGTACTGGTTAAGGCTTGTGGGTGATGAGGCTAGAATAGATAACCCATCTACTCCAGGTTCGAATGCAGGTGCAAACAACTTGTGGCCACTGGGGAATTATCTAAGGTCTGCATGCTTTAGCATACTTAAAATTGTCAGGGATTAGTCTAGGCAAATGCCTAGGATACCCTTTCCACAAAAAAAAAGTATGTTACCCGCATGCTATATTTTTGGATGAGATATACCGAGTTTGTTTAGTTTAGTTTAGCCGTGAGTCAAACAGATTGGATAAACTTACTAAGAACTGACAAAAGTTACAACTGAACTCACTAAGACCCTAATATATTAGTTTTTGAAAAGATGTAAGTTATTTATCTTATTTAGTGATGTTCTTGGAGGTGGCAGTATAGGAATGTGGGCAGTGGATTTGGAATGAAAATGGATTGTTAGCAAACTTGGTGACATAATGTGTTATGTCAAATACAGAGAATACCATTACCAAGGAAGCTTCTATCATAAAAGAATTGGAGAAGTAGTAGGACACGTGTCACTAGATCACTACAATCAAGGAATAAGGAGGGGCAGTAGGGTAAAAATCCCTTAACACAAAATATTCCTCTGGTTGGCTATAAAAGGGATGCAAGGTATCCAGCTTTTCATTTCCCTAAAGCTAATAATTCAGACTCTTGTATTTTGAGTAATATGAGAGCATTCAGCCAATTTTTAGTAATTGTTCTTGTAATGTGGATTACATTAATCCTTTCAAATAAAGAACAAACAACGTTTGGAATCATTAAGACACACACTTCGTATTCTTGATCCTAAAGACCATCTATAGTTTTATAATAATCGAGTCAACGTGAATTTATTTAAGTATAAGAGTTAAACCCAAGGTTTAACTTTTTGGTCACCGAAGCTACTTCTTTGAAGGGCTACATCTGTCATAGTTATACTCTGCTAGATCCAAGCAAGCTTCTGCAATCAACTTATCTTGATCGAGTATTTGAGCATCCGTTGAAAGATTTTTCTGTAAATCATGTATGAGTTTGTTTAAAAGAAGCTCAAAATACGTTATTATTAAATCAAGAAATTAAACAAATCAAGGATCCAACACCATCTAATCGGAAGTTCAGTGAGAAAAGTAAGCCACATGTAAGTATATATATATATACATATATAGTTTGGATTTTACCTTGGAAGGAAATCCCCTGATGTAACCAACAAGTGTTACTTTCATTAGCTCATCACAGATTTCTCCATTGATGAAACAAGCTTGCTGAAATCAAAAACTACAAGTGTTAAATGCAATTCTAGCTGTACCAACCGACGTTGATTTACATCAAATGTAACATTTGAACATACTTTCAGAATATATATATGTATATATATATATATATATAAAAAGTAAAGAACCTTGTGAGATCATGAACTCTAATTGACGCCCGACTCGTTATACATTTTTAATGTTTCATCCACCTATCTGTTTGTTGTTAATTAAAAGCCTAGTGTCCTAATAACTTATGGTGCAACAACAATTTGACTCTTTATGATAAAAACAAATATTCCTCCTGTCCCTTGTAAGCACAATGTTGAAGCATAAATTACCTATTTGCCCATTATGATCATTAAAATTTACTAAATTTTTATGACTTTCTTTGACAAGATTCTCCTGTTCTAATATTATTCAAAAGGCTATTGTTGACATTTGGCTATTGGTCAAACAATTTCCTTAAACTATGCATCAGTTCAAACAAAGGAGATTAGACAAATAGAATGAAACGAAATATCATACTTCAAACAAGTATTGTTTTTATGCAAGTTCCCTAACCCTGTTTACGGAATAATATATATATATAATATATATATATATATATATATATATCAGAAATTAGAACTTGGAAGTCTTGCAAATGGTTAGATTCTCACAATGATTCTACTGAAAGCACCACAGCTGCGGTCCCATCTGATGCTAACCACAATCTTAATCCTTTCCCGAGAGTCTACTTCAGCCCAACCAAAATAGACACCCCAGGCTTGACCCGGAAGATCAGAAGCTCCATCATCTGAATAGACATGAATAAACACTGCTCAATATATATAATATATATATATATATAGGGTCAGGTTCAAGTGAAAACCTCAAAAAAAATATTGAAGAATACCCAGGAAGCCCTCCATCTGGACGGTATGCATAAATGGATACTGGTAAGTTGTAACATGCACATGTGCATAGAAAAAAAATAGCTTCAATCGCGTATATGCATTTGTGCATACCGTCTATAGGCTCCCAGGGTTTTTTTTCATTTTTTTTTTTGAGGTTTTCCCTTGAAACCTCCCTCTATATATATACCTATATTCCAGATTTAAGTGTTGACATTTCTAAAATTTGAATCAAGTTCTAAGAGAGAGTCAATACAAACAAGAAGGTTTTGTTTGGTATATAATGTGCTTCTATGACAACTAATGATTGTAACAAACCAAAGGACCTTTGGCCTAGCGGTATATGAGTCTCTGACCTCTGGGAGGTCAGGGTTCAAAAGGTGAGGAGGGTGTGTGAGTTTATTTATTTCATTTGCCGTATATAAATATTATATACATCAAAAAAATGATCGTAACAAAGCTGAGTAAACTGTAAACCTGAAGTTTCTATCAGAAATCCATTTTTGTATGATCCCTCGAAATGAATTGGTTCGATTGGCAATGCTTTCATCACCCCTGTAACCATAAAAAAAAGTTATTAAAACATATATTGCACAAAAGACAGTGGATTGCATTGCATCTTAGTTATTAAAGGAAACATACAATCATCAAATGGTGGGAGTGCCCAAAGCTCGGGCTGAAAATCTAGGAACGAATGAATGACATGATCAGCAATCGAATATTCATCCGATTCACTTTGAATAGATGGCACCGCCACCACTTCCATTTTTGCAGCCTTTCCAGCTTTAATCCCTACCCTTTACATTCATATGTGAATAAATTGTTTCTAATCACAATAAATCTCCATGAAACCACATATGACTTTATAAGAATAACATGTAACTCATAAAATCACAATTACTTTCTAACATAAAGATCACTTACAAAGAATCTTCTATCACAATACAGCAAGATGGATCCACACCTATTTTATTTGCAGCTTCAAGAAATCTGAGATTTTCAATTGATTTTATCATTTATCATTTATTTTTTTTATAATCTCAATGGTTAAAAGTAATTTAGACAAATAATATTAATGGCATAACAACTAAAAGAACACACTCTTACAGGTCTGGAGAGGGCTTCCCTGATTTCACTTCATCACTTCCAAGAATTACTGAAAAGTAATCTTTCCAACCTATTGTAAGAAAATGAAAATGAATTTGGTAAATATACGAATTCTTTCCCAAAAAAGACATTAATATATTTAAGAACATCAATGGTAGAAAATAAGGAAATAAGATTACCTTTTTGGGCAGATACTTTGACTTGGACATTCTTCTTTATGGAGTTTGAAGCAACTGCAAATGGAATTCCATGCTTATGAAGATGCTTAATGAGGCGATTAACACCTGGAAGTGCTTTGGCTTGCAGCCACCTAAAAGAACACAAATTGCAATAAGTCTTTCTGGATAAAACACAACTTCTATTGTAATATACTTATTAAGGCTATGTTTGGCAAAAATAAGCTAGCTTATTTTCAGTGTACACGTTTGGCAAACCATAAGGTAGCTTATAAGGTAGCTTATTGAAACGCTACTTAGAGTAGCGTTTTGGGAGCTTATTGTCATTTTTTCCAATTATAACCCTTATTAATATTAATTATTAATTATCATTATTTTTCAATATGCTCTTTTTGGTCATTTTAGATTCTTATACGCTAGTTTTACGAAACAAGATTTTTTCATCAGCTAACTTATCAGCTATTAGCTAGCTTATCAGCTACCATCTATTAGCTAGCTTATCAGCTAGTTTGCCAAACATAGCCTAAGTATTTAAGAATGTATTTAAGTTAGCATATAAACCAAATGTTGTCTATATATAATTATAGTATGAAGGAAAGAGAGCTCACTTATCATGATACAGGGGCATGATTCCTTCAGAGTATTGTTGAGGTGTAATTGGAAGGTCATAATCTTTAACAATTCCAATTGCTGATTCATGGTGTACAGTCCCCATCCTCTTGTTTTCCTTCTCCACATCCACCTCTTTCCCATATTTAATAAGAAATTCCTTTAATAGATCCTTTGTAAGTTGCTCTTCACACCACAAAAAAAGGTAAACAAAATATGAACCAAATCAGAAATACCCCAAATATACCTAAATAGTTGTATTGTATCATAACAAAAAGGAAACCATAAATGCCAACCTTCTTCAAATTGGTGGACTCTTAGGGGATGTTTGTTTACCTCTTAACGGTTCCATTAAGAGGCAGTGAATACGGTTTGGCAAAAAATAAGTTTATCCAAAACCCTCTTAATCATTTTGTATTTTGACCATTAAGAGCCCTAACTACTTCCTGAACAATTACCAAACAATTATATTTCATTTTGCATTGGAAACGGTATCCTAGGCATTTACCTAAACTAATCCCTGACAATTTTAAGACTGCTAAAGCATGCAGACTTGAGATAGATAATTCGCCAGTGGCCACAAGTTGTTTGCGCCTGGATTCGAACACGGGTAGATGGGTTATCTAGCCTCATCACCCACAAGCCTTAACCAGTACGCCAGAAGCCTTGTGGTTTAAGAGCTCTCTTAATCATTCTCCACCAAACCATTCAGCCTCTAAATTGAAAATCGAAATGATGGTGGGGATGATTAGACTGAGTCGTGAATCAAATCATTAACGTCACCAAATGAATTGAAGTTTGATAGTTGCAATTTGTGCTTTAAATAGTATAGATCGAAGGTAAACTAGCAATATATATATATATATATATATACACACACACAATAGAATCAAGAACTGGACTACCTGTATTCAAAAGAGTGCCATCCATATCGAAGATGACGGCGGAGATACGACGGCCGTTCATGGCGGCGGTAATGGAAGGAAATCGTAAACGAGATTGAAGTGAAATGAAGAAGATTGTGATGGATGATTCGCATGGTGCAAATGGACAAAGGTTCTTGGCGCCTTTTCCATTTGGAGAAAAAGGTAATTTACATGTGCATCCTTTTGACTTTTGTATATTTTCAATTTTAACCCCTATATTCTTTTTTATTTCAAATAGACCTCAACTTTTGTTATGTTTTGCTATTAAACTCCCCACTAAACTCTGGTATGCAAGGATGGATGGAGTTACAAAGAAATTGAGTAAAAAAAGGCAATAAAAGGAGTTTATTATCATATTTAACTAATTTATGATTTACTAAAAAAGAAGAAAAGGAAAACATCTAAATAACCCCTAATATGATAAATGGACTGTTTTGTAACAAATTTTCTTTTAACACATGTCAAAATCAAATTTTCTTCTTCTCATATTTTCATTCTCTTAAACTAATGGATTACAACAAATAAATGCTAATTTTAATGGATAAAAACCACACAAAAAATATTTTATAGGCACTTGAAATGTATTTTAGATATTTAATGTATAGCTAAATTTCTCAAGTTTTATTTTGAAATGAGTACAAAACATCTTTGAATCAATATTGTTATTTTTAGTTTCTTATTGGTTAAACTTAAAATAATGATTTTTTTAACTATTTTATTTTTAGTCTCTTTTAAATATTGACATTATTAAATTTTTTAAAGAAATTGTTCATAATATTTTTATGCAATAATTAAATTTAATTATCTGATTCCAAAACAATAGTCCATTTTGTTGTTGGTGCTATTACTACATATCAAATGCAACATATGATTTTAAGATCAATTCAGTTACATTTATTTTATCAAGTGTAACCATAAAAAAGAGACAACAACACAAAGGAAATATACCCTTTTCAATTTTATGAAGTTAGAGGACCAAAAGGAAACAAAATGGAAGTTGAGGGTTAAAGTAAAAATTCATTGAAACTAAGCATATTCTATTAAGGTATTAAAACATGAAAGCATCTATCCTGACAATATTCCCAATTTATGGTATCGAATCAAATAAATCAGAAATTGTATGCACGTGATGAATAATTATTAACGTGTTTTTTGTTTACTTTTTACGGTTTTATTCTGAATTTAGCATTATATATATATATATAGAGAGAGAGAGAAAGAAAGAGAAAGAGAAGAAAGTTCAAATGAGAACTCAAATTTGATTGTTAAGATGAGAACAAATGAGAACGCGACACGTGTTTAAATGTATATTATTCAGATTTCAGACTGAATAATCAAAAAAATATTCAGACGAAATGTAGTATTTATTCAGACTGAATCGATATTATATCCAATATGAATATTTCTTTGATTATTCAGTCTGAATATGACACGTGTCACGTTCTCATTTGTTCTTACGTTCACAACCAAATTTGAGTTATCATTTGAACCCGTCCCTATATATATATATATATATATATATATATATATATATAGGGAGGTTCAAGAAAAAACGCTAAAAAATAGAAAACTGAAGAACACCCTGAGAGTCCGCCATCTGGACGGTATTTTTTTTCTATGCATCAATGCATAAATATGCATTAGTGCATATGCACAAATGCATGTTACCAGATGGCGGGCTCCTAGGGTGTTCTTCAGTTTTCTCCTTTTTAGCCTTTTCTCCTGAACCTCCCTCTCTTTCTCTCTCTCTCTCTCTCTCTCTATATATATATATATAGAGAGAGAGAGAGGGGGGTTCAAATGAGAACTTGGTAAATTTAAAGGAACACCTTGTGGACCATATATGATGTGGGTCCCACACATTATAAAATCATATGTGATTCAATGGGGCCTCCATTGAATCAGATATGACTTTATAATGTGTGGGACCCACATCATATGTGGTCACAAGGTGTTCCTTTAAATAGGGGGTGGGTGTTCTCGTATGATCCCTCCCCTATATATATATATATAGGGGAGGGATCATACGAGAACCACCCATCTTTAAAGGAACAAAGGGACACATTGTGGACCACATATGATGTGGGTCCCACATAATATTAAATCATTTCTGATTTAAACCTTTTCTTTTATATATATATATATATAGGGTGTGTATCCATTGCAAACTCCTCATTTTGTGTGTACTTTGCAAACCAATCTCATCCATTCAATTCATAGATATATGGCCTGAATTTATAGGTGGCATTTTTAGTAATTTAGGGGACTTTTTTGATTTAATATTAAGGTTATTATTTATCTGGAGGGTATTCTCGTCTTTTAATCATGAACAGTTATTTATTAATTTATTTAAATTTTATAATCAGGCTACAAATTAGTTTTGAATCGATATTTTCCCTAAACCGTTTCCGTGAATAATGGGATTGAATTAGTCTACTGATGATTTAGTATTTCATAACAAAATCAAGGTTCAAAATTTTTGTTTTCGGCTGTATGTCAATCGATTTATTTTGTAATTAGGGTTCTTGATTCGGTTAACCAGTTTTTTGATTTTAAACGATTGCATAAATATTTTTCTGGTGGAATGAACACTGAAGATAATCCTTTCGTGTTGGATGAAGAGGATACAGATGAAGAAGTTGAAATCGTTTGTACACAAAGACGATTGCTGAAAGAAGAAATAAAGGGAAAGGGGAAAGGTATTGCATTTGAGAAAGGTATGGTAAAAATTATATACAGTAAACGATTTTATATATATATATATGTGGTTTCATGGAAATGTTTTTTGTGCTCATCATGATGCACAAACGAGATACTAAAGCCAAATTCAATAAAATTAAATTTTAAATTTCATATTTTTGATATCTGCCCCTCTCTATATGGAAATAATTTGGGGAAATTGGAACCTGTTGCTTTCTTGTGCTGTTACTGGCGAAAGTACGAGTCAAAGTTCAAATTGATAAGTAGCATAATTAAGATTATGTAGTAAGTGTTTTTGGTCTTGAAGGATGAACTTAACTACAGAACATGATAATTCATTTCTGTAATCCATAATGTTTCACTTAGTGTGTTGCATCAGTATTCAAAAACATGAATTATGTCCCACAAAACATTTTCCTTTTGTTAAGTCAAATAAAACATTAACCTATAAAATAATGTGGTTTTTAACGGAAATCAACCCTATATATCTATAAAATCAGTTTGTTGCATAAGTATTCATACAAATGAATTATGCTTGTTGAAACATGATCTTAAAACCAACTTGCTACATGTCCATGATTACTGTCAACCTGAAAACAGAACTTAGATTGAATTTTGTTTTTGGTTACAATAATTACCTTTAGGAGGTTGTAATATGTTTAGTATTAATTCTGGAAGCAGGGACAACTGTGTTCGTAGTTGACGATGATTCAGATGAAGACACAGTTCAAATGCGTACACAACACCACCTGGAAGAAACTCGTTCATGACATTTGGAATTTGGGAACCATTGCATTTCAAGATCAAAAACAAGAAACCGAAACCACATTGAGGTTGTTTGATTGTTTTTTCATTAAGTCGTATATATAAGTTAAGTTATTTCTAAGAATTGATTAAGTTAACTTAAAATTTGTTTGTTATGCTGAATAAACCGTTTGAATGATAATAATTATCAATTTACCTTATTTTTTATATCGTTTTTATTAGCATCGATTTTATGTTACTATAATTTCGGAAGTTGAGTTCGTTTTTAAGTTAAGCATTATATACTCTTTTACGCTCATTGACGTTTTCAACTTTTTTTTTCGGGAAATTTTTGCCCTCGGCTTTTTAAAAAAAAGGTATCCTAGACATTTCCTTGGCAATTTTAAGACTTGACAATTTTAAAACTGCTAAAGTATGCAGCCCTGAGATAATTTCCCAGTGGCCACAAGTTGTTTGCGTCTGGATTCGAACCTGAAGTAGATGGGTTATCTAGTCTCATCCCCACTGGAAAACAAAAAACCAAACAACCTGTAACTTAAATAGATACGCTCAGAGAGTAACAAAACTCTCGACAAAATGTGATTCAAAACCAAAATCTATCAATGAATTTATCCCCAACTTGCATATCGTTTTCCAATCCATTGATCATGTAAATCCACATCATTGTTTATGAAAAGAGAATAAAAACCGAATTAAAATATTTTTTTTTATTAAATAAAATAACGATGTGTGTTTACGTGATTGATGAGATACGAAGGACAACATATTTTTATTCAAAATCAATTTAAGAACAACATATTTTTATTCGAAATGTATGATGAGGTACGTAGGTTTCAAGCAATGGATTCTAGACACGGGTTGCAAGCACATTAAGCCCATTAAGCCCATTAAGCCAAAAACAACCTAGAAAACGAAAAGAGATTTTATCCATTCAGATAAACTAAAAACAATTAATGGTTTCATCTATAATATATTTTTCGAGTCAATGTGAATTTATAACAATTAACACAAAGTTAGATTTCGGTCACCAACTTCTTTAATAGCGATACTCTGCTAGATCCAAACAAGCTTCTGCAATCGACTTGTCTTGGTCGACTATTTGTGCATCGGTTGTAAGATTTTGCTGTAAATCATTAAATCAAAATAAGACAAGAAAATTTAATTACCTATAATTTAATGAGATTAAATTATTAACTAATTATAATTTTAATGAGATTACCTTGGTAGAAAATCCCCTGATGTAACCAACAAGTATTACTTCCATAACCATTAGCTCATCACAGATTTCTCCATTGATGAAACAAGCTTGCTGAAATAACATATGGTGCAACTTAATGAGACTTAGCTTAGCTATACATGATTGGTTATTAATGGCTTAATGATATAGAAAATGACTTATTCAATAAGCTTTCAGGAGGGAGCTTTATGCAGAAAGTGTTAGATTCTTACAATGTTTCTCTTGAAAGTGCCAAAGCAATGGTCCCATCTGATGTTAACCACAATCTTAAGTCTCACTCTCTCCTGTGAGTCAACTTCAACCCAACCAAAATAGACACCCCAAACTTGACCAACAAGATCAGAAGCTCCATTATCTGAATAATCATTCAGATAAGACATGAATATACATTGCTCAAAATATGTCTTAACTGTATTCAAGAATTAAGTGATATTTCTAAGAACAAAAAAAGAACAATGGTGATGTGGTTTTATTTGGTATATAATGTGCTTCTAGAACAATCTATGTGATGAAAATTATGAAATGTAACAAAGTGGAGTAAGATGTAAACCTGAATTTTCTTGTAGAAATCCATTTTCGTATGATCCCTTGAAACGAATTGGTTCAATTGGCAACGCTTTCATCACCCCTGAAACCATAAAAGTTATTTGAACTCTGATGTAAAGACAGTGGTAGTGGCTTAATGGGACTCACGACTTATTGATCAGCTATACATGATTGTTTGGTAGCGACTTAATGATATATATGTATATATATATATATATAAAGTGACTCAGTGGCGGACCTAGGATTTTTCCCAAGCGGGTGTACCCTTAAATTGTATCAAATGTCCGTAAAGCTGTTTGATGTATTTTTCGGTTGATTTCGAAAGATTTTTTTAAGGTTTTTGGTTGATTTCGAATGATTTTTTAATGGTTTTTGGTTGATTTTGAGTGATTTTTTAAAGATTTTTGGTTAATTTCGAGGGATTTTTTAAAGTAGTGCTCCTTTAACCCTTGAAATATCAAAAGTTTAGTGAGTGCACCTCATGTAAAACTTATGAAACGCAATCTTTTTTACCCTTACTGAACACTGTTGAGCGGTAGCACGGGACCCCCCCTCCCCGTAGGGTGGGTCCACCCCTGAAGTGACTTATTCAGTAAGTTTCCAAAAGGGGGGGGGGGGGGTTATGCAGAAAGCCAAAGTTTTTTTTTCTTTCTAAACCTGCCTCTCCCAATTAAAAAAACATGCTACTTCCATCTATGAAAAAACCCTCTCAAACAAAAAACTTTTCAAACTATATAGATAGATTAATCCACACAGATAGCTTAATAATGGGAAACCATCCAAACAAAGGAAACATACAGTCATCAAATGGTGGGAGTGCCCAAAGCTCTGGCTGAAAATCTAGGAGCGAATGAATGATATGATCAGCAATCGAGTATTGATCCGATTCACTTTGAATAGATGGCACAGCCACCACTTCCATATTTGCAGCTTTTCCGGCTTTAACTCCTACCCTGATAATATGATTACATATTTAACCGGTCTGAATGATTAAGTTGTTTTTTTTGTAAAGGGTATCCTAGGCATTACTAATCCTTGGCAATTTTAAGACTGCTAGCCCTGAGATAATTCCCCAGTGGCCACAAGTTGTTTGCGCCTGGATTCGAACCTGGAGTAGATGGGTTATCTATTCTAGCCTCATCACCCACAAGCCTTAGCCAGTACGCCACAAGCCTTGTGGTTAAAGATTAAGTTGTTCAAAAGATAGAGGTAGTTGAATCACTTACATAGTATCTTCTATCACAAGACAGCAAGAAGCATCCACACCCATTTTATTTGCAGTCTCTAGAAATCTGATGTTCAACTGATTTTCATCATTTATACTGTATAATACTAGTAAGGTGCCCGCGCGGTGCGGCGGTGTATCTCGATTTAAAGTCGATAACTTAAAATATTAATCATGTTTTTTTCTTCTATTTTTAGTCTGTACCGATGTTATTTGTATACTATGCAGTTGTGTGAAATTTGAATACATGTTAGCAATAAAACCTAGTTCAAATAATTTTTACCAAATAAAACATATATAGATCCATTTTAGATTTTTATGTAGAATTTGAGAATGAATAAAAAGCAAATTTTGGTCTTTATTTCATAATGTATCTGCAAGCATAGATTATTGTCAAATGGCATGAGCTGAAGAAAATTTAAGGGCACAAACATCATCAAGATATTGCTCCTCATTGATATTGATGACATCATACTGAGTAGCGTAACAACAAACCTAGAATTTTGTCGATTGGGTGTACCTTTAAGGTGGATCAAAGACTCATAAAGTTGTACAATGTGTTTTTAATTGAATTCTACTGTTTTGATAGATTTCCTAAGTTTTTTGGTTTATTTTGATGCACCCCTTGAAAAAAACCAATTGGGCGATGCACAAGATCTGTTGGGCCCCTTCATAGGTCTATTGTTATTATTAAACAAGAAAGCTAACCACATGTACCTAATTATTTATAGGATCATTCGGTAACAAAAATATTAGACTACTCTGTTGATTTATCTACTATTGCAATATCTGTGGTTATGCAACTCTCTTTCACAAATCTTGATTATCACAAAAAAAAGGACAAAATTTAGGTCAGATTTCGTACCAGTACTATTGCATGCAATAGATTTAGATTATGCAAAAGAAAGTACAATTTTACTGATGCTATCATAGGAATGAAAACAATAATAACTTAAAAACCATAGACACAAAAAATGAAATTTTAAAACCACGTAGAAGAAAATTGTAGTTACTCAAATACAAAACAAATTAATTCGTATATATTTATAATATTTAATATTATGATTAAATACAAAAATATTGAATATTAGACCCATTTTGAAGGTATTGACGAGACGATTGTAATGATATAATTTGTTAAAAAGAAAACACGTTTTTTAAATGTATTATTGTAAGAGTGCAAAATGAAAAGTGAAAAGGTAAAGGATCAAAAATAAATTAAATGACTAATTATAAGGATAGAAAGTATAATTTAAAAATTAAAAATAATTATATTTGTTAATATGAATACGATGGGATGTGGAAGTTGTGGAAGAGGGTGGTTGGATGGAAATAGAAGTTTGGTTTTACAACTTGTATATTAAGCTTTAAAATGTGTACCTCTTGAAAATTCAAGAATAACTAACACTCATACTTTTTAATATAGAATAGAAGAATAGATAGTATAATATAGATATAAATACATAGAGGAAGGTTCAACGGAAAACACTAAAAAAAAGAAAACCGAATAACACCTTAGAGCCCTCCATCCAGACGGTTTGCAAAAATGCATACAAGTGATTGAAGCTGTTTTTTTTATGCATCAATGCTTCTATAATTACATATGCATTACTCTATATGCATAAATGCATGTTACAAATTATCAGTATGCATTTGTGCATACCCTTTAAATGGAGGGCTCCTAGGGTGTTTTTTAGTTTTTTTACGCTTTCACTTGAATCTGACCCTAGATACATATATAGATGCTTAATTCTTTTATCATAAAATATATAGTTTTATTAAATAAAAAAGACTTAAATAACAAAAACCAACCAAAAACAATATTTAATAAACCATAAAAATTAAAATATCCCTAACTTAAATGAATGATTTTTAATAGATTTAGTCTTAGGGGCGAGAAAACAATAAATTACAAGATGTAAGAATGAAAACAACTATAGATTACAAACTATATTGATGAAAAACGAAAGTTCAAAACAACAGGGACGAAAATCGTAGTTTACTCGAATATAAGGCAAGTTAATTCGTATGTATTTATGATATTTAATAGTATACATTCATATAAAAATATTCAATATTAGACTCATTTTGAAGGTATTGACGAGACGATTATAAAGGTATAATTTGTAAAAAAGAAAACATATTTTTAAATGTATCTTAACTTATATACGATTATTGATGTTAATATGGTAAATGTGGAAAATGAAAAATGAAAAAGTAAGGGATAAAAAATAAATTAAACAACTAAAGACAAGGGTATAAAGTGTAATTTAAAAATTTTAGAAAATGATTTTTTTAGTAACTTCCCTAAGATGTGGTAATTGTGGAGAAGTTGTGAAGTTTTAATATTTGTACGTCAAGCAATAATATATGTACCTCTTAAAAAAATCAAGATTCAAGAATAACCGAAACTCCTTCTTTTTAATATAGTATAGATATAGATATAGTAGTAGTTTAAAAAAATTAATAAATAAAAGAGACACAATGTCTTTTAGTATCTAATATGTTCCAAAAGAATTTAACATTATATTAAAAACCCAAATATTTATTAACCAACTACATTAGAGAAGAAAATATGTAAAAAAAAATTAATTGGTTATTAATTTTATGATATTATTTATTGTTTCTCTTAAGTTTTTTTCTTCTCTAAGCTTTTTATCTAAAAAAAATATAAAACTACTTTGCCTAGGCAACATTGATATATTATCTATAATCCATCTCCCACTAACGTTTTTGATTATTCCATCCGCATGAATTCTATGTTTGTGTTAAAATATAGTTGATTTCTTGTTATTAACTAAAAAACTCTTATCTTTGAAAAAATTTATCAACCATATGAAACGATCCAACTTAAATCTATATTTAGAATTTCAAAACTAAAAATTATATTTTTTATCTTATTGACTTCTTATTACCTAATATTAAGTGCATGAATTTTTAATATTCTCCTATCTTTAAAACAACAATAAGATCTCAAACTATAACTAAGATAAAGTTTTGATTCTAAGACTTATGGTTCCGAAAAATTTGTTTCAATACTAATAGTTTAAATGGTTATGAAAACATTAACATGATATGACTTGGAAACTCAACTGATATATATTGATTGATATAAAGTGTTACTTTAAATAGTCAACTACTCAACATTGTGATCCCAAAACCAAAATAATGTCAATCTATATATTAAAGATATATCATAGAATATGTTTGGTGGTGGAACGAATTTATGATGTTATGTAATAATGAGATGATAAATAATATTAATTTCGAAGTAATTATTTAATGATTTTGCATGTAAGAAAACTCAAAAAACAGTTTTATATAAATTATTAGTATTTTTTTAATTCAATATTATTTCTGATAATAAAAACAATATATTGTAAAAATCGTACTTAACACGGGCCCCGTTTTACATATCGTCCAGGGCCATAAAATATCAGGAATGAGTCTGCTTACATGTCTGGAGAGGGCTTCCCTGATTTAACTTCCTCACTTCCAACAATTACTGAAAAGTACTCTTTCCAACCTATTGTAAAATAATTTAAACAGTTATATTTTCATATAAAAAATTTATAAGAATAATGATAGAACAAATATATAATGCATTTAACAACAATCTCTATGCATTTCTGAATTTGCTAAAATATTACAGGCAGAACTTTAGGTAAAGTTTTTTAAAAAAATAAAAGAATCCACCGTATTTAAGCTATGCAAAAGAGCAAAAAAAAAGGCTTGCAAATTTGCTTGGTTCCCTATTAGGTCCTCTATGGATCAAGTTGTCTATGTGGATTAATCTGTCTTGTATAAATTGGATAGATTTTTGTTTGAGAGGGTTGTTTTATAGATGGAATAAGAGGGTTTTTTTAATTGGGAGGGGCAGGTTTTGAAAAAACTTATGGTGCGTTTAGTTACAGAAAAATTTCCTGTTTTCTAGGAAATTTTTCCAGAGAAAACGAAAATTTGGTAAACGCGTTTAGTTTATCCGGTTTTCAAAAAATTTCCTAGAATACGAAAATTCTCATTTTCTAAAATTACATTGAATTTAGAAAACTATTTTTTATCACTTTTCCAATTTTTTGTTTTCTAAAAACTTTTCCACATTTGCACACACTCACTTTCACACACACACACACACTCACTTTCACACACGCACATACACATACACTTTCACAGACACGCACACACTTTCACACACACACACACACACTCACTTTCACACACACACACACACCCACATTCATTATCATAGACACATTCACACACACACACACACAAACGCTTTCACAGACACATTCACACACACTTTCATCACACAGACACACATACAAACACACACACTTTCATTTTCACAGACACATACAAACACACACACTTTCATTTTCACACACACAAACACACACACTTTCATTTTCACACACACACACACTTTCAGACACAGACATGCACACACTTTCACACACACACACACACACATTCACACACGCTTTCACAGACACATTCACACACACGTACTTTTCATTTTCACATACACACTTTCATTTTCACACACACACTTTCACACATTCACACACACACACACACACACTTTCTAATTTGAAAAAAAAATTGGAAAATGAAAAGTGGTAGAAAATGCACAACCAAACACATTTTCAAATTTTCTAAAAACGAAAAGTGAAAACTCCATCATTTCAACTAAATGCATTTTCTAAAATTTTCATAGAAAACTGAGAATGAAAACTCAACTCCATTTTTTGAAAAACGTTTTCTAGAAAAATGAAAACAGTTTTCTAAACGCACCCTTAGCTTTCTACATAAAAATCCCCCTAAAAGCTTACAGAATAATTAAGCCAATTTATATATCATTAAGATACTACCAAACAGCCATGCACAACTGGCCAAATAAGTTCCGAGTCCCATTAAGCTGCTAAAATCCATAGAAGGAAGACGATACATAAGGTTTTCTAGATAGAAATAGGTGAAAAAAATATTAGATAAGCATACATGCATCAAAAGACTATTCGAAAAAGAAAAAAAGCCTCAACTTGAGTAGTACAACAATGAATGCATTTTCTTTCTGGTGTGGATGTATGTGTATGTGTATGCATACATGCATGTCAATAAGCCTATTAAGGTTTAACATTAATAATAAATCCACAGATATGGTTTTTGGTAAGACTTGAAAACCATCAATGATAGAAAAGAAGGAAATACTATATTACCTTTTTGAGAAGAGATTTTGATTTCTATACTCTCCCTTCTGGAGTTTGAAGCAAGTGCATATGGAACTTTGTGCTTAATGAGATGCTTAATGAGACGATTGACACCCGGAAGTGCTTTAGCTTGTAACCATCTAGAAAAATTAAGGGTGTGTTTAGTTAAGGGAAACTGTTTTCATTTTCCAAGAAAACGTTTTCAGAAAATGAAGTTGAGTTTTCATTTTCAGTTTTCTATGAAAATTTTAGAAAACGCCTTTAGTTGAAATGGTGGAGTTTTCACTTTTCATTTTTAGAAAATTAGAAAACGCGTTTGGTTGTGCATTTTCTACCACTTTTCATTTTCCATTTTTTCCAAATTAGAGACTCTGTGTGTGTGTGCGTGAACGTGTGTGTGTGTGTGAAAATGAAAGTGTGTGTGTGTGTGAATGTGTGTGTATGAAAGTGTGTGTGTGTGTCTATGTGAAAATGAAAGTGTGCATGTGTGTGTGAAAATGAAAGTGTGTGTATGAATGTGTCTGTGAAGGTGTGTGTGTGTGAAAATGAAAGTGTGTGCATATGAAAGTGTGAATGTGTCTGTGAAAATGAAAGTGTGTGTGTATGTGTGTGAATGTGTATGTATGAAAGTGTGTGTGTGTGTGTGTCTCTATGTGAAAATGAAAGTGTGCATGTGTGTGTGAAAATGAAAGTGTGTGTATGAATGTGTCTGTGAAGGTGTGTGTGTGTGTGTGTGAAAATGAAAGTGTGAATGTGTGTGTGAAACTGAAAGTGTGTGTGTGTGTGTATGTGTGTGAATGTGTGTGTATGAAAGTGTGTGTGTGTGTCTCTATGTGAAAATGAAAGTGTGCATGTGTGTGTGAAAATGAAAGTGTGTGTATGAATGTGTCTGTGAAGGTGTGTGTGTGTGTGTGAAAATGAAAGTGTGTGCGTATGAAAGTGTGAATGTTTCTGTGAAAATGAAAGTGTGTGTGTGTGTGTGTGTGTCTCTATGTGAAAATGAAAGTGTGCATGTGTGTGTGAAAATGAAAGTGTGTGTATGAATGTGTCTGTGAAGGTGTGTGTGTGTGTGTGAAAATGAAAGTGTGAATGTGTCTGTGAAAATGAAAGTGTGTGTGTGTGTGTGTGTGAATGTGTGTGTATGAAAGTGTGTGTGTGTCTCTATGTGAAAATGAAAGTGTGCATGTGTGTGTGAAAATGAAAGTGTGTGTATGAATGTGTCTGTGAAGGTGTGTGTGTGTGTGAAAATGAAAGTGTGTGCGTATGAAAGTGTGAATGTGTCTATGAAAATGAAAGTGTGTGTGTGTGTGTGTGTGAATGTGTATGTATGAAAGTGTGTGTGTGTGTGTGTCTATGTGAAAATGAAAGTGTGCATGTGTGTGTGAAAATGAAAGTGTGTGTATGAATGTGTCTGTGAAGGTGTGTGTGTGTGTGAAAATGAAAGTGTGTGCGTATGAAAGTGTGAATGTGTCTGTGAAAATGAAAGTGTGTGTGTGTGTGTGTCTATGTGAAAATGAAAGTGTGCATGTGTGTGTGAAAATGAAAGTGTGTGTATGAATGTGTCTGTGAAGGTGTGTATGTGTGTGAAAATGGAAGTGTGTGCGTGTGAAAGTGTGAATGTGTCTGTGAAAATGAAAGTGTGTGTGTGTATGTGCGTGTGCGTCTGAAAATGAAGGTGTGTGTGTGTAAAAGTGTGAATGTGGAAAAGTTTTTAGAAAACAAAAAATTGGAAAAGTGGCAAAAGTAGTTTTCTAAATTCAATTTTATTTTAGAAAATGAAAATTTTCATTTTCTTAGAAATGTTTTGAAAAACGCATTTTTCAAAATTTTATTTTCTATGGAAAAATTTTCTAGAAAACAGAAAATTTTTCTGTAACTAAACGCACCCTAAAAGTTTTTTAAGAAAAAAAAATAAATGAAAACCTTAATATAAGATAGTATATAAAAATTAAAAGCTAGCTCACTTTTCATGATACATAGGTGTGATGATTTGAGAGTATTGTTGAGGTGTAATTGGAATATCATAATCTTTAACAACTGCAATTGTTGACTCATGATGTGCCATTTTGGGCCTCTTGTTTTCCTTATCCAAATCCACCACTTTCCCATATCTAACAAGAACCTCCTTCAATAGACTCTTTGTAACATGCTCTTAATACCAAGAAAAAAAAAGGCACAAATTCAAACAAAACAATTGTTACAAAACTACTAGAAATATAAATCAAACCTAAGATTTAGGATGTGATTTTAATCACTGTTCTTAGGATAATATTAGCCCCCACTAGTTTGTTGTTGGGTTATGGCTAATTCACCCCAAGATTCACACAATCTTAGATGAGGAATACATCAGATTTCTTCATCTCAAGAACATCATAGTTGCAGAATTTCATGGAGGAACGTGAATGAAAAACATGATGAATAAATGAGGGATGATGCATTTATATAGTGTGTGGATGGCGCCCGTTTTGTAACCACCAAAAACCGTCGCCGTTCTTATCCACAATTGCTTAAAACGCAAGCAACATAAACTGTCAATAATAACACTAAGAGTAAATTACATGATTGGTCCCGGTGGTTTACACTTTATAACATTATACATCCCTATTTTGAAATAATTATGGATTTGGTCTCTGTGTGGTTTACACTTTCACACTTCTTTGGTCCCTTAACTGTAACACCGTTAAATGGATCTATTAAATGTTTTCTATTAGATCTAGAGGGACCAAAAATGTAATTTACTAAACCAAGGTCCACCTCTCATATAAACCACAGAGACCAATCATGTAATTTACTATTTTGTAAACATGTAGAACTATTAATTTTATTTTAATTATACATATACATTAATATTAACTATTTATAATTACTATTAATCATATCATAAATTAATGTAGATTTTTTCTTAAATTTGTTGTAAAAAGTTTAAATTTTATAATATATATAAAATAATTAATTTAATTAACATATTCTATCATTTATTTATTTTTTTACTATTTTATTTATATTAATTAACATATTATATTATTAGATATTTGTTTTAATTACTTTATGAAATGTTGTAATTATATTATGAAATGTTTTAACCGACTAGTTTTTCAAGATGTATTTTTTATATTTTGCATATAGTTTATCAGCTAGTTTTCGTCAAACATGACTTATTCATGAGGTAGTTTATCAGCTAACAACTAATTTATCAATTAATTTATAAACATAACTTCTATAATTTTGTTTGATATAGCAAATAGTACTACCGTTAGAAATTACACTATTTCAATATAAAAAAAATTTGTTGTAGTCTTGTAGGTATATGAATTGAGGGTCGGTAGATTTGTACTTTTTTGTTCTAAATATATATTGAAGATTCTAGTTGTACTTTCTGTTATTAAATGCCAATTAAAGGAATTAAAGCCCTAAATTAAGCATTCAATTCATGTGTATAGTAGCTGCCATTAATTTATGATGTAATAGAAGGAAGGTGAAATTACCTGTGTGTAAAAGGGTACCATCCAAATCAAAAATCACGGCGGAGATGCGACGGTGATCCATACAGTGGAGAAATCGTAAACATGATTTGAAGGGAGACGACAAAGGCATTATAAAGGGGATTTTGGTAGATTCATTTTTGTATTAAGAGCATCTCCAACAGCTTCTTTATAATTTCTCTAAAATAGAGAATTAAAATTCAAAATCTCTAAAAAATATTACATTCAACTCCAACAGCTTCTCTATTTTGAAGATTACATCATTCATTATATTATTAAAATATTATATATTTTTAATAAAATATTATTTCTCTCACCTAAACATTTAATTTCAATAATTTTCATTGGTGGAAGATATTAAAATAATGTTTATCTGTCAAGGTAATCATTTTTAGGAATATCTATAAATTTGGTGATTTTTGTACTCCTCTCTCGTTATTTTTTGTATTTTGGAGAAAGTTTTAGAGATACTATTGAAACAAAAAATACTCAAAATCTCTATTTTCTCTATTTTAATTGAAGCCGTTGAGATGCTCTAATAATGTTAAGGCATCGTGCAAATGGGCATGATCGTGATGGATGCTTTGGCGCCTTTATTTTTTCATTTGTATAAAAGCTTATTGTGTATATGCATCCTTTGATTTCTGTACTTTTTCAATTTTAACCCCAATTTTTTTGTTTTGTTTGAAATTGGACATTCACAATTAAAACTTGCTAAGGATTCGGTTGGTTACTTGGTTTGATGAAATGTTTTTGAGAGATTTAGAATATTTTGTAGGTTGATATGTAGAATGTGGAATGAAATTGAATCTCATTTTTTTATAAATCTCGTTTGGTTTGTAGGATTTAAAATAGAATTATTTAAACATTATGATTGTGCCTATTATATTTTGCTTTTGAAGAATTGAGAAGACGAGATGGAGAGATTAAAGCAAATTGGGTGAAAGAGTCGTGACATATATGCAATGGAAACAATTTGTAATCTATGGGATTCAGATTTGAAATAACAGTAATCCCCAACGGATTTGTAAATCTATCGATTGTGGGATTTCGTTGAAATCTCAATATTTCAAATCGAAACTTTCCTTCTATCAAATGCAAGATTGTAATTGAATTCAATTTTAAATCTCTTCAAATCCTCTACCAAATCATAAACCAAAAGCTCTCTGATTTACTCAGTTGAAAGAATGGAAATAAACAAAAATGGTAAAATAAACGAAAGAGATATTAAAATTTTCTGATATTAACAATTATAGAAAATAAGGTATATTGTATTTTATCATCTCATTCCATGATGGAATTGTTCATAGTGTTATTCATATATGATTACAAAACCCAACTATATATATATTTATATAAAGTAGATATAAGAGAAAAGTTGAGGTCCAAATAGAAATAAGAGAAAAGTAGAGGGTTAAAGTGAAATCTTTTTGAGGCGAACATATTCCAAATAGACTATTAAAACATGCATATTCTTAATTCATGGTATAAAATCAAAGACTTCATTTTTGTTTTTTATTCCTTTTAATTCTTTTTTTCTTCACCAAAATCATCATGTTGATACATAACATCAAAGACTTCATTTTTGTAAACTTCTAGGAAGAAACATAAAGTTTTATAGAAAACAAACTTGGGTTCGGCAATGCCGAAATCGAATATACTTTTCGGACTATAAACTGGGGCATTAAGACTGAACCGATGATCGAGTCAGTCTTGATACTATGCATCGCTAATGTGTTCAACCAATGTTTTTTAAATATTAAGGGGGTGTTTGATTAGAGCTTAAGAAATAATTAATGAGAATTCAAATAAAAGAAACTATAATATAATGAGTTCATTTTCCCAAAAGTCGAACTTTCATTCGAGCTTAAACTAGGGGGGAGGGGGAGGGGTGGGGAATGAAAACTCATTTCATTTTCATTCCCCGCCTAGAACTAACACCTCCCCCCCCCCCCCCCCAAAGTTTTTAATAATTTATAACACAATTAACATATTTAACTAAAATACATCATTACTATATATTTTAATACGAATGCATTATAAATGAAGAAATATATACATAATGACCGAAACAAAAACATATGTAACCGCAAAAATGATACTTCAATGAACACCGGCTAAGAATCTGGAAAACAGATGCAGATCCTCCAAGATCATTAAAATATTGTCCAAACGACGGATATGCAGAATGAGCTTGTTGATATTGTTGTTGTATTCTTTTGTGAAATATGTGTTAAGAGTGTTAGTTTAGCCTTCTTGGTCTTTAAAATACGTATTTGTTCATCTTGAACATATGTTCATGTGGGTGTAGGATCATGTGAGAATGAGTGTTAAGATGAGAAGTGTAAGAAGGGATCTTGGTATAAATACTAGGATAATAAAGTTATTATGAAAATATAAAATATACAAGTATAATTATATTTATAACTTAATAAATATAAGTGTGGTATTGAAAATACATGTAATCAAGATAAAAAGGACAGAAAGAGAAAGAAAAGTATAAGGGAAAAAAAATCTTGTGTTTTATGAGTTTTTTTTCTTAATAGAGAAAGAAAAGTTAAATAATGTTGATTTTTCTTCCAAAACGGAAAGGGAAGCAAAAAAAATGAAAGAAATTATAAAATATTTATAGAATTACACATATATCCATAAATTACATTCCACTATAAAATAATTAAGGGTATATTTGTAAAAATGATATCTTTACTTTCCTTTCTATCCCACCGAAGAACATGAAAGTTTTTTTTCTTTCTTTCCCTTCACCCTCAAGAACAAAAAATAAAAAAACTTTATTTCTTTTCCTTTCGTTTCTTCTCCTTCCCTTTATTTTCTTTTCTTTCTTTCAAAAATTCGAGAACTCAACGTTAGTCTACTACAACCAAGAGCATGCCCAACACTACAATTTCTCCAAAATAGCGAAGCAGAAGTTAAAATCTCCAAAATAAAATCTATTCCACGTTATTATATTATTAACCACTATTGGATCAACATTTAATTATTAAGAATTCTCCGAATATGGAAAATTTTATCCCCTCTCCTACTTTTAACCGTCTTGGAGGATCCGTTGAAGAAGAAAAGGTTAAGAACTCGAAAATTTAATTCTCTATTTTGAAGAATCTGTTGAAGACGCTCTAAGAAACTGATGCGAGAAGGCGAGAAGTTTCAATATCATATATGATTACACTCATTTGAGTGTGTTTAATCATGTATGATTAAGAGTCTTTGTGTTGTCAATGCAACATGTGTTTAATCATATATGGTTAAACGTGCATATCATGTGTGTAATCATATATGATACTGAAACTTCTTGCCTTCTTGCAAATTAATCACCTCCTCGTTTAAACCTGAACCTAAGACTTGTTGTGATTGAAATTTCAGCAACGGCCAAAGCATCAATTAACAAGAGAAAGAAGACAAGCAGACGTTCACTTGATCCTAGAAAGATGCCTCAGAGCCTTGAAGGTGTTATTTATACATCTATTGTAAATATAGTATTTTTTTCCATCTTCATTTGGTATTTGATTACCATTTGCATATTGGCAGATGCTGCACATCTTGGACATCCGGTGTAAGACGGAGCTAAAGAGTTAGAAGTAGACCTCTCGAATATTGGAAGGGTGAACGATTCTTATATGGGAGAGTACATAAAGCCAAATGGAATACTTATGTACTCTCCCATATAAGAATCGGTCACCCTTCCAATATTCGAGAGGTCTACTTTTAACTCTTTGGCTCCGTCTTACACCGGATCTCCAAGATGTGCCAGCACCTGCCAATATGCAAATGGTAATCAAATACCAAATGGAGATGGAAAAAAATTACTATATTTACAATAGATGTATAAATAACGTCTTCAAGGCTCTGACGCCTCTTTCTAGGTGAACAAATAAAATAATTGTGTAAAAGTTTCAGGTTCGGAGTGTGTTTGGTATGCGGAAATGATTGGTATTTGGTAAGGTGAGAGGAAGGTAGACAAATGAAATAATTGGGTAAAGTTTTAGGTTTTAAGTGTGTTTGGTATGCAAAAGAGATCGGTTGGGCCGAGGAAGGTAGACAGATGAGATAATTGTACAAAATACAGTTTTTGGTACCCATAAGGGATTGGACGAGTGAGGGCAAAAAGTAGAGAATGAAAAAATCGTGTAAAGTTTTTTGGGTTTTAATTTAACATAAGTACTTATTAAAATGGGACAATAAAATCATGTTTACATCAAACACGAGACAATAAATTTTTCATTTCTTGCAAATGAAACATACCACCCATGATCATTAGTTTAAATAATTAAAAATTTATTATTTTAGATACGAAACCACAAATCTTTTATACTTGTATTATAGAGAAAATAATAATTTTCGTCCCTATGGTTTGTTAATAGTCTGGTTTTTGAAATTGCAATTTTAGTTCCTCAACTATTCCTACCTTTAAAGTATAAATGACCATAACAGTAAGGAATTTTAAACAACTGGGTTCGAAACAACAATAAATTGTAAATGATTAGGGAAAAATGACAATAAATTACAAACTATATGGATAAAATTTGCAACTTTTAACAAACCACATAGACTAAAAACGTGAATCACTTGATGTTATATCATGTTTTTTAAAGAGTTCCATTTTATTTCATTAAATGATTTAAATGGTTTAATGACGTGTATTCATATAATTGGTAGGACATGAAAGAGAATATATTTTTATTCAAAACCAATTTGAGAACGATTTTTATTCGAAATCAATTGTGTGATTTACATAGGTTTTAAGGCAATGGATTCTAAACACGGGTTGCAAGCAAATGGAAACCCGCCGACTCCCTCCACTTGAAAAAACAACCCATTAAGCCCATTAAGCCAAAAACAACCCAAAAAGAAAGATACTTTATCCATTCAGAAAAACAAAAAACAATTAATGGTTCCTAACGACCATCTATAATATATTTTCAAGTCGATGCGAATGCGAATGTGAATGTGAATATGAATGTGAATTTATAACAATTAACACAAAGTTAGATTTCGGTCACC
The DNA here is from genome assembly GCA_036898165.1 of Silybum marianum. Classification (NCBI taxonomy): domain Eukaryota; kingdom Viridiplantae; phylum Streptophyta; class Magnoliopsida; order Asterales; family Asteraceae; genus Silybum; species Silybum marianum. The sequence goes on along the minus strand of CM072531.1, from coordinate 416,822 downwards.
AACTTCTTTAATAGCGATACGCTGCTAGATCCAAACAAGCTTCTGCAATCGACTTGTCTTGGTCGACTATTTGTGCATCGGTTGTAAGATTTTGCTGTAAATCATTAAATCAAAATAAGACAAGAAAATTTAATTACCTATAATTTAATGAGATTAAATTATTAACTAATTATAATTTTAATGAGATTACCTTGGTAGAAAATCCCCTGATGTAACCAACAAGTATTACTTCCATAACCATTAGCTCATCACAGATTTCTCCATTGATGAAACAAGCTTGCTGAAATAACATATGGTGCAACTTAATGAGACTTAGCTTAGCTATACATGATTGGTTATTAATGGCTTAATGATATAGAAAATGGCTTATTCAATAAGCTTTCAGGAGGGAGCTTTATGCAGAAAGTGTTAGATTCTTACAATGTTTCTCTTGAAAGTGCCAAAGCAATGGTCCCATCTGATGTTAACCACAATCTTAAGTCTCACTCTCTCCTGTGAGTCAACTTCAACCCAACCAAAATAGACACCCCAAACTTGACCAACAAGATCAGAAGCTCCATTATCTGAATAATCATTCAGATAAGACATGAATAAACATTGCTCAAGATATGTCCAACTGTATTCAAGAATTAAGTGATATTTCTAAAATCTTGAAGAAACTTCTAAGAGAGATAAACAAAAAGGAACAATTGTGATGTGGTTTTTATTTGGTATATAATGTGTTTCTAGAACAATCTATGTGATGAAAATTGTGAATGTAACAAAGCGGATTAAGATGTAAACCTGAACTTTCTTGCAGAAATCCATTTTCGTATGATCCCTTGAAACGGATTGGTTCAATTGGCAATGCTTTCATCACCCCTGCAACCATAAAAAGTTATTTGAACTTATATTGAGCAAAGACAGTGGATGTCATCTTAATGAGCTTAATGGGATTCACAGCTTATTTGGTCAGCTATACATGACTGTTTGGTAGTGACTTAATGATATATAAAATGACTTATTTAGTAAGTTTCTAGGGGGAGCTTTATGCAGAAAGCCAAAGTTTTTTTTTCTTTCTAAACCTGTCTCTCCCAATTAAAAAACATGCTACTTCCATCTATGAAAAAACCCTCTCAAATGAAAAACTTTTCAATTTATATAGATGGATTAATCCACACAGACAGCTTAATCCATACAGGACTTAATGGCAAACCAACCAAGCAAAAGGAAACATACAGTCATCAAATGGTGGGAGTTCCCAAAGCTCTGGCTGAAAATCTAGGAACGAATGAATCACATGATCAGCAATCGAGTATTGATCCGATTCACTTTGAATAGATGGCACAGCCACCACTTCCATATTTGCAGCCTTTCCGGCTTTAATCCCTACCCTGTTAATATGATTACGTATTTAACCTCTCTGGAAGCTTAAGTAGTTCAAGAGACAGAGAAAGAGAGAGGTGTTTGAATCACTTACATAGAATCTTCTATCACAAGACAGCAAGAAGCATCCACATCCATTTTATTTGCGGTTTCTAGAAATCTGATGTTCAAGTGATCTTTTATCATTTTTTACAAAAGTAAATCGCGTGACTTGCCTCTTAATCTGAAACAAGTCTTGTATAGTGTGCAATTTCCAAGTTTTGGGGCGTAGCTTACATGTCCGGAGATGGCTTCCCTGATTTAACTTCCTCACTTCCAACAATTACTGAAAAGTACTCTTTCCAACCTATTGTAAACAAAATGAAACAGTTATGTTTCACTATGAAAAAAATTATAAATGATAGAACAAATATATAAAAGAAGTTCATTTAACAACAATCTTTATGTGCACCTAAAACTATTATAGGCAGAACTTTCAAGAAGGTAAGGTTAGATTTGAAAAAAAAGAAGAATTTACCATATTTCAGCTATGCAAAAGTGCAAAAAAGGCTTGCAAATTTGCTGTGACTAGAGACTAGAGAGGAGAATAAGATGTTGTAAATCCAATTTTAGCTGTTTGGTTGGTTCCCTATTAAGTCTTGTATGGATCAAGATGTCTAGTTGGATAATTGGATTAATCTGTCTTGTATAAATTGGGAAGATTTTTGTTTGAGAGGGTTGTTTCATAGATGGAATAAGCGCGTTTTTATAACTGGGAGGGGCAAGTTTTGAAAAAACTTAGCTTTCTGCATTAAGCTCCGCTTAAAAGCTTTCTGAATAAGCCAATTTATATATCATTAAGCTACTATCAAACAACCATGCATTGTGACCGAATAAGTTGCAATTCCCATTAAGTTCATTAAGCTGCTAACAAACAAGCCCTTAGTACCAATCCTACTTAGTTTACATAGTCCTTAGAAGGAAGACGATAATATAACGTATTCTAGATATAAATATGTGAAAAAAAAATTAGATAGAAAAGAAGGAAATAATATATGACCTTTTTGAGAAGAGATTTTGATTTCTATACTCTTCCTTCTGGAGTTTGAGGCAAGTGCATATGGAACTCCGTGCTTAACAAGATGCTTAATGAGGCGATTGACACCAGGAAGTGCTTTAGCTTGTAACCATCTAGAAAAATTAAGACTTTTTAAGAACAAAAAACTGAAAAACCCTTAATATAAGATAGTATATAAAAATTAAAAGCTAGCTCACTTTTCATGATACATAGGTGTGATGATTTGAGAATATTGTTGAGGTGTAATTGGAAGATCATAATCATTAACAATTGCAATCGTTGATTCACGATGTGCCATTCCATGCCTCTTGTTTTCCTTATCCAAATCCACCACTTTCCCATATCTAACAAGAACTTCCTTCAATAGATCCTTTGTAACATGTTCTTAATACCAGAAAAAAAGGCACAAATTCAAACAAAACTATTACAAATATGAACCAAATCAATAATAGCCCTAATTATATATTGAAGATTCTAATTGTACTTTCTGCTTATAATTTATAAACATTATTGAAGATTCTAATTGTACTTTCTGCTTATAAACGAAGCCATCAATCAATTCCAATTATAGGAATTAGAGCCTTTAATCATTCAGATTCATGTGTAGCTGCCATTAATTTATGCTTAAATAGTTGTAATAGAATGAAGGTGAACTACCTGTGTCTAAAAGGGTACCATCCAAATCGAAAATCACGGCGGAGATGCGACGGCGATCCATACGGCGGAGAAATCGTGAACAGGATTTGAAGGGAAACGAAGAAGGCATTAAAAAGGGGATTTTGGTAGATTCGTTTGTTGTATCTAAATTTAATAATGGAAGGCATCGTGCAAATGGACATGATCGTGATGGATGCTTTGGCGCCTTTTTTTTCATTTGTATAAAAGTTAATTTGTATATGTATCCTTTGATTTCTGCATGTTTTCAATTTAAACCCCCTACTTTCTGTTTAGTTGAAATTGGACCTCGAATTTTAATATATTTTTCACAATTTAACTTGCTATTTAAACTCTAAAGGGACATTTACTGTTGAAGGATTTGGAAGATTCGGCTTGTTCGATTTGTAGAAATGATTGTCTTGTTTTGCTACTGTAAGAGCAACATCAACCCCAGCTAGATAAAAACAAGAAATCTGTAAGGTCAATTGAACCAGATTTAGTTCACTGAGATATGATTATGAAAAGAATCATTCAAAATCATAAAAGAAAGAAGATGAAATCCACTATTTCTTTATCATTGCTATTTTTTTAGTTTTAATACCTAATACAGTACAATTTCGTATTTCAGGGTGAAATACCTATTGAAGAATTGAATCAATCATTATATAATTTACAGAAGAGTATTGAAGATATAACTAGTAAATTCGATGAATGCAGTATATTTCATTTTACTCCAAACTTAATCAAACTATTATAGGAAAGGATCTTATAAAGAATTCAGAAAATTTAAATAAAAATAATAAGGAAGGCGGAATCAATGAAGTTTTGTTTGGTCTTCACTGGAAACTTAAATAAGGAGTAGATCTTTTTGGAGTCTTCTAGAATTTGAAAGCGACAACTCCTTTTAGAAATTGAACTTTTTTAATTTATTAATCTTGTTTGGTTTGTAGAATTTGGATTATAATTTAAACATCATGATCGTACCTATTATGTTTTGCTTTGGGAGAACTCAGAAGACGAGATGGAGAGGTGATGGAGAGATTAGAGCAGATTATGTGAAAGAGATTGGACATATATAAGATTTAGATTTGAAATGACAGTAGTCCCCGATGGATATGTAAATCTGTTGATTGCAGAATTTGTTGAAGTCCTATAGTTTCAAATCCAAACTTTCATTCAAATCTAACACAAAACTAAAATGAAATTCAATTTTAAATCCCTCCACATCCTACCAAATACATAGACAAAAAGGGCTTTGATATACCGTATACTCAATTAAATGAATGGAGTTACACAAAAATGGTAAAATAAATAAAAGAGATATTAATGTCATTCGATAGTATAATTATAGAAAATAAGTCGTGTTGTATTTTATCATCTCATTCCATGATGGAATGGTTCATAGTGCTCTTTATACGAGTACCAAACACAATTATCTAAAGGAGGTATACCCGTTTTCATTTAATAGAGTAAGTTAGAGGTCCAAATAGGAATAAGATAAAGATTGAGGGTTAAAGTGAAAATTCTTTGAAGCAAAACATATTCCAAATAGAGTATTAAAACATGTATGCATATACATGCAAGAGACTTTAAGTTTATCTATATTTTAATAGAGTATCTAATGGGGCCTTAATTAGACTACTAGATAGGGGATTTTCAGCAAACAAGATCATTAATGACTGTAATCTTATGGTGATTTACGACGGATTACCGACAATCATTCAATGATAGATAGCAAATAGTCCAACCAACAACGATCCTTCTGTAAAATTTAAAGTCACCAAAGGATTGCTGATAGGAATTTCTCTTAAAATTTATGGAAGATACAAAAATGAAGAATCTTTGGTTTATTGTGTTATTTATCCCTCGTATAAGGTGGATGATTTATGTAGAGTTCCAATAGTTTCTCTAACTTTCATATAGAACTTGTTGGACCATTTAGGTTCGTCCTAACAACATATGGTATGCCGTTTAACGGTTAACCTTTTATAGGACGTATTAAGACATCCAATGATGACTATAAAAGGTTAAAAACAACCATTTTATATAGTTGTTGGATTAGAGGCTTCCCAAAGAAATTGTTTTCAATTGCAAAGATGGTTCCTCATTGGTTTGAGCTTAGGCTCCAAAGGTCATAAGTATCTGAAGATCCCAAGTTCGAATCCAGTGAAGAATAAAAATTCTCTTGTGACCACATATGTTTAAATGCGGTGACTTCGAGGAATCGGATATACAGGTTAATAAAAATAATTGTTTTCAAAGTTATGAAACATTTCGAAATAAAAAAAAATCAAAAGAAACTCTCATCTTCTAGGGAGATGAACGCTTTATTCTTTCACTATTAGGAGACGAATTTTTTTTTTTGCTTTCTCAAAATTCCCTAATTCTTTTTTATCCCACCAATCGCTTGAAAACACATTATATTTTATTTAATAAAAATTCATATAATTCTCTCTTTTCCATAACTAGAGATGATATTCACATTACTAGGTGGACAAGAAGAATGCGTGAAATTTGAAGACAACATATTTTTATCATGTTATCGGTTATCTCATGCGACACTATTATATATCCACCATCACATGATTGATAGTTTGATACACACAAGAGAGAATGTGAAGATTAATTAGATTTAGTTATTTTAAATAAAAACCAGACATATGTATTCATGTAATTAATGGGACAAGAGTTTTTAAAACAACGAAGTTTTATATCCAATTATAAGACATAAGCTTAGGGTCTTTTCTAGTTAACAAACCCTAAATTGATGACTCCCCATGAAGTATGTGGCCAACTCTTTACCTTTGCTTGGTTCAACAAAACCCTACTCCAAGCCACCCATCCTTCCCATGAGTTTCTTTTATCCCATGAACAACCCCACTCTAGTAAAAGCTTCAAACCCATCTCGGCTTCGATCTCACCCTCCTTAAACCACCCCCGGCTAAGATAAAACTGACTCAATAATACGTGTGGTTCACCCACATACGGGTTCTTCTCGATACACTTAACCAATATCCCTTCTGCCTTCTCCTTTCGGGCTTTATCACTTCCGTCATCGCAAACCACCTCCCAATATAAGTCTCTTGCCGTTATTTGATCATTTGCATCAAGAACTTTGGTGCAGTTGTTGAAAACTGGTGGGATCACCAACTCGATATCTTCGTCCCTATCGATCCCACTGTCTCTAGAGGTCCTGTTACATATGTACCAAAACCTCTAAGTCAATTAGACGAGTAATGAATAAAACAAAATATAAAAATTAGTACTATATATTATGTTCATTAGCAGTCTTACAAATTAAAATACCAAAATTGTTTTAAAATAGTAATACCCCTTCTGTCAAAATATAAATGCCCACCATGAAATAAGTATCCAACTTAAGAACAAGATTTTATATAGAAAAAATAAAATGATCCTTTCCATGACATAATTGTAAATTCCTGTAACATAATTAAATGAATGGCTTTTGTAATAAAAGGATAATATCTAATTATTACATTTTTAAATTAACTAAATGATAACTGTATTCTTAACAATAAGAGTTATAAAAAATTTCATCTCATAATTAAAAATAAAATTAGAAATTTAGTATTTAGTTTGAAAATTGATACTTATTTTAAGAATAACTAAAATATAAATATGAACAATTATTATGGAACCTATGAAGTATGAAATTCAGTTAAATAAAATCATTTTTAATAATATATGGGTTGGGTTCCGTTGAGGAAGAAAAAAGTTACGGTAAGAAGTATAAGAAAAGATCTGGACTCTTGTATCAATCTTAATCGAAGATCGACACTATTAAGATACATCTGATCAATTATCATAAGGAACACAATCCATATGCGAATATTTTCTTACGTTTCACACCTTTTTTTTTTGCGATCCATCGCTATTTATAATAACGTAAAAGTTAAAACATGTATATATATATAGATAGAAGAGTTCAAATGAGAACACCTTCAATTTAAAGGAATAAAAGGACTTATTTGGGACCATATATGATATGAGTCCCACCAATAAAAAATCATATCTGATTCAATGAGGGCACACCATTGAAAATCAGATATGATTTTTTATTGGTAGGACCCATATCATATATGGCCCTAAACGAGTCACTTTGTTCTTTTAAATTTACAAAGTTATTATTTAAACCTCTATCATATATATATATATATATATATATAATTGGTACCTGTTTTGTAGCATGAAGATCTCCTCTTCTCGCACCAACAATGTGTAAACTGCACCCATTCTTGATGCTGCATTCATCCATAAACCTGGCTTCCCATTTCCAGGATACAAAGTGTCATAATTATCTCCCAATAACTCAAGACGACCATTTGAATTATCGTATAAAACATCTTGAAAACCGAAATATTGTTCACTGATATCAGCTAAAGTCAGCAGAAGAAAAGCTCCGATCATTCTTCGAGAAACCCGGATGTTTTCGCCGGTTTTGTAATGTTTTCCGGTCACTCCGGTCGCCGGAACTAGCAACTGAACCTTCGTCCTCCACTTTTCTTCACCGTTGAAAACATTCTTTTCTTTTGCGTTCTGTAACGAAACCTCAGAAGCTTCTAAATATTCCGACAGTTCTAACTCAGTAAACTGACACATGATGTTTTTGTGGACGAGAGACTGGCGGTGGACGGCGCAGAACATGTGGGCGAGTCTTTCGGCGGCGTCTCCGATGAAGCTGGTGACGGCGTGACGGCTGGTTTCTGGGTCGAAGAGTACGATGTTACTGTAGGAGTTGGAGTAAACGGAGTGGAAAAGGGCGCAAAGGGCGATGGAATCTGGAGCTTTCCATAGCTTGATGATGCGGTAAACATGGCGGAGGTGGTCAAGAAAGCTGCCAAGACGGTGGGAACACTCGCCGGCGCCGGCGGAGGATAAAACGGCGATTAAGGAAGGAAGTCTTTCATCGATTTTGTGGAATTCTTCACGGAGGAAAGGCTTAGCGGATTCCAAAAGGGTTTGGAGATTTTGAGTTTGTGAAGGAGACATGATTGATTGTTGAAGTAGTAAGGGATTCCCATCATATATATATATACACACATATATACATACATACATACATACATACATACATACATACATACATACATAGAGGCGGGTTTAAATGAGAACTTAAATTTGGTTGTGAACGTGAGAACAAATGAGAGTGTAAAAACACTATGAAGGTATGTATGTATATATAAAAACACCTAATTGTAGTTCATATTCAGTCTGAATATAAGTTACGATTTTACAAACTTCAAAATTTAGCTTATATTCGGTCTGAATATAAACTACGATTATACAAACTTCAAATTTTAGGTTATGTTCAGACTGAATATATATTACAATCTGGTGTTTTTATAAAGATCGACGCATCTTCAACATTAGAACCAAATTCTCGGTCTGTATTATCGAAACATGTAACATAATCGCAATCAGTGAACAAATCACATGTTTGATCAACAAAAATAGTAGAATTTTCAACTGGATCACAGTCGATTGAATTTTCTGATGAAGAAACAAAGTCCATTGAAAAGAGGAAATCAACAATTTAATTTCAGAAATCGCAAATCCAATTAATAAAGTTCTTCACAGCAATGAATCTGATTAATAGAGAAGAAGACGATTAACAGAGAAGAAAGAAATAAGCGGGAGTGATATCAAAGAGCAGCTTGAATAAAAATTGCCAGAATTACCCCTCAAGCTACATTTAAAGAGCAGCCTGAATATGACTCAGATCAAGGGCTGAGATCCGTTCTCATGTTCACAATCAAAGATAGGTTCACATTTGAACTTTTATATATATATATAGAGAGAGAGGAATGTTCAAATGAGAACTTTGTAATTTTAAAGGAACAAAGGAACGCGCTTGTAGATATTATGATGTGGGTCCGCATAATATTAAATCATTTCTGATTTAATATGATTTAATATTAAATCAGAAATGATTTAATATTACGTGGGACCCACATCATATGTGGTCCATAAAGTGTTCTCTTGTTCCTTTAAATTGAGGGTATTCTTGTATGATCCCTCTCCTATATATATATATATGTATATATATATATGTATATATATATATGTATATATATATATATATATATATATATAAAAGATTCGACTCCGGTTTGAAATTTGGATTTCTGCATGGGAAGGTTGGGGACTTTTTCAATGTTTTTGTTTTCATTTATACCTTCAATAATAATTCAATCAACATCTTATATTTTTTTATTTTAAAACAAATTCATTTTATTTTATATTTTAATTAAACTATAATATTATTTAAAATTTTAACAATATTATGCTTTTCACTATAATTATTAATTACTATAACTCTATAAGGTCCTGTTTGATTTTTCATTTTAAGCTCTTAATCATCATTTATATCTAATTTGTTTAGATATTTTATAACTATTTCAGAACTGAAATCAGATTATTTTTAGAAATTTAGAAATTTTGGTTTTCCTCTATATATATGAAATTTTGGTTTTCCCCTATATATATGATCTACAAAATTTTGAAATTTTGAAATTTTGAAATTTTGAAATTTCTACAAACTAATCAGTTCTTATTTGATTATGCCCCTATATATATATATATATGATCTACAACATTGTTATGAATTTGTAATATGTTATTCAACCTGTTTCGCTAGTTTAATTTATTATCTTTACAAAATGATTGAGATCAAGACAAGTTGAAATAATTCTTTTTCATTTTCCATTAGTTTTATAAGTACTTCATAAGTTCATATACTAAATATTAAACCATTCAACGGTTTTGTTTTTTATGTTAAACTTGTTTCAAGTTTACTTGTTCAAATCATTATAAATAAAAACAATACAAATCACCTATTTTTGCATATATATATATATAGAGGTTAAACTTCATTATCCTTACATTTTTGTATATTTTTTGTTGGGAAATTGTTTCAAATTTTCATTCTACTCACTCAAATAATTCTACTAACTATTTCTCTTCACTTCACCTAAATGTAGCTATGTCCGTGATATCCAGGTTTTTAATAATTGCAGACTCATTAAATAACAAAATTTTCGAGTTCTCTGGCTTAGGTTCATAATGACAGGTCCACAATGATCTGTCAGGTGTTATTACTAGGAATAGCTCCTAAAATTACAAAATTTACACATTTAATCCCTATTACGAACCTGGTCCAATTTTCTTGCATTTTTTTTTGTCATTTAGCTAGGTCCGTAATATTGGGGACCTAATAACATTTGGATAAAGCCCTATGGAAAGAAATGGTTATTAGAGCAATTTAAATGAGGAGAATGGTCATTTAAGTCAAGCTCTCTTTATTGTTCTCTATTTCCTTTGCATTTAGTGACAAACTGGTTTTATATTATTCCCTCTAAAAATGATAAAAGTATATATATATATATATATATATATATATAGGGTTGGGTTCACGTGAGACCAGACTGTTTCTGTGATACTGTGAGACAATCTTTTTACTCTTGAAACTTCACAGCAAAAACATTGTGAAGGTAATTTTTTTTTGATGGGTTCACGTGAGACCAGCCTGTTTCAGTGAAACCCGTCGAAAACCTGTGAAACCATTTTTTTACACTTGAAACTTCACAGCAAAAACACTGTGAAGGTAAAAAAATTCTAAAACACTGTAACGATTCATATTTTTTTTTACCTTCATAGTGTTTTTGCTGTGAAGTTTCAAGTGTAAAAAGATTGTCTCACGGGTCTCACGGAAATAGGCTGGTCTCACGTGATCCCAAGTCTATATATATTGTTGGTCTCGTTTAGGTAATGACTTAATAAGTAAAGAATTGTAGAGGGAGGAGGGGTTGAATATAATTACACATATATTTCACTTTTTAAATTATTTAATATTAAATATCAATAATTACACTTAGAAAACTGATTGTTGCGGAAAAGAACAGATAATCTGTTCTAACAATCTTAAAACACTTAGAGAAATCAAGAACACAACAAAACACAAAGTACGTTTAACACAAGTTTTCAGATGATCGAATCTAAGCTAAACACTTAGAAGATTTCTTGTTCACAGGACTAGGCTTTGTGGAATCTAGACTGAAATTAGAAATCACGTTTCGGCCTTTTCATAGATAATTGTTGCTTCCATTAGACAATTTTGGGCCAAGCTGGTGTGTTCTTTGAAGGATTGGGCCATTGGATTAATTCTATTGGGCCTTATGTAATTCCTGAGTAGGTTTAAATTTTAAAATGATGCCATTTTCAAAGTCAAACCCGAAGATTTAAAAAATATAGCAACTTTTTGTCCATGTGATTCGTTTTCGTAGTTTAATGTATCATATTGATTCAAGTTGTGTGAGTTATATTCTTGTGATTTTGATCGTCTGAAAAGGATTGTTCTTGAGAAACAACTTAATATGTATTAGGTGATTGTGCGTCAAGAGGAAAGATTTGGCGAGTGATATTGTCAAGCTTTCTATATCAGTTATTGAATCTATTTTTGGCTTTGCCAATTGCTATCGCAAAAGTCGAAAGATGTTTTTCTGTCATGAAGATTGTGAAGTTTGATTTGCGCAACAAACTCGATCGGTATTCTTTTAATGTTGCATTGATATGCAACATAGAAAAAAAGCACTTCTCAATGTTACAAATTATGATGTAATTAACCAATTCCAAAAGATGAAGAGTTGTTGGCACGTAAGAGGTAAGTTTTTACCATTTTTCATGAAATTGTATCTTTTAATTAATTATTACTTTATTTTATCTTGTGTCCCCAACAATAATTTTTTGGATCTGCCACTGCTTGGTAGATCATGTTGAGTAGATTGAACCACACCGTGCCGCAGTGTCGATCCAGAGATTAAGATCTCATGTGTCTGTTTGATGTTGTATTTGTGCGAGGTTTAGCAGAATAAGCTTAACAGAGTTTACATTTTTTGTGAAAAGATATATGCTGAGATGGATGTATAATTTTACGCCTAAAGTTATGTTTTGTGTAAAAAAATATGCACATGATTTTATACATATTTTTAGAATTATTTGATGAAATTTCATTGACAATTTTAATTTCATGAGTTAGAAAGATGTATTTAAAATTGGTGAGCATGAAAATCATGATCTCAAATAACAAACACTGATTAGTAGTATGTGCTTCAGGTTCGTTCAAGACAGAGGACAACAAAGGAAATGAGAAGATGTGTTTGTTTGTTGGTGTTACTATTAACTATGCATGCTTTATAAGAATATCGTTTATTTAAGTTAGTGGTATGTTGTAAGGAATACAAGTATGTAACAACTTCTGCCACAATGATTAGTAATATTTGAAACATGAAATATGATGTTTAGAGTCCTAGGAAATATGATGTTTAGAAAGTAAAAATCCAAGTTTAATGATCACATCTTATACCTATGAGAATTTCTCATGTTGTGTGAAAAAGTTTTTGATATGTATCCTAAGTTTGTGGTTTTATGACAATGTTAGTCTTATTATTTTATTATTATCCTAGTATATTTGTTATTATACTCTTACGTATAACATTTATCATCTAAGGTTATGGTTGAAATTGATTGGTATGGGCGATTAATATGGCTTTAGAGTTTTTGGTTGGGTAAGGTTTAGGTCAAGGTTTGTGATGGGGTTAGTAATAAAGCTATAGTTAATTAGGGCTGAGATTAAAATTGGTAAGATTGAAAAATGTTAATTATGGTCGATCGGGTTTAGTACTCAAGGAGGTGTTTACTTGCGATTTAATAGGGCTTAATGGTCTATCTGGCTTATTCGTACAACATGTGACTTACACAGTTGATTTTGTTGCGTTGTCTCCATTCAGCCAAGAAAAAGACATCCCTACCCTTAAACTTTTTTACACTAATTGGGAAAAAAAGGCATCCTTCATTCCTTCTTCAAAACCCTAAATGCAAATCACGCCTCCAGCCTCCTTTCTTCAATTTTGTTTGTGAAGTTCGATCTTTTATTTCAAGTTCATGTTCATCTTTTCGTATTGTCTTTTCGTTTTTGATTTCGTTTTCGTTGTTGATTCCATTTCATGTTTATCTTTCCAGATTTCATTTTCTTTTTCCGATTTTGTTTCATGTTCATCTTTCAGATTTCATTTCCCGGATTTAATTTTCGATTTCATTTCCCATATTTTGTTTTCGATTTGATGTTCATCTTTCCAGATTTCGCTTTTGATATCAACTTCCTTTTCAATTTTGATTTCGTTTCCGTTGTTGACTGCGTTTCATGTTTCATCTTTCCAAAAAAAATCCGTTTTCGTTATTGATTCCATTGCATGTTTCATCTTTCCAGATTTCGTGTTTGATTTCGATTTCGTTTTCGTTGTTGATTTTTTTTCATGTTCATCTTTCTAGATTTCGTGTTTGATTTCGATTTCTTTTCATGTTCATCTTTCTAGATTTCGTTTCATGTTCGTCTTTTAGATTTCATTTTCGATTTTGTCTCCAATTTTTGTTTTCAATTTCATGTTCATCTTTCCCAAAACCTAACACTGTGTTCTCTAATTCGGAAAGAAAAGAAAGAAAAAGAAAAGGAAGGAAAAGAAAGGGAGGGGAAAGAAGGGAAAAGAAATTAAGGGTATAATGGTCATTTCTATTGTTCAGATAGTTGATTTAGTGAAAAAAAGTAAACCACAATAGATTTTTATCTAAACAGATAATTTTATCCATATTTATTCATAGAAGACTTAATAGAAAAATTTGGTAAACACCCCAAAATTTAAGATTACTCGGTAGGGATCCTAGTTTGGTACTCCCTCCGTCTCAAAATAAGTGTCCACAATGAAAATGATACACAGTTTTAGACAAACATAATTATTACACTTTTTGGTTAACCAAATGACATATTTACCCTTATTTAATTTCTCTCTCTTCACAACTCTTAATAAATTGTGTATTAATTAAGGATAAATTTGAGAATTTAGTTATTTAGTTTTGAAAGTGGACACTTATTTTGGGACAAATATAAATAGAAACGTAGACACTTAATTTGGAACGGAGGGAGTATTACGTTCCGTTCAGCGCAAAAACACTTTCTATTTTGAGCAATTAAAAAAGGCAACATTTCCTTTTTATTTGAGGATAATTACTATTTTCAAAATTTAAATATTTATTTTGGATAAATACGTCATAACAAAGTTTTCCTTAGTTATCTTGTAGTGCTTTCCGTCAAATCAATGTAATAATTTTTCTAAGTTTTCTATTATTTCATATTTATTTTGTCTGATAATTTATTATCACAATGATAAAATTATGTTATAGGACGAGTATGTTATAGACACTACTAGAAAACTGAGCGTTATTGACCAATAATTTACTACAAACATCCACTAATTTGCTACAGGTCTGCGACGGATAATCAACAAAACCAATTCTTTTAGTTTTTCCTCACTGTTTACCTATTCGAAATCTTAGTGAAACACTGGATTTGTTATCTCATGTCTGCTTTTCGTGAAAAAAATACCAATTGAAATGGACGGTTGTGGAAAAGGCCCGTATCAATAATTATGATTTTATGTATGGACAATTCCTCAATATCTAATGAATCGACTGAGCGAGAGGTCTATATTTTGTAGACTATGGTTAATGGGTATCTTTAGAGCGGACCTGCTTTTTACATATCTCTCGCTATTTGAGGAAAGTATGGAGAACACCACATAACCGCTATAGGCAATATGCTCTCGTTCCTAAGTTTGTCCAAATGTCGTTCCCCTGCCCCCTTTGGTCCTTTATATGTTGCGGACAATTTTTTTTTGAATAGATACAAAACTCAATCGTAATGAATTTAGATACCTGGTGTTTTGTTAAAATTTTGTACTGCATTATATAGAGAACTGCATTTTATAAAGGACAAATAGCTCATTTTTAATTTATTAAAAAAACAGATGTAGCGACGGATTAGCTATGACTTGGAAAATCAAATATCTGGGTGATCCATAGGATCGTAGCTAATCCGTAGCTATAAATTTCATAGTTAGTTTGTTGTTAATAAGTTTATTTGCTAATCTCTAGCTAATTTGGCTAGCTAATTCTCTAGATAATTATAACCCTAGTTGATCCCTAGCTAGCTAATTTTTATCTAATTTGTTCTTCATCTAATATGTATCTAAGCCATTTTTTAGCTAATCCAGAGCAAATTCATACCCTAGATAATTCATAGCTTAAACCACCTTTTTGCTATGGATGTGTTACATGCTCTTCCGTAGATAATATTAAAATTTTGTCGCTAAATCTGTGACAAAATATTTTTGTGACCAATTGATTAACTACGACTTGTTTGCAACAAGTTTGCTAGAGATTTGTTTTAGCTTCGGATTTGCTAGTTATTTGCTCGTCGAAGTTGCCTTTGTTTCTAGTAGTGCAAATCAGATTTATAAGACGCTTAAAGTGTATAAGTGTTTGGATATAGTTTCTTATAGAACTTTAGTGTTTATACAACCAAAATATAACGCGTCGTGTCTGAAACTGTTACAATAAGTTCGTATGACGTTTTTAAGCATCGTAACAAAATTTTTGGAACATTTTCTAAAATAATGATTTATGTAACACTTTTAGACATGCCGTTTTATTTTCTGCGCTATAAACTTAAGTCCTCTAAGACACTATCCTTTTAATATTTATATACGGCCAAAGAAACAAAAAAACAAACTCACACGCCTTCCTCACCTATGGTGAGGTTTGAACCCCGACCTATCTTAGGACGCTAAATTTGGTATTGTTTGTCAAAAATAAACTACCTTATTTTTTGAGTTTCTGATTCGATGGGCATATGCAGCTTATTGAAACGCTAGTTGGAATAACATTTTAAAAAGTTTTTGGCACCTTCCAATTATAATCCCAATTAATTTTAATTGTTATTTACTAATAATAATTACTAATAAATATTTAGTAATATATTAATAAATATCAATTAATAGTAAGGGAAAACTATTAATTAATTTCAGTTATTAATTATACACTATTTTTAACCACAATTTTATCATAACAATTATTTTTATGTTATTATTATTTGATAATATTAAATATATTTAATTAAAAAACAAATATAATAATTCTGAAATTGTTTATCTAAGTTACCCAAAAATTAAAGTATACCTATTTTATTTCATATATAATAATTCTAAGTTTTTTATGGTTATTTAAAATATAAATTAATAAAGATTTTTTTAAATTTGTTTTTAGCAAAAATCCAAAATTTATAAGGTGTATAGCAATTAATATAAATTTTTTTAGTTATTATTTTTTATTATCTTACTGTATTAATCAACAAATTATATTATTAATGATATATTTTAATTATATTATTAAATATTGTAATTGACTAGTTATTCAAATGTCTTTTTTGGTCAATTTATATTTTTCATCTAACTTATCTGTTAATTTTTACCAAACGTGATTTACTTGTTAACTATTTGACAAATATATCCTTTGTAGGGTATTCTTATTACATTTTTTGATAATTAATTTGAAGGTTAATTAAGTCTTCAAATCAATATATTTTTAACTTCTAACTTATTGATCCCCTATTATATATATTTTTTTCAATCAATATAATTCAAAAACTTAACATCCATATTATCATATGTGACAAAATCAACAAGTGAACATGAGATATAAACTTTTGGAACTTTGTTGCATTGTTTAAGAAAAAAGTTATCTTACAATGTTAAATACTAATTAAAACAAACTTTATTGTACTTTAATTTATTTTATCATATTTAATTAATATCAACAATTGTTAGAAGTTATTTTTAATTAAACATGACCCACACTTGTTTTTATTACATCTTCACAATTTTTTTTTAATTATTAGTCAAAACTCTTTAATTACAAGTAATTATTTATGAACTGAAATTTTATTTATAAAAAAGTAAGTTAAAAAAGAAAACTAAAAGATAAGTTTATTGATAAAATTCGGAAAAGTGGTAGACACGAATGGATACAGACGATGAGAAGCGATACCTACAAATCAAATGACAAATGGGTCAAAACTGAAATTGCAAATTTAGTTATTACATTTTTATGTCAATATTCTGAGTTGGCCTACATTTCTTGTCTTCAATAATATCAATCAATAATCTGAGTGAATTATTTATCGTGTATATATATATATATAGATAGAAATGTTCAAATGAGAACTTTGTAAATTTAAAGGAACACCTAGTGGACCACATATGAAGTGGGTCCCACATAATATTAAATCATTTATGATTTAATCTGATTTAATATTAAATCAGAAATGATTTAATATTATGTGGGACCCACATAATATATGGTCTACAAAGTGTTCATTTGTTCATTTAAAGAGGGGGTGTTCTTGTATGATCCCTCCCCTATATATATATATATATATCGTTTCAGGGACGGATTCATAATTTTTTTATACGGTGACACCATATAATATATGATAAAAAGTAATTACAAAAAGCACAGTTTTTTTGGTGCGTCTTTATGTTTTTACTTACGTTCAATATCACTTGATGTGTTTTTAGTCTAATTCCACCGTTTTAAGAGATTTTTAAAGTTTTTTGTTTGATTTCGAAGGATTTTTAAGTTTTTTTTTATCGATTTCGAAGAATTTTTTCGGTATTTTTTGTTGATTTCAAGTGTTTTTCGCGTTTTTTGGTTGATTTCAAGTTTTTTGGTTGATTTCAAGAGTTTTTCGGGTTTTTTGGTTGATTTCAAGAGTTTTTTTTTTGTTTTTTGGTTGATTACGCGGTAGGGTTACACCTTATTGAACTTCTGAATATCATACAGTGGCACATTCGAAAACGATACGATTACATTGTTAACAAATCCGGAAATTTTACCTTTCGATGAGGAGATAATAGATCTGTCTTTGTATGGTTTAATATTTTTGATGAATGTTGTTTTCATTTTGAAAAAAAAAACTTATGAAACCTATCCTTTTGGTTGCATTTTTACCAAGATAGGGCTTAGTGATTGCAATTTTTTTAACCAGCTAAGTCTTTGTGGTTGTAATATTTTAGCCATATTTTTATATAATTTTAACAAAAACCATATTTTTAAGTTTACTTTAGTAGTTCAATATCGAATGTAAAAGAACTTTGGAAATACAATTTGTTAGAGAAAATAAAAGAATATTTTATAGTAATATTTTATTGAGGACCTGGTTAATGTCATGAACTTTTGCCTGCAACTCTACTTTCATTGTGCAACTCTTTAGCTATTTAAGAGATACAATGAGTTTCTTTTAACAAGCATAAATATTTTAAAAAGGGTAAGATTTAAATGATTCATAATGAATATTGTAATTGATATTAATGATAGAATGATATATTGTAAGAATAATATTTATGAATAGTTGGTTCCTAAACGTTTTAAAAATATTTACGGTTCCTAAATAAATATTTGGTTCTCATGATTCTTAAAACAATTACGATTATTAGATAAAATTTATTTTTAAGAGATAAAAGCATATCCAACAAGCTCCTTAACATATAACCTTCGTGTCATATATACAGGGACGGTCCTACGATTTTGGATGTCCTGGACGGAGAGTAAAAAAATACCCCTAATCCAAGAAACAAATAAGACATATTTTAAGAGGTTTGGAACCTAGTCAGATTCTCATATAGATTTATAGAGGGATGCTGCATTTTTGGGGAGAGAGAGGAGATCCAAGGTAAATGGGAATCTCGAGATAGGATCTAGACCGTAGAATCATTTGCATGGTGCACCAATATAATTTTATATTTAACGACTATAACAACTAACAAACCAAGGTACAAAACATATCATGACAACCTTTCATTTCTGTTGGGTCACCGATTATTTGGTGATGAACCTTCTTTCTAATATGATTGATCTTTTACAGGTTCTTTTGAAGGTCTGAAATATACTTCAAGTATTGGAAAATCGAAGACTATCCAATCAAGGGTTGTACATCAAAATGTGGAATTTTTGATGTACCAACTAACATTAATATTCAGACCACTTGCCGAAGTGAGTCTGGTCAGTTGAGGTCACCGACCTATCAGATGAGGTCACCGGTATAGAGGTCACCAACATTACATGGAGATCACCGACATTACATAGAGGTCACCGATTTGCATATGGTCACCGAAAATTGCAGTTGCCCCTTAAGGTTGTGATAACAAGTCACCAATACAAGGATGTACACTTATCAACACTTAGTGAAAAATGAGGATTACTAAGCCATGTGTACACTTATCAGTTCCAACCTTATAAGGCACTAACCGATGTGATACATGGTTCCATATATCACCTAGCAATTTTCAGAGATAAGTTCTTATGACACTATAATGTAAGATACGTGTGCAGCAAGAACTTGGGTAGCAAACCTTAAATTCGGACATTCTCTTTTACTCTCATAAAAGAGATATTTGTCTTTAGCTAAAAGGTTTGATGGGACTTCACAGAGCATGAAGAAAAAGAGATAAAGTTATCTAACATTACGTGCTACAAAGAATGGTTCATCCATTAAACTAGTACAAAGAAAGTGACATCTTCCTTTGTCCATCAGATATACTTCCAGCTAATGAATCCTTGACAACTGTCCACATGCATCCTATGCATGGGCACTATAAAAGGAGATGAAGTCCTTCCCATAAATCTCACGCTTTCAACAAATCCTCTGAGTGATCATTTGTTTGATTCCGTCAATCCTGTTTGTTCTAACAGTTTTATTTTAACTTCCTTAGTGTATAAGTTAATTACTGTTATCATGTGTTTAGTTTGTTAGAATAGCGTGTCTATTCTTTTCCGCAACAAACTTCTGTGTGTAAATTTTTAATATTTATATTAAAAAATTTTAAAAAGTAAAATTTTGTGTGTTTGTATTCAACCCCCCCCCCCCCCCTCTACAAACCCTCACTTACATAGCCATCTCTAACAGGGACTAACACTTTCATTCTTGACTAATAACACCTTGTAGTTATGGCACGAAATCGAGAAATCGAGATTAACTAAACAAGAAAATCACTTAAATAAGTGAAATAGATTTAAGGAAATCACCCAAATAGTCATATTATCAAGATAAAAGCAAATAAGCATAAAAAAATTAAGAAAGAAAACATCCAAGATTCAAGAAAAATAACCAAATCAGATAACTAGACAGGTAAATAAGAAACTAACTAAGGGGTTGTTTACTAAATGCTGGCCCATTTGACTGGGTCAGTAAATCTGACTCGGTCAGCAGTCAGAGCGTTTACTAAAATCATTGTCTGATCGAGGTCTGACCCACGATCTGACCGAAAACTTACCCGATCAGCTTCAAAATTATGCTTACCCGGGTCAAATTTAACATTTTCACATTTTGCTCTCAAATTTAACATTTCCACATTTTGCCTGAGATTTAACATTTCCACATTTTGCCCTCAAATTTAACATTTTCATTTCACTCCACTGTGATCTATCTCTCTCTCTCTCTCTCTCTACATATATATATATATATATATATGTGTGTGTGTGTGTGTGTGTGTGTCTACGTTTAATTTTAGGGCTCTCTTCATTCAAATGTGATTACGTGATACATGTATGATTTTTTTTATCAAATGTAAAAAAAACCCGATATAAAAATAAAAAAATTCATGACTTTTTTTATTAAATGCTAGGATTTAAGATATTATTTCACATATATTTGTTAAATACGGTGAAAATTTTCATATGTATTTGTTTCACCATATGAATCTTTTTTATGCATATTTTTTTGTTTCACTAGGTGAATCAATTTTTTTTCACATGTAATTATATTCATAAGGTGAACACAAACATATATGTGAAACAATATCTTAAATTATAGGTTTTGATAAAAAAATCATGAAAAAAGTATATTTATATAGGTTTTTACGAGTTTGTAACTTTTTGTGATTTTTATTTGATTATCGTTCTATATATATATATATTATATAGGGCGGGTTCAAATGAGAACTCAAATTTGGTTGTGAACATAAGGACAAATGAGAGCACGACAAATGTTTGAATGTAGATTATTCAAAGTGAATAATCAAAGAAATATTCAGATTGAATAAACATCATTCAGACTGAATAATCAAAGAAATATTCAGATTGAATATAGTATTAATTCAGTCTGAATATTTCTTTGATTATTCACTCTGAATATGACACGAGTCGCGTTCTCATTTGTCTTCACGTTTACAACCAAATTTGAGTTCGCATTTCAACTTCTCTCTCTCTCTCTCTCTCTCTATATATATATATATATATATATATATATCTGTCTGTGTGTGTGTTCAATTCTTTTTGAGTAAAATAGTATTATTTTTTCGCAAGTAATCATAAAAAATTATTTGGCAATTAATCATTAAAAATATTTTATCATTTTCTATAGTAAACATTTATTTATTTTTTGATGCAAATAGTAAGCATTTATTTAAAGTATGCATGATGTTTTTTCCTCTATTAAACTATTAATAATAGAAAAAGCTACATTTTATTCAAAATATAGTACAAATAGGGTTATATGGTAATTTTATGGTTGATAAGCACTTACCAAGAACATTTGGTAAACATTCTTACCCGAGACAACACTTATCCGGGACAACACTTATCACGGTCAGCACTCTTACTCAAACAGAACTTACCCAAACAGATTTGGTAAACGGCCCCCTAAGAAACAAAACATCTATGTTCAAGTTAAAAAAAACTAATTGCGATTTGAGAAGCGAAAATGAGAGCCGAGACCGGAGGATAGAAGCTGAGGAGTCAAGGTGAGAGGCTGAGAGAGGACTGCCAAGAGCAATTGTGGGCATTGACAGCATTGTGCGTTGTAGGTGAGGTGTAGAAGGCTTGTCGTGAAGGGAAGAGGTGAGATCGAGAGACTAAGAGCGGAAATATTTTTTGAAAAAAAAAATCAAATAATGAGCCTACTAAACCCTATTTGATAGTTGAACTATGATGCCCATTAGATTTTGATGCCCTGGGCGGCCGCCCGCTTCACCCAACACTAGGGCCACCCCTGCATATATATCTCCAATTAATCAGTTAATAATAGCATCTTCAACCGATGCTCTAAAATTTATTTAAAATATGTAATTAAAACTCTAAATCTCTAAAAAGAATTATATTCATTTCCAATAAATTCTTTATTTTAAAAGTTACAACATTAACTATATTATTAAAATATTTTATAGATATAATAAAGTATTATTTATCTCTTATACACATTTAATAAGATTTCTCACTCTCAATCATTGTAGTATTTTTTTAGTAGTGCTTCAAATTTGAAGGATTTTACATACTCATGTTTTTTTTATTTTAAAGAAATTTTAAAAAATCGGTTGAAGTAAATTTTACCCAAAATCTTAATTTTCTTAATCTTAAATAATCTATTGGACATGCTCTGCGATAAGGATCAAAAAACTATGCATGCAATGATGCAAACTCACATACTCTAACCACAAGGGTGGTGTCTCAATGGTTTAAGTTTTGACTCCAAAGGTCAAAAGTACCAGAAGGTCCCAGGTTCAAATCCAGGAAAGGGTAAAAAAAATCTCTTTGTAGCCAGGAGGGTTCAAATACGGTGACTCTAGACTAGCTGCAAAACGTGTGGTCGCCCTGAGACTATTCGACTCATATAGCGGCTTGGATATCCAGAATAATTAAAAAAAACTCATGTACGCCATAATTGAGAGCTTTTTATGGCACTACCAAATACATAGTTATTGATTTTGAGTTGTAAATTACTCCATTGTTTCAAAATAAATATCCGTATTAAAAGTAGGAGATAATTTTAGTGTTGTGTAATTGACTTTTTAATTAATCTAGTGAATTTTTATCCTTTAACACTAGAGAAAAAAAATTCTTCATCACATAATTAAGGGTAAATCGAGAAAATGAATAGTTATTTTTGTATTGTTTAAAATAAAAATGTAGATATTTATTTTTAGAAGAATGAAACAAAAATAAGTTTGATATTGATATGAAATAGTCTTTATGTAAGAGTGTGTGTTGTGCCATAATATAACATCAAAAACTTTTTGTTGTGTATGAGGTCATAAGCTTAGGATCGTGTGAAAAGAAGAGTTAAGGTGAGAAGTGTAAGAAAAGATCTGAACTATTAATCACTTTTAATCTCATATCCATCCATGAATTGCGCCTTAAAAAGAAGTTGATCCGGTGCATCTCTCGCTGCACCTCATTTTTGGTGCATCTCATATGTCGAGTAGACTAGTAGTGTATTGTTCTAAACAAAATCCAACTACAAACGGAATATATCGATCGTCAACTTACTGGTTCCATCCATTGCACTCTTACTAAAAAACCATTCAACACTGTGAGAGTTTTACATCCATTATATTTGGACCATTTTCCATCAATATATATATATATATATATATATATATATATATATATATATATGAACTCTCATTCTTTTTTTTAAGAGTAAATTGACGGGTTCCACATATTCTAACAAACATAAACCTTAGATGCAAAAACGAAATCAAGCAAATGGAAGTGGAAGCTAGATACATGCATGGCCTCTTCTCATTCACATAACCTCTCACTACAATAAAATTGAGTTTATAGGATTTCTAATTTGTCTAAATGTCTTCATAAAATATTTTATAGAGCTTAAATTAATTTATAGGACCAAACAATAAAACGTTCTATATATAAATTTGTTACAATAGGTTTATAAGAAGATTTTAAACGTTTTAACAAGATTTTTAGGATATTTTTAAAATAAAATGTCTATTATGACACGTGGGAATTATTGACATTATATATATCTTAATTTCATGAACCTAAGGTGGCGTTTGGTTCGCTGGAATACGGCGGGATCTGAAGGAATTGGAATGGTCAATTCCATTGATTGAATTTCATTCATGCGTTTGGTTCATTTTTAGAGTTTTGATAAGGAATTCAAATTCCACATATGATGGAATGTAAATTCCTTCAATTTTAGCAAGGAATTTCAATTCCTTCGTACCATCTTTAAAGAAAAAAACCATTATTTGCTTATATTTACTGAATTTCGTTTTTATCCCACCATGATGATGGATGTCACCACCATCGCCACCACTGCCGCCGTCACCATACCGCCACTGCCTGTTGCCACCACGTGGCTACCACTATTGTTATCATCGTTACCTCCAACACTGCCATTACCATCATTACCACTGTTTGCTTCACCTACCACAATCGTCACCACCGCATCCACCACCACTATCACCGCCGACATCACCACCACCACCGTCGTCGCTTCTACCTCCAACCCTGCTATAACCATCGTTACTGTTATCTCCTTCACCCCACCACCGCCGCCTTTAACACCCCGCCGCAACAACCATTACCATTGCCGCCACCATCGCCATTGCCGCCACCACCACCATTGACGTCACCACCACCATTGACGTCACCACTATCGGCGCCGCCATTACTACTGTTGTCATCGTCGCCTCCAACACTGCCATTGCCATCGTTATCACTCTCTTTCACCAACACAACCACAATTGTCACAACCCTATCCACCACCACTACCGCAACCACAACCACCGCCACCGCCACCGCCACCATTGTCATCATCATCGCCTCCCCACCGCCACTGCGACCATCACCGTCACTGCCGCCACCACTGCCGCCGCCACCACCGTCGTCGCCATTACCGCCAACACTACTGGCACCACCACCACTATCGCCTCCACCCCACCACTACTAGTATTATATTCAACGAACCAAACATGCATATTCAAATTCCTTGGACAGATTCCATTCCAATTCCTGCCAACCAAACACATGGTCAAACATGATTAAATTTCATTCCAATTTCTTCAGATTCCAATTCCTTTGACGGATTCCAATTCCAACAGATTACATTATGTAAACCAAACGCCACCTAAGAGTTAGTGAGTCATGGGGCACTTGAACTTGTTCCCGACCTTACAATGTTTAAAATTTGGTGCAATTTTTTATGCATCAAGTCTATATATAACATATCCCATCCACACACAAAACTAGTTCATTTCATGATGTTCTCAATGACCATATCATTTTTTTTGCCTTCTTTTTCCTTTAATGGAAACATGATGGTATTGTCTAAGACACTATTTTTAAATTATCGTAAAATGCAAATGGAATACCATTACTCGAAAAGACTTCTTTTGGTTAACAACAAGCTATGACTAAGAAATCTAACTGAAGATACCAAAACTGGTAGTAAGGGAGTGAAGCTACTTCCTCGGATTTGAAAGTATAAAGAACTCAAGGATAATCTTGATGTCACTCACAAAATGTTGTAAACTAATAATCCTTACGATTAAACATAAACTAGGTCAAATTAGTTCTCAAATATCTTTAAGTTCAATTAATTAAGATCGATCAACAAACTCATCAACCAAATCTACACAGTTAACAAGCAACCAATTATGTAAGTGAAGAAAATGGAAGAGATAACACCTGTGATTTTACGTGAAACCCCCTAGAAAGGAGAAAACCACTAGGAAAGATGCCGAGAACTGGTCCACTTTGGTAATGTTACACATGATAAAATACAACTAACAAATGGAGTACAGTTTTGGGTCAACTATGGAGAGAGAAAGGAGATCAACAAGTAATATGGAAGATTTTAAGTAAAAAAAGCCCTAGAAACAGGATTAAAATTCAGGATTGTATACGCTACATAACTTGGTTCCAACTTAAGCACACATAATATTCTACACAAGATCATAATAATAGGATGCAAATGCGACAAATTAATGTATATATGCAATGATTGATCTTTTATTTTCCAGATCCTTACCTATAAGGACATCCAAAATGGGCCTCCCAAAATGCAAACACAAACCATATAGCCTCTCAAGTAATGAAAGATCTATAAGATGGTTCTTGTTGTTTTTGTAGGGTAAAAAAATACCTGGAAAATTTCCGTGGGTGATTACCACAGATCACCCAAGAAAATACTAATGGTTACGACAAAATCTGATGTTTTCAAGAGAATTAATACCAACGGATTACCCAAGAGTTTTGCATTATGCTCCATTTCATTTTTTCGCAAAACATGCCAACATCATTAAGAAGCTAATAACGTACACTTAACGTTCATGTACTCTAACGTCAGAACTCCCTTGTAAGTATTAAGATTGTAGAACTCAAGTTACAATTCAACATGTATGCTTGAAATTAACAAGTACTTTCTAAGTCCTAATGATTCTTCCAACCCATCTTTTCGAATCATTAGTTGAATGAGATAATGCCACCTATGAACAATGTGGGTTATCAATAGTAATTTCCCACCTATTTATATACAATGTCAAAGAATCTTGTCATTGTGTGCAAAGTCTTCAATGATAAATCTTTGACTAATTAATTGAACATGGAAACCTCAACTTTTTATTCAATAATGGAAACTTCAACTATTGCAACTCTCAAGACCTTCCGTTAATTAGACATGGTTGCAACAATAGATATTTCCTTTTTTTTTGGTAAAAGTAAGGGGGCCTTTTTTTTTTTTTTTTTTTTTTTAATGTATGAGTCACTACAACAAAATTGAGTTTATTGGACACCATCAATAGAAAAGTGTCCTAATAGACCATTTTATAGGACACAAATTATAGGACCAAAAAAATAAAGTGTCCTATTTAAAGGCGTTGTAATAGGTTTATATGACGCTTTTGGGCGTCGTTACAAGGTTTTTAGGACATTTTTTTATACAAAACGTCCTATTAGCTATTTTATGGGACACTATTTGAAAAAGCGTCCTATAAACATAAATGTCCTATAAAAACACGAGTTTATAGGACACTTTCTCAAAAGTATCCTATAAACTAGCTAATGCAACGTTTTTATTAAAAGTGTCCTAATAACCTTTTTACGACGCCCAAAAGCGTTATATAAACTTATTACAACGCCTTTAGATAGGGCACTTTATTTTTGGTCCTATAATATGTGTTCTATAAAGTGGTCTATTAGGACACTTTTTTATTGGTGGTGTCCTATAAACCCAATTTTGTTGTAGTGAGTGAAAAAAAACTTTAAAAAACGATTCCAAAGCTAATTAGAAATTACTCTGCCTCTTCTTGTTTTATTTTGTTCATGGTCTCCTTAACTAACATCTCTGTTAATTTTGTTAAATCAATGATCATTTTATCTTTTACCTATTCTTGATTTAACAGAGTTAAGGGAGACGTTAGTCAAAAGTACAATAGCCAAAACAAATTGAATACCACAAGAACTAATCCACAATAAACATATGTGAAACAATATATTAGATCATAGCATCTGATTAAAAAAAGTCATGATTTTTTTATATATTGGTTTGCACTATGGCAATTCTTTACCCGACACAAAAATAAACGGGTTTAGGTTTAACTTTATGTCCTGCGAATCCGTTTATTAAACGGGTCTTGTTCGGGTTGACACACACGGGTCGCAGGTTGATCCGCCAACCCATCATTTTTTTTAAATAATTTTTATTCTATGTTTTCTAAAATAATATTTGTATTGGTATTTGAACTGGGTTGTAGTACTAGTATTTGAATTTGTACGTTTGAATTTGGTTGTATTATTATGTCACCCGCTAACTGACCCGTCAACCTGAACATGTACGAGTTAGGGTTGGACATTTTGACACGATTAGTTAAACGGGTCGTATCCGGGTTGAGTCTTCGTGACCGCCAACCCGAACACAACATGATGGTCACCCTTAGTTTGCACGAGTTTGTACCATTTGATTGGTTTATAAGATAGAGTCTCTCTCTATATGTATATATAATATAATGTTAACTTTTATACTACAAGAAAGAACATTGTTTCACCCCAAGAAAGGACATTACTGAATATGGGCATATGGCTTTTCAAATAGTAGTAGCTAGAAAACCTTGTTGTGCCTACTCCAAAATGTGTGGCCACATCATTCGGATTCTTCTTAATCTTTTTTTGTGGCACATTTTTCTTGTTTATCTAACATACATACATACATATATATATATATATATACACATATATGGGTTCTCACAGAAACATTCAATGTTGATGCTTGTGTGAGAACAACATTGCAAATTCGCCATAGCAAATAATATTTTAAGAATATTAATATAACGTTACATTTGGTGCGTTCTTTAAATTTGTTTGAATTAGACAGGTAATTAATTAGTTCGATGTTCAGATGTAACCATTGTCATTAATATATAGGATATAAATATGAAAATACAATATGCCCTTAATTAATTAAGGTGTTAATTAATTATTCAGACCATAGTGGAAATGGTTTTAAATGTTTTGATTATTTATTTGAGATTAGATACAAATATTTTTGACCCCATATCTTTAACAAACCATGTCTCACATGTAGCATTTGGAATCATATTCTTGAAGCATTTGAATCCTCTTCAACCAAATATTTTGTGCTCAGTGAAGGACAACTCACTACAAGAAAAATGATTTTATAGGACGCCTAAAATGAAAAACCGTCCTAAAAGAATACTTTATAGGACACAAGTTTATAGGACCAAATCATAAAGTGTCATATCTAGAAGCGTTACAATAACTTTATAGAACGCATTTAGGCGTTTCAACAAGTTTTGACGATGCACTACAACAAAACTGGTTTTATAGGACGCCTAAAATGAAAAAAAACGTTCTAAAAGATTACTTTATAGGAAACTAATTTATAGGACGAAACAAAAAAGTCTTATCTAAAAGCGTTACCATAAGTTTATATGACGGTTTTAGGCGTCTTAACAAGTTTTTACGACGCTTTTAAAATAAAATGTCCTATTAACTATTTTTTAGGACACTTTTAAAAGTGTCCAATAAACCCATATTTTATAGGACACTTTTGAAAGCGTCCTATAAACCCATATTTTATAGAACATTTTTCAAAAGTGTCCTATAAAATAGTTAATATGACACTTTATTTTAAAGCGTCGTAAAAAAACTTGTTAAGACGCCTAAAATCGTCATGTAAAATTATTATAACGCTTTTTAGATAGGACACTTTTTGGTTTGGTCCTATGTCCTATAAAGTATTCTTTTAGGACGCTTTTTCATTTTAGGCGTCCTATAAAATCAATATTGTTGTAGTGACGGTTTTAAAATAAAGTGTCCTATTAACTATTTTATAGAACACTTTTGAAAAATGTCGTATAAACCCATATTTTATATGACACTTTTGAAAGTGTCCTATAAACCCATATTTTATAGAACACTTTTCACAAGTGTTCTATAAAATAGCTAATATGACACATTTTTTTAAAGCGTCGTAAAAAAACTTGTTAAGACGCCTAAAACCGTCTTATAAACTTATTGTAACGTTTTTAGATAGAACATTTTTTGGTTTGGTCCTATAAATTAAATGTCCTATAAAATATTCTTTTATGACGCTTTTTAATTTTGGGCGTTCTATAAAATAATTTTTGTTGTAGTGAACTACAAAAATAAATACTAACAGAAAAAAATGTTGAGATTATATATTGTTTTTTTAATTGTTTGATATTTATATATTATAATAAATAAACTTTACTATAACAAAATTAAATTTATAAGATATCTAAAATATCTAAACGTTTTTATATATACATTATATAATTGAATGTTTTATAAAACTTCAGTTTATAGAAACTAAACAACACTACAAGAAATTGCATTTTTACCGGCGGGTTTGGAAAGTCCGTCGGCACAAGTAACTTTTAAAAGTGTTGGAATTAATAGGTTTGTATAGCGCTTTTAAGAGTTTTAACAGGAAAAAGAATTAGGACATTTTTAAAATATTGTTAGTATTACTATTTTATAAGACCTTTTTATAAGTAAACAATAAACTCATTATTTTAGAGAACATTTGTGTTTATATGAAATTTTATCAAATGTAATCCAATAAAATAGCTAATACGATAATTTGTTTTAAAGTTTCACTAAAACGGTTTGTTAAAACGTCAAAAGACATCTTATAAATCTAATATAACACTTTTCAATACAATGTTTTGTTGTTCATTTCTATAAACTTAAGTATATAAAAATACTTTATAAACCTAATTTTATTACATTGTGTTAATCTGAAATTACACACGATCTTACCATCGATACGGTCAACCTATGGAATCTCAATGAATTGATTTAAACATATCAGCTTTAAACGACTATAAATATATAGAGTGCATATATTCTATCGATCACTAAGTGTATGTGTGAGTTTGAATTAATAGTAGAGACATAATGAATCTAGAATTTTAGATAGCACTAACGTATATATGTTGGGTTTAGATTACACGTCTCAATAAATAAAGTTGCTAACCTTTAAAAAATACTAACAGGATAAAAGTGTGATGTGTTTATCAAAACTATAATAAAATTGGTTTATAGTATGCTTAATTAATTTGTCAAATTAGTATCAATATTTTATAAAACAAAAATTTATAGCACCAAACAATAGGCGTCTTAAATACTTGTTAAAACACCCAAAAATAGTATTTCTATAAACCTATAACACTTTTGGATTAATAGTAAATGGAAGGCTTTGCGTATGAATTTTTTCCTGGAAAATTCGTCGCTAAATGGGCGATTCGTCACAAAACCGCCACAAAATTGGTGGGTACTTCAAATCAGTGACAGATTACTCAGGTATTTTCATGGGTGATCTATTGGTATTTTCTTGAAAAACAGTGGATTCTACCGGAACATTTGGCACTTTTTAATTGGGTGTTCCATGGAAATTTCTCTGGGTGATATTTATGGGTATGCATATAGATTAACTTATCATCATGTGTCGATCGTTGGAACAAAGACATTATGACAATTTGCATCGTAAATTCAAATGTGGCAAATAAATAAAGGCACGTGTTTGCTCTTAATTCTTCATGCGGCTAAGACATATAACATAATTCTTCGTGCAACTAATACAGATAACAAACACTCTCAATGTAACTTTTGACCATTCTTTATACGATATAGCAAAACAAAATTATCCGTGGGGTCAAATGAATATGTTCTTAGAATCACGGTATCCTAAAAAGTGATTGCTTTTGTGTATTATGGAAATTCTCGTCTCTTGACTCGTTCACTTACCCTTTGGGCTTGTTTCCTTTGGGCTTAATTATAGAGAGAAACATGTTTGTATAGTTTGTACCCTTCAACTAGTTTGTATTGGAACTTATATATATATATATATATATATATATATAAGTGATGGATCATATAAAAAAAATCATTGTTTAAAGAAAACAACATAATGGTTTCTAAGAGGTTGTTTGTTTGCATCTGGATGATGCCATTAAGATGCACATCTGAATCATGTAGAGGTAGTAGGTTGTTTGGCAAAAAAGAATTAACCTCTGGATGGTGACAAAAGGCTCTGCGCAATTCTTCACCCAGGACATTGCAAAATCATTTAGAGATGCCATTTTTCCAAAAATACCCTGTTTTCTTTTTCACCAGCGCCTCCACTCTCCCCTCACCCCCTTTGTATACGATTTTCCCACTGCAGTAGCCTTTGATTTTTCTCCCACGACAAAGCTTTCGGCCGGCGAATCCTCCGACGATGCGACTCCTCTAACGGTGTTATTCCTTCGACGATTTTTGACCTTCTCTCCTCCGAAGCCGCCGTCGATTTCTCAGGTATGGTTTTCAGACAGACTTCTGATGAAACTATCGACTTCTGATGAAACTATCGACTTCTGTTTGGTTTTCAGACTTCTATGAAACCATCGATTTCTGATTATTTTGTTTTCTCCATTGGATATGTTATGTGTTTATAGAAAACGCTTTTGCATCTGTTATTTGTTAATAAAAACACTTTTGGATCTATTATGTTTATAGAAAACACTTTTAGGTCTGTTATGTGTTTATAGAAAGCTTCATTGATGATTGGATGTGTTATGTGTTTATAGAAAGCTTCATTGATGATTGGATCTATTATGTGTTTATAGAAAACACTTTTGGATCTATTATGTGATTTTCTTGAGCTTCATTGGATCTATTATGTGTTTAAAGAAAGCATTTTGGTTTCTCCAAAAGGGTAAAGGGTTAAAATGGTAATTTGTTCACATTCATACTGTCCATTCAGGGCAGCTACCAAACAACCATATTTCATTATGCGCTATATCTTACAAAGCCTCTTAAAGCATCTCCAAGAGCATCTATAATTTTTTTTTAAATGAAGATAAAAAAATAAAAATCTTTAAAAAAATTGCATTCATCTCCAACATGATCTCCATTTTGGAGAATTCCAATATTAATTATAGTATTAAAAATATTATATTAATTATAGTATTAAAATATTCAATATATTAATAACATTTTAAACTAAGTCTTTTATTATTGGTGGGGGAGTGAGTCTATGAATAAAATAATAATTTCTCTCACATGGTAATTATTTTTTGGGTAATCTCCAAATATGGAGAAAAAAGTCTTCTATCTCATACTTTCTCCATTTTGGAGGAACTTTTAGAGATGTTGTTGGAACATATATTTTTAACCTAAAATCTCTATTTTTCTCTTTTTTCTACATTTTGAAGATGTTGTTGGAGATGCTCTTAAGCATTCTGACCTTCTGACCATCCAGGACTAAACCATCCAGCAACTACCAAACAACCCTAAGGCACAAATTTTGTAAAATCAAATTGATATTATATTTGATGACATTGAAGTAATTAATGGATACTGAAATATATTTTCCGCAAAGGGTAAAAAATTGTAGGGGTAAAATTGATAGGGCTCAATTATAATGATATACTATTCCAATATATTATTACTTTATATATATATATATTATGAATATACAAATTTTGTAAAATCAATTGATGATATATTAGAATGTTATATTGTATTGTATTATAATTATATCATATATCATTTTACATTTATCTTTGTACAAAATCACATCACATATGAATTTACATTAACATTTGTACAAAATCATATATGATACCGAAATCATATGTGATTTTATTGACATAGTTGGCATTCTAATCATGTGTGAATATCATTTGTACAAAATCATATATGATTTTACATTAACATTCGTACACAATCATATATGATACTGAAATCATATGTGATTTTGTTGACATAATTGACATTGTAATCATGTGTTGTTCTTACATGATTTGAGAAAGTAAACATTAATAATCATCAACACGTCTCGTTTAGAAAATATTACCTTCAATTTTTAAAATAATAAACTTTTTTCAATTTTTAAAGTTTTAAAAATAATAAATTTTTCTTTAAAGAGATTTCATATTTTAATTTTCTAAAATCATATATGATATTGAGTTTGGTTTTTTATGTTTCTCTTGATCTTATATTTATTTAAAGATATTTCATATTTATCTTGATCTTATATTTATTTAACTATATTTAATATTTAAATTGTTAAAAATTAATCAAGATTGTACATTGTACAATTTGATTGAAATAATGAATAATAACACCAATAAAGTAATATTTCGACCATGATACCCTTAAAGTAAATTAGATTATTATTTATTTTTCAATATTTTAAAATATATGTGGCTAGGAAATTGTTCCTTTATTTCTTTTAGGGAAAAGTCCAAAAAACACAACGGACTTTTGTGTTTTGAATGATGAAGTCATTGGACAATTTTTTTGAATGACAAAACCATTGGACAACTTAAAACATATCAAATAAGTCCTTGCACAATTTTTTTGAATGAAAAAACCACTGGACTTTGTTAAATTTGTTAAATAAATCCCTGGACAATTTTTTTGAATAAAAAACCATTGAACATTTTTTTTGAATGAAAAAACCCTTGGACAATTATTTCATATATTTTTGTTTTTAAATAAAAATAAAATTGTTTCATGTATTTTTCATTTTGATAAAACTTGTTTCATATATTTTTTATTAATCAATCACCATTTATTGTTGATTAAATTGTGTTATATATTATTGACTAATCAACTCTTATAATTAATAAAAAATAAAAAAATAATAATTAAATGAAGTTTGTTCGAGCTTACGTGGTGATAACGTGTTAAAGAAACAATGAAATATAACAACACAAGAAATATAGAGAAAGATTTGTAATTCTCATTAATCATAAGCCATTTAAATAGAGACAATTACATAGAGATAATGATAAATATGAAAGAAGATTATTTCATAAATAACTCTAAGTATTTATGTCTATCTCTATCTATTTCGTCACATTTATTTGACAATGATAATTATCCTATAACATGTTAAAGTATATAAGAAATATGTATTAGGTAACAAGGATTTATTTGATATATTTTAAATTGTACAATGGTTTTTTTATTCAAAAAACTGTGCAAGGACTTATTTGATACGTTTTAAATTGTCCAATGGTTTTTTCATTCAAAAAAATTGTGCAAGGACTTATTTGATATGTTTTAAGTTGTCCAATGGTTTTCTCATTCAAAAAAATTGTCCAAGGACTTAATCATGCAAAACACAAAAGTCCGTTGGGTTTTTTTGGACTTTTCCCTTTCTTTTAACCCAAAATGTTCTCATTTAAACCTCTCTATATATAGAGGGAAGATCAAACGAGAATGATATCGATTTAAAAGAATACGATAATAATTCTGGACCAATCATTTCATTAAATAATATCTTAAATAATTAGTTTTAGAAATAAGTAAATAAGAATATAAAAGTAATTTAGTTATATAAAGTGTTTTTTGAACGGAAGTTATATAAAGTTATTTAAGGTATTTATTTAAAATTCTCTTTTCTACCATATTTATGATTTTGATATGATTTTAATTTTTTATTTAGTAAATATTTTAAATTTAAGGTATTTAAATAAGTTTATTTATTTTTAATTTAAATAATTCATTTTCTATTTAAATTAATTTATTGTAAATTACAATTTTTGTCAAAATCATATGTGATTCATAACTAATTAATTTTTTTAAAATTACAAAATGTTTCTTTATCATATGTGATTTCATAATCACATGTGATCTAAACTTAAAAAACAATGATTCAAAGTAAACATTGAAAAAGAAAAATAAAGAAAAAAACAGTAATCACATATGATGTCTAGCAAAACACATTTAAAATATATTAGATCATATGTAATCCAAAACGTAATTCATATCACATGTAATATATTATATCAGATACATTGATGAAAATTAGCAATTCCTTTTTAGAATAAAAGATCAATTAATTATAGATATCACATGTGATTTTTGACGAAAATTAACTTAAATATTGTAAAAAATAATAAATAAATAAATAACGATGCTTAAATCACACAAAAACTATAAACAAATATTAAATAAACACCTCAATTAATTTATTAAATACTATTTATATAAGTATATGAATTTTATTTGTATACAACAAATGGCTGATATGTCCTTTTGGGCGATTTTTAATTAAAGTTTTATTTAAGGTATTATTTAATGAAATGATTGGTCCAGAATTATTCTCATATTCTTTTAAATCGATATCATTCTCGTTTGATTTTCCCTCTTAGTTTATAACCCATGTATCATATGGACGTAATTCAAAATAAAATAAAATCATACCATGAACAACGTTTATTACCTAATTAGATATCGACATTGATTATCCAAAAGTGTCTAGAGCCCCCTAAATTAATATGCCTGAATATGTATAACGCATATTACATTAAAAAAGCTAGAATGTAGATTTCAATATAGAGGCATATTCTTTTGTGAACCAAATTATTATTAAGCATTTTGTTTTTTTAATTAACGGTTGTTATTAAATGAAAATTATAATCGAATAAAAAGGAAAACAAATTTAATTGTATTAAATGAAAGTCAATATTAGAAAAAATTATTATAAATTTTATCTTTGTAAGATAATCAATAATAATATTTTTTATTTTTGGAAGAAATAATACTTAAATGATTTGTTTAAATATAAAATTATAAATGTTCATAGATAAACCTGAAAGTGAAGTAATGATTTTTGTTTAAAGTTCATAAGTGAAATCATAAAATGTTCATATGTGAATATGGTTACTCAAATAATTGTTTTTACGTGAGTATTGTTCATACGTGAACATTGGTCATACACGAGCATTGCTTATACATGAACATTGGTTATGCATTAGCATTGTTTGTACGTGAATATTGGTCATACAGTGCTTAAAAGTTACGATAAAACACGTCTTATTTATCTCGACGAAATGGACGGAGTAGCTATCCCATGCCAAAATGAGTTGGAATCCCATTCTAATTCTAACTAAGGATTCTTGTGGTTCCGGAGGATCCAGCTACAGGAGAACCAGGAACGGAGACGTTTCCGGGATGCCACTAATAACCAACGAATGGCAAGTGCTCGCGACGGATAGTGATGATGATTAAGAAAGTTTAAATAAGTTCATACATGAAATCAAAATTTCATAGGCGAACAACTAAATGAATTAGATAATTAAGGAATATGATAAATAAGAAATGTAGTAATAAAAGTGAATATCTATTTAAGGAACATGGTATCAATAATTAAAAAGACAAAAATACGTCGGTTAACAAAATTAACACTAATGACTTTTTAAAAAAAGAATAAGAACCTTCCTTTTAACGACGATTTATTAAGAACCGAGACTAGCATGAACCTAGCTAATGAGGACCTTTCAACATATAAGGTCATCCATGTGTAAAATATATACCATGTTTTAATTGAAAATTTTATTATCTCATGAGCGATTCCACCTATACTTGATTGCCACGTATACCATATTCCGTTAACGTTCAAAATATGTTTCATAATTCTCTTCTATATATATATATATATATGTACACTTCAAGTTCATTTATAAATGTGAAGCAAAACATTTCAAAAAAATGAAGCTCTCTCCCACTTCTTTCCTAAGAAAATCATACTTGTGTTCATTCTTTCGTGTTCTCCTACTTCGTGTAGATCTTCTTTGGCTTCAACTCACTTACTTTGCCACCCTTTTCGTTTTAGGGTTCTTCGTTTTATCCAACTTAGAACCAAGAAACCCTCTTCATCGTCCCAAAAACTATGATCTTTTCTTCACCTCCGTATCAGCCGCAACCGTTTCCAGTATGGCCACAGTCGAAATGGAGGTTTTCTCGAATACCCAATTGTTTATCTTGTCGATTCTTATGCTTTTGGGAGGAGAAGTTTTCACTTCAATGCTTGAACTTCAAATCAGAAAGTTTAAGTTATTAGAGACCAAAAAGATTCACTACTTTAATAACTCCAATAATGGCTGTACAGATCTTGAAAACGATTCGAATGACAACAACAATACAGACTTGAAGCACGATTCAATGAAGTTTTTAGGGTTTATTATCCTAATTTACTTCCTTACTGTGCATATAAGTTCATTTCTACTAGTTTCTTTATATATAACCCTTGTTCCATCTGCAAAACAAGTTATTAGAAAATAAGGTCTTAACATACCATTATTCTCAATTGTTACCATAATCTCTACTTTCACTAATTGTGGCTATCTTCCAACAAATGAAAACATGATGGTTTTCAAGAAAGATTTAGGTCTTCTTGTGATTTTAATCCCATTAGCTCTTCTTGGAAACACATTGTATCCTGTGTTTCTTCGAATCGTGTTGTTGATTGTTCGTAAGGTGAGTGATAAAAAGGAGGTGGAGTACGTTTTGAGAAACCATTCGGAGTTGGGGTATAATGGTCATTTGTTATCAGGGTTTCGGTGTTGGTTTCTTGGGCTAACTTGTATTGGGTTCATAGGTGTTCAGTTTGTCGTTTTTATAGCTATGGGATGGAAGTCTGAAATCATGGGGGGGTTGAATCCTTTGGAGAAAGTAATAGGATCGTTATTTCAAGTTGTGAATACACGGCACACCGGTGGTGAATCGGTGTTTGATCTTTCACTCGTTTCTCCTGCCATCCTTGTGTTATTCGTCACGTTTATGTAAGTATCTATTTCCTCTCTCCTCTCTCCACTTTTCTAAGCTTCATGTTTTACACGTTTACAGTTTTGATTTTGGTGGGTCCATGTTGACACACGGACCCACAACACGGTGACATTTTTTGGGAGATAATAAGTTTCTGATAGGTTCTTTTTGAAATACATGACCTTAAAACATGTTTAAAATACATATGTAAAGAAGTTCATGCATTTAAAAAAAAATCATATTAATTGGTAGGTAGGCAATAATTGTGGTCCGAACCCATCATCTCATATTCGAAACGTAGTGAACAAGCATTTGAAGAGATGACTTCGCACCTCACCGAGGACCACATTTTCGTCCTATTTTCGTTTCCGTAACCTTAATTCTCTTCTCAAGGAATATAAATCTTTTGTCCGCAAATCGTATGCTTCCTTCTCCTTGTCCATCAATTACTGAATTACGTGAAAACACATAATCAAAAAGTGAATGAAAGTATATAATTGATTAAAACAATATTGAATGAACTATATATATATAGGCGAGAGATCATACAAGAACACCCCCTCTTTAAAGAAACAAATGGACACTTTGTAGACCACATATGATGTGGGTCTCATATATTAAAAAATCATATCTAATTCAATGGGGCCCATCATTGAATCAGATATGATTTTTAATGCAAGATGTTCCTTAATTTGTTTATTTAAATTTACAAAGCTAGGGATGTATATATATATATATATAGAGGACCGATCTAATACAACTCATACTAATCTTGCAACCCGTGCAACCCACATCTTAACCGTCCATTTTCCCTTTTCTTTTTCTTTTTTGATTTTTTTTAATTAAGGGTGGTTACGGGTGATTAAATCTTAACCGTTGATGATCAAATGGAGGGTTAAGATGTGGGTTGCAAAGATTGCAAAGAGAGAGTGAGTCTAGTTCAAGGGAAAACGCTAAAAAAAGAGAAAACCGAAGAACACCCTGGGAGGCTTCCATGTGGACGATATGCACTAATACATACCGGTAATTTGTAACATGCATTAGTGAATATGCATCAATGCATCTCTGATTAGAGATGCATTGATGCATAGGAACAAAAATTACCGGTATGCGTCAGTGCATACCGTCCACATGGAAGCTTCCCAGAGTGTTCTTCAATTTTATCTTTTTTTAGCGTTTTCCTTTGAACCTCCATATATATATATATATATATATATATATAGATATATGTTTTACTTGTTATAATCCTACATTGGTTAGAGTTTGACTCATTTATAATTTGAAGAGTAATGCATGTAAAGAAGTTCTTAAGTGCTAAACAACCAATAGATTTTATGCTTCAAGGTCCTATCAGAAACCACCCATCTGCCATATTCAATTGCTTTTCAGATGTGGGGTTCATTTGTCTCTGCTATTCATTTAATTTGCTTATACAATATGTACATTCATTTTTAATACTATGGTTTTTATTCCCTTTATAACATCTTCTTTGAGTTATCTCACATGTACCCTTCTATTTATCTAGAAATTATGCTAATATCTTTTATAATCATGGATACATGTTATACTATATAAATAATTGAACGCCTATATAGAGGTGAATGACTTAGTCGACCTAGGACTAGCCTGATCCAAAAAAAAATACCGACTAAGGTGATACTACAACAAAATCAGATTTATAGAACGTCAAAAATATCTAAGTGTCGGTTTTTTAGTACTAAATCATAAACATCTAATCTGAACGTGGTACAATAAGTTTATATGACACTTTGAGCGTTTAATAAGGTTTTTTCAGACACTGAACACATCTTTTTAATACAATGTTTTATTTGAAAAATGTTCTAAAAAAATTGTTAAAACACCAAAAACGTCATATAAAATAACACTTTTAAATAGAACCTTATATTGTATGATCTTATAAACGTAAGTTTTATGTAGTATGTTAGAAAGTTTAGACGTTTTTAACGTCCTATAAACCCGATTTTCTTGTAGGGTGGTTAAGACAAAACCAAGACCAATCTAAGCCCAAAAGCCCGATCGGTCTCTATTTTTTGGGAAAAAGAACTAGTTAGAACCGATCCTAGATAAAGCCTGAAAAAGTGTGGTAAATGCCCTTACCAAAGCCAAAAAAACGGTCATTCAAACCAAAATTAAAGAAAGACAGGGAATAATCGGTTAGGCCTAATCATTCCCGGCCCAAATATAGATAACAAACTTAAATTTGTCAAACAGTTTTGTCAATAATCCGTTGAAGGATATTCAAATAACTAATAATTGGTACTTTTTACATCCTTTTTATTACAAAATTTAATTTGAAACTGTTGAAAATTCGTCGAATACTTGAATCAAAAATAAAATAATTGGTTGGAGGAAATTTAAATTTTGAAAGTAAAATCAAATAATTAAATTATCGGGATCCGTAGAGAAACATCAAAATTCTCCACTAAACTTAATAATTCTTAAAGTATGTTATTGGGTCATATATAACTCTACTATCTATACATATATATGTATATATGAGATATATTCTTCAACTAATTATCATACGTATGTTGGTACTCAACCCCTCTCTCTCTCTCTCTATATATATATATACATATATATATATATATACGAGTGATTTCCGTTACAAACCACTTTAATTCGTACAAAACGTATGAAATCAATTATTATTTTTTTCTTCATTAAAGTGTTTAATATGATAAAATTGTTTCATGTAATTTTTTTTCATGAATTTTTTTTTATTTCTTCATGAAAATGAAATTGTTTCATGAAACTCTCAATTTGATGAAACTTGTTTCACGTATTCTTGATTCACCAACCTTCATGTATTCTTGATTAATTTTTTTCATATATTATTGACTAATCAAACCTAAT
Organism: Silybum marianum; assembly: GCA_036898165.1. Classification (NCBI taxonomy): domain Eukaryota; kingdom Viridiplantae; phylum Streptophyta; class Magnoliopsida; order Asterales; family Asteraceae; genus Silybum; species Silybum marianum. The sequence goes on along the minus strand of CM072531.1, from coordinate 376,078 downwards.
AATTAAGAAAAAGTGAAAAACATTTAAAAAAAAATATTGGTTTCATGCGGTTTGTAATTGAAATTTCCTCTATATATGCATACACAGGGGCGGAGCCAGAAACTTTAATGAGGGGGAGCACAAGGTAATATATAAACTTTCAATAATGACCTCGTCGAGTTCTCATTTTCTGAAACCTATCTATGATATATTCATTATCAACCTTGGTAAAAACGTCATTTTCATTGTCGACCTTGGTAAAAACGTCATTTTCATTCTCGACCTTGGTAAAAACGTCATTTTCATTGTCGACCTTGGGAGGTAAATATGATTGGATTCTGATTTTGATGACGTGCGACTAGGGTAAAAATCAGATTTTGAGAAGTAAATATGATATTAAAATTAATTAATTAGTGTCTTGATGGATTTTAGACTTTTAGGAGGCCCAATTAAAAAATATGATTGGCTAGGTCCAATTATAAATTAAGTTTAAAAAAATATTTTATATTAAAATGCATTGGAGAGGATTGGAACCTAGAACCAACTCCCTACATATAAAGCATGCTAGCCAATTGATCCTAGGCCCTGTTTGTGTATTATATTGACTTAAATGATATATGTAGGATAATTTACTAACACATACCTATATCTATATTAATAATTTTTTATTATTTTCCAGGGGGAGCCAAGGCCACCTCTGGCTCTATGGTGCCTCTGCCCCTGTACATACATACATACATAGGGCGAGTTCAAATGAAAACTCAAATTTAGTTGTGAACGTGAGAACAAATGAACGCGATACGTATCATATTCAGATCGAATAATCGAATAAATATTTAGACCGAATAAAACTGAATATAGTATTTATTCAGTCTGAATAATCTACATTCAGATATGTGTCGCGCTCTCATTTGTCCTCATGTTCACAACCAGATTTGAGTTCTCATTTGAACTTTCCTCTACATACATAATTATCACATGTACAGCGAGTTGTTAAACAATCTAACGATCAATGTGTATTAGAATGTAGGTTAAGGTGTCTAAGTGAGTAATTAATGAGTTGTAATACTCACTTAGACAAAAAAAAACGATCTGTTTAGACTCATCATGACCCACTTTGGTTCATTAAGAATAATAAGACTCATTATACACATTTAAACCAAAACGACCAATTTAGACCCATCTTGATCAACTTAGATTCCTTACGAATAATAAGACTCATTCTACAGATTCAAACCAAAACAACCAATTTAGACCCATCATGGCCCACTTAGGTTTCTTAAGAAGAATAGCTCCCATTATACCCACTTTGAACACAACAACTAATTAGCGAGGCATTAAGGACCATCATGATTCGTAATACCTCAATAAACCCATTAAAGTTCATTTAGATTGATTATGACTCATTTAAACTTATCATGAGTCATATGACCCACTTGGACTCGTTGATGAGAATAACACACATTATACTCATTAATTAGACCAAAAAATGACCCACTAACGGTTCATTAAGGATCATCATAAACCGTTATATCTTAGTTAGACCGTTAAGATAATGTTTTGTCGTCTTTATTTTTATACACATTCAACTCTAACAGTTTCTTTATTTTAAAGATTACAACATTTATTATATTATTAAAATATTCTATATTTCTAATAAAATATTATTTATCTGACCTAAACTTTGAATTTCACTTCTTCTTATTGGTGCACATAATAACTTTTTTTTCTCTATCATGATAATTATTTTTAAAGATTTCTCTAAGCTTTGAGCTTTTATACACTCTCTTATACTTTTTTTTTATTTTAAAAAAAGTTTTAAGAAAGTTGTTAGGAGATTCTCTATGGCCTTGTTTGTTTTTTCATTTTAAGCTCTTAATCACCATTTATGTCTGATTTGTTTAGACGCTTCATAACCATTTAAGAACTAAAATCAGACTTTAGACTTTAGCACCTCTTAAAAAACAAAAATCACCTAACAATATTATTGCATATAATGTTTGTCCTAATTATTTCTTTTGTGGTGAGAAAATGACAATGATGAAATAGCATATTTTTTAAGACCTACTAAATGAACAAATTATATTCCCTTAACAACAATGATATGATCTCAACTTTATTCAATATTTGTGATATTACTTCAAAAGTTTGAAGAACACTCTCTTTAGATTTCGTATCTGAAAAGTTTTCTTCACATTTTAATCCTCTTTAAAATAATTGCATACAAAAAGAATATATTATATATTATATATTGGAGAATATATCTTTATATTATCGGATAAACTTAATTAATTGATAAAATTTATATCTATATATTTTACTTGTTATAATTTTGAAATACCCATCAAATTTCAATAAACACATTTTATTACACTAAATTAGAACAATACATACATATAATGTTAAAATGTCTTGTTTTATACAACTTAAAAGCGTTATAATAGGTTTAATGTACACTTTTAAAATAAACTGTCATATTATTATAAGTGTTACATGAACACTTGTTTTTATAAAACAAAATTTCAACTAGTGTCATATAAAAAATATTTAATAAGACATTTGATTTAAATGTCCAAGAAAAACTTGGGGACGTCGAAATATATTGTATAAATTTATTACAATCACAATTGTTTGTTTATATATAAATTTAAGTCCTATGAAATAGTCATTAAAACAGTTTTAATATTTTTAGTATCATATAAACCCGATTTTATCAGAATGATACTCAATGCAAATATATGATTCAAATATGAATTTCTAGTGTATCCTTTATTGATTGAGATTGGATATTTATTCAGGTACCTTCCACCATATACATATTTCTTGCCAAGAGAAGATAAAGATAATAAGTGTGATGAAGAACAAAAGAAAGGGTTGATTGGGTTTCTGCTAGTCTCACCAACTCACCTTTTTGATAATTGGAATTATAATTATTTGCATTACAGAAGCTGAAAATATGCACAAAGACCCCCTCAACTTTAGTGTCTTGAACATCATTTTTGAGGTCATCAAGTCAGTTTCAGCTAACTTTTATAGAACCAAAAGATTGTCTGTCTATAAAGCAACGTTCTTCTTTGTTAAGAGATATATGATTTTGTGTTTTTATACAACAAAATCGAATTACACTATCAAAAAAATGACTTTCACGCACACAAAAAAACACGCAAGGAAATTTCCTTGGGCGATTACCACAGATCACCCAGGATATACTAATGGTTCCGACGAAATTCGATGTTTTCAAAAAAATACCAACGGATTGCCCAATAATTTCTTGGGTAATCTGTCACTGATTTTGTTTACCCACCAACAAATTAGACACCAACTTTGTGATGGTTTTATGACAGATTGTCGTTTATCGACGGATTTCCCAGGAAAATGTCCGTAGGTGAAAGCCTTCCATTTTAGTAGTGTTATAGTACGCTAAAAATGTCTGAATGCTTTAAAATCATCCCCAACATCTTTAAAATGGAAAAAAATAACTTTGAAGCTTTTTAACTTTCTTCCGATGCTTCTTTAAAATAGAAAATATAGGGATAGTAGATTTTTTTCTTCTCAAAATGCGAAGAATTCTCCAAAACTCCACTTTGTTATTTTTGATCTATTTTATCTCGAACTGAAGAATGAAAATTAAATGAAATAAAAGAAAGAAATTATTTTTGTTAATGATATAATTAATGTTGAAATCTCGAAAACTGACAAGCAGTTGGAGTTGGATATTCTTTTTAGAGACTTTGATTTTTATTTCTCTTTATTTTAGAGGAATTGGGTATATATAAGTTGTTGGAGATGTTAAGCTGTTAATAGATTGTTTTATATGAATTAAATTTATAATTAACACCAAATAATTGTGTGTGATATATATAAATGTTACAATAAGTTCACAAGATGTTTTTGGGTATCTTAACATGTATTTTCAAAACACTTTTGAAATAAAGAATCTTGTTAACTTTTATATGTGTATTATAACTACGACACTTACTTTAAAAAAACATGCTAAAAAACTTATTAAGACGTCCAAAAACTTTTTATAAACTAATTGTAATTCTTGTATAAATGCAAGTCCTACAATTGTTTGTTCATATAAATGCAAGTCCTATAAAACATTTAGACATTTTTGACATACCATAAACTTGATTTTTTATCAACTCTAAATATTTTTCTCTTTCATTAGGTTATGTTAATTGTTGTATACATATATATATATATAGAGAGAGAGAGAGAGGGGGAGGGAGGTTTAAACGAGAACTTTGTAAATTTAAAGGAATAAAGGAACACCTTATGGTCCACATATGATGTGGGTCCCACACATTATAAAATCATATATGATTCAATGGTGGGCCCCATTGAATCATATATGATTTTATAATGTGTGGGACCCACATCATACGTGGTCCACAAAGTGTTCATTTAAATAGGGGTGTTCTTATATAATCCCTCCCCTATATATATATATATATAGAGAGAGAGAGAGAGAGGTAGGTTCAAATGAGAACTTTGCAGATTTAAAGGAACAACTTGTGGACCACATATGATGTGGGTCTCATACATTAAAAAATCATATATGATTCAATGGTGGGCCCCATTGAATCAAATATGATTTTTTAATGTGTGAGACCCACATCATATGTGTTCCACAAAGTGTTTTTTTGTTCCTTTAAAGAGGGGGTGTTCTTGTATGATCCCTCCCCTATATATATATATATATATAAATTTCTAACAAGGTTTTAAACATGTAGTGGTTATGGAAGTGTGGGGTTCTCCTTGGGATATAGTTGCAAAAGACAACTTCAACCTGATGGAAACTGCAAAGATGCATGGTATGGGTTTGCTGGAAGATGGAGTAATAGCAGCAAATTCATCCTAATTGTGGTGATGATATTTGGAAGATTTAAAAAAATTTACAAGAATGGTGGTAAAGCATGGAAGCTATGTTGACATAAATAAGTTGCCTCAAATCTCTTGTGGATAGAGCTAATTAATGTGTGCTAATTTTCTTTCTTTTTTTCTCTCTTTTTGTGCTTAAGTAAGGGGTTGTTTACTTTTTTCTCCGTTAAGCATTGTATGGTTCAAGTTGTATCTCTGAATAAAAATGTATTGTTGAGGAGGGAGGCCAGGAGAGAGTTAGATTATATTTAGTGCATTTTTGGTATCAATTGGTCGGTTGAGGGTAGCTTATTTGAGGACTAGTGAGGGGTCTTGGCTTATTTCATATAACCATTTTGGCTTAACGGCTTAATGATTAGGCCGTAAAGAAAAAGACTCATATACATACGGCTTAGCAAATAAACCATCCAGATAATTAAACTCGTTAAACTGAAAGTAAATAGTCACCAAGTAGTTATGCCAAACTTCAATCCAAATGGATTTTTAAACATGAGTAATTACATTCTTTAAGTAAGTCGACAGCGAAGCGAAGAAAAAGACACATTTTCGTGTGTCACAATAAGATATTAGTTGTCGAAGTTCGAATGATAGATAACCAAACTTCCATGGATTTAGGCAGAGGCGGATAAGTAGATATTCAGAGCCGGTGCACCTTTAAGAAGGAACAAAGTCCTGTGAAATCACAGTTTGACTATGAGAGAAGTCAATTATGTCGATTTCACGAATAAAATATACATTTTTTTAAAATGAATCGATCTTGACCTTTTGAGCAACATACAAGACTACGTATTTGATTTTGATTGTCTTTTTTTCCTAGGTTTTCAAATTCATTTTTCTATACATCTAGATTATTTTTAACCGTGGGTGTCTAAGCCAACTTGCACGCACCTCGACTAATCTCAGGATAAAGAGGAAATTCGTAGGAATTTTATGAAGAGATTTACTTAAGTATTTTAAGTTTTGAGACATCTTGCATGAATTCTAGAAAATTGGAAACCTTCTTGAAATTTAGTAAAAAATTGCATTAGTATGAATAAGAAGTGTTTGGACTCAGAGCTTCACAGACTTCTACTCAAAGCTTCTGAGTCTCCGATTAGCTTATGAGTCTTCCCAGACCTTCTGAGCCTTCTGAGTTCGGTTCTTCTGGACTTTGTCCCCTTGAGCTTGGTGTTTTTGACTTAGAGCCTCTCAGTCAATTCCAATTGTTATACAATTTTATCCGTGAACGGTTGTAATTGTTATGCAGTTTATATGTTAACCGTTTTACTGCCCGTATAATTTCACTACAAGAAATCGACTCTATAGCGACAAAGGCTATAGCGACAACTAAGAATCGTCGCTATAGATATTAAAATCATTTTAGCATATATTTGAAGAGTTTAAATTCTTTATTTTACAATAAAACCCTACAGCGACGACATGTCGTTGTAGTAGATGTCTAATTTTTTTTAAATGGTTTTTAACAAATAAAAGTATATTTTGAAAAAATAAAAATTTATAAGAATCAGCGTCGTCGCTCTAAGTGTTCAAAAAAATATGTAATCCTTTTTTTGGTAAATGAAAATTTGTTTTAATTCTAGAGAATCAACAGTGTCGACTTATCGTCGCAGTAGAGTAATTTTTTTAAAAAAAATAACAAAATACAATATTTTTAATATATTTATTAAGCAACTTTAATAATTGTGTCGTCTCTCTTCTCGATTAATTGAAGAGAATTTTGCTAAAATAGCCATGGCTTCTGTCTTTAAGTTATGCAATCTCATCAGGAACAGAGATTTTTTTATCCCAGACCTGTAGAGTATAAGGTTGACGAAGAAATTTGCATCGAGGTATGAACAACGGTTCGAATTCTTCAATCAAATCTCTGGTATTTCGATCTAAATCTTCAAATTTGTTTATCGTTTCCTTTCAATCTATCTTATTGCGATGTTCTGCATCTCATGCTTATTTTTGTTTTTCGATAATTTCGACCTCGATTAATCTGTGTGTATGCTCCTGTCCGCAAAGACCATAAAATCTGCATTTCTATTGCCGTTCTTCTCAAAGTCATGCAATTGGGTAAAGTGAAATGGAAGTTGATCATAACGTATAAAGTTGAGCTTAACTTGTGTTTACATCATGTGTTTTGTATCTCTTTGGTTTATTTCTAATCGTTGAAATTTTAACGAGATTTGTATCTCTGATTTGGTGGTGGTGGGGTTAGCAGATGGATTTATTCTATCCATTGCACTATCCTTGTGTCATTATGGGGATGAAACACAACAATATATTTTGATATGATATGATGTGATAGTTATAGTTGTTTCTGGTCGCTGTTTGGTTTCTGTGGTTTGACAGCAGGCTGTTTGGAGCTGATTAGTCTGCAGTATAAGTAGCCGAAAAGCAAGAAAGCAAACCTTCGGCCACGTTTTCATCGATTACGGGGGAGTCTACTTGTTCAACTGAGCTCTTGATCCTATTTGCCTCCTTGGGTATTATCTATAGTTTCATCAGATGACAGGGGCATCTACTCGTTCGTTTGAGCTGATGATTTTACTTTCGCTCAGGTATCTCTTCTTGTTCTTCAGGGGTAATTTCGTCAGAAACAGGTTCAACTTCTACAACTAGTTCACAATAAGTAATTCAGTCTCTTCACTAGATGGTTTTCATTTTATGGTTTATGGGTCCGTTTGTTTTGTTTTTTCTATTAAGTGGCTTAATGATGTAGAAAAATATCAAAATAAAAACAAAATGCAAACTCCGTTTTGAATTACTTTTTATATCTAGATTAGAATGTGGTCATCTTATTCTCATATGGAAATCATACAAACATTAAGGTCCAATCCACAGTCAAATTGATAAAATGCAAGCATTGGAGCAAGAAAACTTGGGTCTGTTTGTTAGGAACTTAATAAGCTTAATAGGATTCACAACTTATCCGGTCAGCTATACATGACTGTTATTGTTTGGTAGTGGTTTAATGATATAAAAAATGGCTTATTCGATAAGCTTCTAGGGAGGAGCTTTATGCAAAAACCAACCAAACAACCCCAAATTGCCTCTGTTGTCAGCAGCTTAATGGACTCACAACTTCTTTCTCTCTTATATATATAGATCCCTCTCTCTCTCTCTCTCTATATATATATATATATATGTATATATGTGCTGAAATCTAAAAACACCCACTTTCATTTCTTGTTTATGCTGTGAATTATATATATATAAGTAGATAGATTTGTGCTTGATGATGATAGTATATATATATATATATATAGAGAGAGAGAGAGATAGGGGTTTTAGAGGAAGTAGAAGATATATATAAGTAGATAGTCAAGAGTAAACATCAGCACTAATGAAGCAGAGTAAACAGCAGCCATCATAGACTAAATAAGTAGCAGATCATAATATTCACAGTACACATCAACAACTTAATGAACATAGTAAACAACAGTAGTGGCAGTTTAGGAACTATGGCAAGTTTTAAAACATGGATGTAGAAAATTCAAGGATCATGGCAGGTTTTATCTCTCGAATTCAAGAATTATGGCAGGTATGAAAACATAGATGTAGAAAAAACACCCATAGATGGCAGGTTTTAAGACATTACTCAACTACCCATAGATGAGATTATGACTTTATATGTTGGTTTATATCAATTTGTTTTTGTCCTGAAACTGTAATGCAAAAACTCTATTCAGCCCTCAATTTTTTCTGTGTTTCATGGTAATCTTTGCAAGAAACATAGTTCAAAAAGTTATACAGGATGGTAGACTTGATGGTATTTCATATCGTAATGCATACCTCAAAATATTAAACGAGCATCATGCTTGAACACTACTTTGAAAAAATATATGAAGCTTAAAAATGATATTATTTTCTTTACTAGGCCTAGGTATTAATCGTTGTTGCTCGAGGACCACAAATGCGCGACAACCACCACAACACAACAGGATGATGAAAAGAGAAAGAGAGAGATAGAGAGTGTGACTATACAACAAGTAGCTATTTATGTATTAATACATTTGAAACATTAACGTTTATTTTATGTTAATAATTTTATATTATGGTTTTTAAAATTATTGTATATTTATTTGAATATCGAATTATTTGATTAAAATAGATTTTACAACCAATTTTAAAAAGCTAAAAAAATTACCTACTGTGACGACATGTCGTTGCTAAAAGTGAAATAAAACAACTCATTTTTACCTACAGCAACGACATGTCGTCGCAGCAGGGAAACAAGTTTATTTTATATTTTTACCTAAAGCAATGACATTTCATCGCAATAGGTAAAAATATTTAATTTTTTATTTTTATCTATAGCAACAAAATGTCGTGGCAATAGGTAAAAAATTTAATTTTATTATTTTTTTAGCTTTAGCGACGACTTTTCTTGGCGATAGGTAAAAAATTTAATTTTATTATTTTTTAGCTTTAGCGACGACTTGTCGTCGATATAGAAAGCTACAGCAACAGGCCAAAAGCAACGTGAAGCGAACGACAGTCGTCGCAATAGATCTTTAGCGACGACAAGAGGTCATATTTGTTGTAGTGTTAATTAGAATTTATTTGGAAGAAACTAAGAATAGATGGATTGAAAAAAAAGAAATTCAGATTAGAAATATTGAAGAAGAGAGACTTTTAAAAAAAATGTAGAAAAAAAGGTTTAATTAGAAAACTTAAGTGTATTTCTAATATAATTCTTTATTTTACTCTTTATTATAGGTTTAATTGGATGGACATAAGAAAACTTGAGTGTATTTCTAATATAATTCTTTATTTTACTCTTTATTATAGAGTAAAAATAAAGTGTGTGTTGTGATTTCTCTAACGTGTAACACCCGGAAATTTTAAAAATCTCTTATTCAATATTTGGAGTTTTATCATGTAATTAGTGTCCATAAGTTGAGTTTTATGTTTAGAAAGACTTTTGGGTTTGATTTTGGCAGGTCATGTAATTAAAATGGCCTTATTGTGCTGATTTTTCCTCTCAAAGAAACAACAAAAGTGTATAATTGGGCTTTTTGACCATCCAATCAACTGAATCAAGAAAAAGGTAGATCGTTAAATACAAAAGGCACTGCTTGTACATGGAATTATCAAGTTTCTTCATCAACAAAAAACCACCATTGTATTTGCATATAATTATAAGTAGGGGTCGCAATTCTCGACACGACACGAAACACGACACGAACCCGACACGAAAATAAACGGGTTAGGGTTGAACTTTTGGACACGCCAACCCGCCAACCCGTCAACCTGTCAACCCGCCAAACAAACGAGTCGTGTTCTGGTTGACACGAACGGGTCGCGGGTTGACACGCCAACCCGCCAAAATTTATTAAAAATAATAATATATATATATATTATGTTTTATTTTAAAATATAAAAGTCTAATTAATAGGGTTTCTTTTGTTGTATTGTGTAAATTGTAATCTCGTCCGTCAAAACTCAAACGTAGAAACGTGAAACATGAACACCTAACCCCAACTTAGACTACTCAACAGCAACTACGATGACGCTCTACCTAGAAACAAGAGATTTCATGACCCACCAACCCGTGAATGACTCGCCAACCCGCCAACCTGCGACACGCCAACCCGCCAACACGCAACTTGACTTGACAACCTGCTACCCCGCGACTATCCCGCCAACACGCGGGTTGACCCGCCAACCCGCCAACACGAACGTTTGCGGGTTAGGGTTGCGTATCTCGACACGATTAGCTAAACGGGTTGGGTTAGGGTTGAGCATCCCTGACACGCCAACCCGCGACACGCCAACCCGAACACGACACAATTTCCACCGCTAATTATAAGGGGTCAATTTTTATATCGGCTTCCATTTTCCTTATATCGGCCACGTATGTTACAGTTTCCTTATGTTTAGCTCAACCCAAAATTGTGTATTATTGCCTCCTTTGTGATTATATACCCAGATTAAGATTTCAAGAGGCTTACAGTTGGGATTAATTGTTATCGGGTAAAAAGGTTTGGTTAACTCATAGTTCAATACTATGTGTTTAATTGTTTTCAAGTTACAGCATAAGTGATCATATATACTGATATCACTGGATCATATCTATAAATACATTAGGATGAATCTACTGATTCACAAGTTTTGAAATACATTAGGTTCAACATTAATTATATAAAAAACAAAACAAGTGAGAATGTTGATGATTTTCACAAAGACGCCCGCCTTTAAATATTTTGATAACAGTCATCTTAAAAGTTTTAAAAACCAAGTTGCGCCAATATACGACATTTCCAGCCCAACCACTAAAAAAAACCTCACTAAAATTAGTGGTCCCTTTGAAAACATTAAAAAAAAGACTTAACTCCAACTAGACACTATAAAAAACACTAAAAACAATCTTGATGATAAAATAGTATATATATCTATTATTGTACTATGTTATTAATATATATATATATATAATTAGAAAAGTTAAATAAAATGCTAATATATATTTTATGAGACCAACATTATTGATCTTTAAATATAGAGGCCAAAATTTTAAACCTCCATTTTTATGTTTTTAGTGTTGTTGGATATGGTCTTAAATAGTTGAGAAAGATTTGTGATATATCAAAAAGAAGCGTCAGTTGAAAAGGTCAATCATGTACATCAGTAATGGGTTGTATAACCTATACACCTTATTCAATCAGCCATAAGTGGTTGTTTGGGTGTGGCTTAATCTGAAATTTATGGCTTATTCGCTCAGCCATAAGTATATGTTTGAGTGTGGCTTAATCTGAAATTTATAGCTTATTCGCTCAACCATAAGTATATATTTGGGTGTGGCTTAATCTGAATTTATAGCTTATTCGCTCAGCCATAAATATATGTTTGGGTATGGCCTAATCTGAAATTTACAGTTTATTCACTTAGCTAGAGGAAGGTTGTTATTTACATTCAGCAAACCCTTTTCCCTCATTATTACCCTTGAAAAAAAACCCCTCCTCCATAGATCACTCATTGTCGCTCGTCCTTCTCCATAAATCATTGTTTCTCTTCCTCTTGCCCTAACCATCATCCTCTTCCTCTTCACTATGTAGATTACTTGGGGTGCTAATCGAGTTAGAATAAAACCTCAGAATAAAACCTTTGTCATATAAATTTATGCTCACATTTATCATATTATCGATTTGTTTAGATTGATAAATCATCATTTTGTTTGAGGATGTTTAGAATTTGTTTGAAGTAATGTCGTGAACCCGACCAACGGACGGGTATAACACTAGTTAATTAGGTGAGAGAGTGGTAAGAGCGAGAGTGTCTCGGGGGAGGGGAAATGATTAACCGCTTTAAAAGATTTGAAATTAATTAATAGAAAATGATGAGTTGACAAATGACTATATATTGGATGGACATAGGAAAACTTGAGTGTATTTCTAATATAATTCTTTATTTTACTCTTTATTATAGAGTAAAAATAAAGTGTGTTGTGATTTCTCTAATGTGTAACACCCGGAAATTTTAAAAATCTCTTATTCAATATTTGGAGTTTTATCATGTAATTAGTGTTCATAAGTTGAGTTTTATGTTTAGAAAGATTTTTGGTATTTGGGTTTTGATTTTGGCAGGTCATCATGTGATTAAAATGGCCTTATTGTGCTGATTTTTCCTCTCACGCGACCTGCACGACCAGGGTTCACGCAGGTCCTCACGTAACTCACTATTTATGGCTCACTATGAGCCCGCACGCACCATCGCCGCGACGTATGAACCATTTTTCACACAACGAGGTTTAAAAAACCCGGATTTCACCATTCTTCCCATAACTTTCCATCTACAACTTGTTTTCTTTCCAAATTTCTTCCTAGCTCCGATTGTTGGAGCATTTACTCCTCACCACCAATAGACCCGTTCCTTACATTTTATAGGCCCTAGACGAGTATTAAAAAAGGACCATCGATATGTACGCTTTCTTTTAATATATTGTTTATATCATCGAAAATATTATTGAATTTAACAAATATTAATAATTCCTACAAAATCGTTTTTCCGATTATTTGTAGACGCAAAATCAATCAATTATTCATTCCAAAAGTAACATTATGTATCATATCAATTTAATACATCATCGTCAATCCGTGTCACCGTAAAATACATCCTATGATATATATCTCTAATATATAGATTGACATCATTTAGAGTTACAATGTTGACTATTCAAAGTAACATTTTATGTAAAACAATTATAAATCAGTTGAGTTTCCATCTCACCTAATGTTAATGTTTTTCATCACCTTTTTAAACTTGTATAGTTAAAATAAATGTTTCCGAACCATCAATCTTAGAACTGAAAGCATATGTTGGCTATAGCTTGATATCTTATTGTTATTTTTGAGATAGGAGAGTACTTATGATTATTACATTGAATATTAAGTAATAACAAGCCAATAATGTATAAAAGACAGATAATTTTGAAATCATAAATATAGATATGAGGTGAACTGTCTCATATGGTTGGTAAAAAAAAATTCAAAATAAATGTAGGAGTTCTTTCGGTTGATAACAAAAATCTATTGTCTTCCAATACAAAATTATGATGATGGAACAATTCAAAGTCGGTGGAAGATGAATGAGGTAGAATATATATCAAGGTTTTCAAGGCAAATAGTTTAGATATTGCATATAGATAAGAGACTTAGAGAGGAAAAAAATACTATAAAATGAATGACCAATTAACTTTGTACATAGTTAATGCATGCTTGGGCTTTTAATATTAGGTCGGCCGTGACATGTTGGAGGCCCCGTGCGAAAACATAAACGTGGCCCTAAAATTTTATTAGTTGTATTTTTTTTTTAAATCACAAAACTCAAAAACTAAATTTTTGAGTGTGGAAGCATAAAATGTTTATAAACATGATTCAAATATAATAAAACTAACATTTACATCATTAAATCAATGCTTTAGAAATCACCGATAATTAATCTGTTGATATAAAATTGATTAAAAACAAATTAAAAGTAATCACATAATAAATATAAGTATAATATAATAAATATTCAATAACAAAGTGGTACTACTATGTACATTTTTCAAATGGAGACAAAAAACTAGATAATACTATTTTCTAAACATGAATCTTCTAGTATTTTCTAAAGCAAAATAATCTATTATACTTTCAAATTTTTAGAGAAACCCATTTTTCATTCGAAATGAAAGCCAAACAGCTGACATCTCTTGAGGACGGCTAATAAGATTTCAAACGTTTTAGTTTGGAATAGTTTCTACGGCTGATACAACTGTAATGAAATAGTCACTAAAATTTTGTATTTCAATATAATAAATCGATTAGTGACTCTTCTTTGTATTTGAACAAATTCTTCATCTTTTCTCTTTTTTGTTGTTTAGAATAATCCGATTTAAAAATTTTAGTTGAAGGCATTCTATCTTATATAAAATCAATCGATCATTTATTGGCATATCCAAAAACACATATAAAAAATTATTTATTTATTGTGATGAAAAGAACACTAACATTAAAAATTAAAATGCCATAAAAACATATTAGAAGAAAACTAAAAATTAAAAAGAAATTAAATATAAATTATAAATGATACTTTAATTAAAATAATTAATAGAATGAAAATTTCATATAAATTTGGAAACCTAAATGGAACTTTAATTTAAGGTAACTAATAAAATGGAGGTAGCCATGTGATTTCAATAAATTGGAAGGTAGCTATTCATTTCAATTAAAGAAATTAAATGCCTTAAAGGAGAAGCAAACCAGGGACATCCTGGTAAGGAAGCATAGCCCTTACCAAATCGGCTGAACAAATATTTGCGTCATGTATTGTCTCCGTAAATCTATATACATAGGAATAATATATAAAAATCGGAGACCCTCAACAATCGAAGGCTCGTGCGGCAGCACCACCTGCACATCCTCAGGACCGCCCTGCTTAATATAATACTAATTTTTTTTAATCCAATTAGATACTTAAGATAATTGTTTTTTTCTAAATTACTAATATATGTATATATAGGGAAGAATTCAAACGAGAACACATTTATTTTACGAGAACGCGAGAATACCCGTTTACTAAAATCACATGTGATACTATTATTCCATCCCATATGATACACGTGTGATACAAAATCAGAGATGTAGATGACTTTTGACACGATCTAGGTTGCGGACCAAGTCGCCCTTACACCATTAAGTAAGCCCCTTCACTTGTATTATCACATGTGATGAGCGTGTTCTTGATATATGTGATATTATAATCCATCAAGACCATCACATGTGATATTATAATCCATCAAGACCATCACATGTGATACTAAATCATAGACACAAACGATCTTTGACACGACCTAAGTCGTAGGTCATGTCCTCCGCACATCACCAGGTCTCTGCACGTGTATTATCACATGTGATAAGGGTGTTCTCGTAAAATGAAGGTGTTATCGTTTGAACCTCCACCTCCACCTACATATATATATAGGGGAATGATCAAATGATAACCACCCCTCCTCAAAGGAACAAAAAAACAAATTTCGGACCATATATGATGTGGGTCCCACATAATATTAAATATAAATGATTTAATATTATGTGGGACCCACATCATACGTGATCCACAAGCGTCCCTTTGTTTCTTTAAAAATGCAAAGTTCTCATTTGAACCTTCCTTTCTCTCTCTCTCTCTCTCTCTATATATATATATATATATATATAGGGGCGGGTTCAAATGAGAACTCAAATTTGGTTGTGAACGTGAGGACAAATGAGAGTGCGACACGTGTCTCATTCAAAGAAATATTACTGAATATTCCTTTGTATATGCAGACTGAATATATACTAGATTGAATATTCCTTTGTATATTGCGACTAAATATATACTATATTCAGTCTGAATATTTTTTTGTATATTCAGCTGGATATTGCTTATTTTGACACATGTCACGCTCTCATTTGTTCTCACGTTCACAACCAAATTTGAGTTCGCATTTGAACTTTCTTCTGTATGTATATATATATATAGAGAGAGAGAGAGAGAGGTTCAAGGGAAAACGCTAAAAAAAGATAAAACTGGAGAACACCTTGCGAGACTTCCATGTGGACGGTATGCACTAATGCATACCGGTAATTTTTGTTTCTATGCATCAATGCATTTATCGTTACAAATGCATTGATGAATATTCATTAATGCATGTTACAAGTTATCGATAAGCATTAATGCATACCGTCCACATGGAAGTCACCCAGGTTGTTCTTCGGTTTTCTCTTTTTAACGTTTTCCCTTGAATCTCTCCCTCTCTCTCTCTCTCTCTCTATATATATATATATATAATTAGTCCCTTATATTCTTTGGGCCCTGTATGTACGCCCGACCTGCCCTTCTCCAGGCACGACCCTGACAACCAACCATCCAAGGGAATTTACTCTTCATTTTGGCCAAGGATTCAAGGCTAAGGTTCAAGCTCTCAAGTGTTCATTTTCTCCATCTCTCTTCAAGAGTTTTTGGGGGTTTTATAGGCTTTCTTCAAGTCCTAGTATTTTGAGCTCATCCTATGTTTTTAAACAAATATATACATGTTAAAATGTTGTATTTTGCTTCCTCTATGCTTACATTTCAAGTATTTATATATTTTCATGGTTTTGACAAATTAGGTCAAAATTGAGTAAATTGGGGATTTATTCATTTTAATAAATGAAGTATGGGAAATGGTTTTAATCACTTGATAGATGGTTATTTCAAAGTATCATGGATTTTGAAACTCAAAATCATTGTATCTCCTATTTGGGATTTTATTTACAAAAATGGAGTCTTTCTTCTTGATAAGAACTTATGCACCAAGTTTTGGGATTGATTATTGGCTAATATATCTTGGTAGATGAATTAAAACTCATAATTAGAATGTAATGGATTCGTAGGCTATAAGTAATTTTAGAGATATTGGTTGAGAATGATTATTTCCACATTTTAGTTAGACACGGAGGTTGTAGCACCGGGGCAGTCGAACTAAAGATCGTGGGTGGTTGACCTCGATGACCTTGTGTCCCATGATATGTTGTTTCTAACTAGAGAGCGTGTCTTAGAGATTTGGGGGACTGGAACTAAAGACCGGGGATGGTTGATCTCGATGACCAATATACTTTGATTTGATGCTCGATAATGTTGAACATGGTATATTTATGTGTTCCACCACTATCAATGGTAACGTGGGTCTCCCCCGTTATTCTTAAATGTTGTACACCCTCCCAAGGGCAAGTGCGAATTAATTATAAATACTATTGTGTAAAGCTATGTTTTCTATTTAAAAGTTTTATAGATTAACTCGTATAACTGTTTGTTCTCATTATTTTTTAAACCTAACATTTTTTTTCTCAAATGACATTATATCAGGTTATCTTAGCGGTGGGGTCCAAGGTTTTAGTGGAGCGTATTGTCGGTTGAGACATTTTGGGAATGCACTTTCATGTGTATCTTTGGAGTTACTAAATACAATTATTTTGAGGATATTAGCAACACTCGAATGTAATCTATGTTTCGAAATAGTATAGATTATTAGGTTGTCGTTTTAGTATCTATTCATTGTTGTAAACTCTATTGCTGTTTCCCCTTTACTTGGGTAATTTGTATGCTATCAAACTTCTTTTAGAGATTATTTCGGTTTAAATTGTCTTCCATTTTTAAAATGTTACACAATGTATTAGTATTATTTTTTTTTTACTCTAATAGAGTGTACTCCATGTATATTCTCGTCTCTTCTATTTTGAGTACACGTATTTTCAATAATTCCTTACAGTTATTATTTTTATAAATTACATATTTATATTTTTTTTCACAGTCACCTTATATTTATGAACTTTATCATGTTACTTTAACTAGGACCGTCACAATCTTTTTGGAGGCCCTGTTACAGCCATCAAAATATATGTAACATCCCAAAATATCAAATACTTAGATATCTCAATAATATAATTTCAAGATCAAATACTTACATTGCAGCGGAAATAAAATCTCTAATCTTACATATTATGCCATGATCTATCAATACAGTCCTTGACGAACGTAAACTTGTTCCATATAACAAATTTCTTGTTTTACACATATCCTTCTTTGGTGCCAAACTCCATATCTCTCTTCATCCCACTTTTCTTCTCAGTCTAATAGCCGCCTGATTGCAAAAGTTTTAAAAGAGTTTGGGTGAGCCTAGGGCCCAGTAAATTCACGGTTTTTGTATATACAACGTCAATAAACATATTTCACAAAGCCCCATAATTCATCATGCATACAATTTAAAACAATATAATTCAAAAACAACGGCGTTATGGAAAATGTCTACCTCACACAGCTTTACCTGCGAACTCACACAACATGTCCGCACTAACGGCTTAAACAAGCTCACGCAGTATGCTCGTCTCATTGTAAAAATATCGTAGTACATCTCCATTGCCATACAAATATTCAAACATGTATTATAAAAAAATACCGAACGTTTTATGCATGCACGATACATTAAAATCTTGAGAAAATACCCAGCAAGCTTGCATTTAAGTATAAATAAAACGAGCAACCATTTTTTATAAAAAGTCACGTAAAACTCACAGTACAACTCGTAACCCAAACCGGTCTTTGAGGAGGCTAACGTCTCCCCTACAAATCCAACGCCATAACTTTAATTATAATATAAAATAGGACGCTACTCTCTATGATGGTCTTAAATTACCCAAGAGCCGATACCTTCGATTTCGACTTAGTTTAAGATGAACATCCATTTATATATGTGTATATATATTTATGCCTACTTATATACATATATGCATCAATAGTGAATATATTTATATATATATATGTATATATATTGTCATCATGCAATTTATATATACATATACATCATCTATTCATCCTCATGCATCCTATTTCATGATTATATAAAAACAAATATATAAATCTGCTTTCCTTCCCACGAATAGATGTACATGCCTTACTTATGAGATATATATATATATACCAACATTTCCATGAAAAATAAACTAACCATTTCAATTTCTTCTAAATGTACCTACGAATTATGATTTCTCTTCTCCCAAATAACCAAGGTTAATAATCAATAAATATCTTGCCGAAACTCTCGTCACAAAGAGTTCTCAACTCTTCGATCCATCACCGCGGTGAAATGTCGGACCAACCACAATATTTATATATATATATATATGTACACCCACATGAACCAATACCTTCGATTTCAACCTGATTTAAGGGAACATATATATATATATATATACAAACATATTACATGAGGTTTAGATCCCAAATCACCTACTTACTTAATGCCGAACCATCACTCCAATATATGCCATTTTTTCTATAAACTTAATTGAGGACTATGTCTAGATCATTGATTCTAAGTTTATAATCTCAACTCATGTTATATATATACACACAGAGAGAGACGTAGATATATACATGCATAATTCATTACATCATTGTCATACCGATCACGTCCTTCGAGTCATCTAGAAACCATATTCTTTTAACATTAACTTGACGAACCAGAATATTCGTTATCTCGAGGCTCGTACGAGACCTTTATACCGAGGACACATACAACAGGAATATCGGTAGTACCGGTTGGAGTACTGACAACAGACAGTGATCGTGACCACCTTACTGAGACCTCAAACATCTCCTAGAGGGTCTGTGACATCTATGTGCAATAATCCCAAAAGATCGAGTACAAGGAACACTTACCGAAAAGCACCAAAACTGTTGTGATTCACCGACCGGCACCGGCGCCTTTTGTTTGCCTGATTCTCTCTCCCACGAATCTGCCTTAGCTTTGTTCTAAATTCTTTTCTTATCCACCGCCTCCATTCCTATGATTCCTTCAGTTTACAAGGTGGCTAAATAAAACGTTCAAATAGAGATGAAGGGATAAGTCGGTGCATTTACAAGGAAGGTTTCCAAAACCCATGGTTTTCCATGTGCAAGTTTAAAGAATTGGCACATTACATCCTCTTCTTTCTTGTCTTCACACAAAGGTCCCTCGTATATAATTCTATATATACATACATATATATTTTTTGGGTTATTACAATATAAGTCGATTAAACGACAAAAATAATAATAAAACAACCTGAGTAAGGATGACGGTAATACTATTGCATTTGATGGCAACTGATGTTTGATCTTCCCAAGTCCCAAATGATTTTGATTAGACTGCAAATAGATGAAACATTTACATATATTAAGAATTTGAACCTAAACAATCTCTATAACTTGAACAAATGGACCTAAACCTAAAAAATTACAGTTTGAACCAAATCTAAAAAATTAAGAATACGAACCTAAACAATTTGAACACAAACGAACAATTACTTAACAATTTGAAATAATAAGTAAACATAAATCATAAAAATGTTGCATTCTAATTCCTTAAACACTGACTAGAACTTGATTTCTTGGATGAAAATTTCAATTGAAACCAATGTCCTTATCAGTTATTACAATCTTGATTACTTTCTACTTTAAAAATTAAAATTGAAAGGGGATAATGATTGATGAAGCCCCAACAAAGATGCTATCAATTGCTTCCAAGTTCCGATTATTAGTTAACTAGTTTGAAGACTATTGCTATTGTGATACTAATAGCAATCATCATGAGATATAAAAATAAAATTAAAAAACATAAATTTACCTCTTGCTGGGTGTTGATCTGTTTTGAACTCCTGCCGACTTGCTCTACTTACATACTCTCTACTTTTAGAACTCAACGAAGAACAAATAAGGTCTAGTGGTATTGAAATAGCAATCCTTAGATATTGAATCGTTGATGATAATCTATAAATCCAAAGCCAATAACCGTTTGTATTATCACAGACCTAGTTTTCTCATATTTTGAAGGTTGAAATCTCAGAACTGTTCGAAATGGGAACAGTCGAACATAAGTGATTCAAAGTATAGAGAAAATCGGAGAGTAGGCTGTGGCGTTGTGCTTTACTTTTTTTGATCGACAAATCTGGAATTAGGGGGAAGGGAAGATACTCGCTTCTTGAATTTGTTTACATGTGGAGATTAGATGGATCAACCTATATCTATAAGTCAAAGAACAAGTAAAATTGAGGCCCCAAAAAATTGGGGGCCATGTTCAGAAACACCTATTTAACATGCCCATCAACGGCCCTGATTATAACAACGTTATAATTCATATTTAAGTATAACTATAATTCTAGTTTACTAAAACTGGTATTATACAATAACTCATCAAATAAAATAAGAATACAATAATCTTAAAAATTGAAAGTCCATTTTGTAATTATCAAAAGTTTAGATAAAGATAGAGATTATAAATAATGTTTCTGTATATTTAGAGCGTTAGAACCTGGTTTTGAACAGGTGAATGAAAATAGGAATTAAAATGAAAATTACAGAGAATGAAAATGGGAATTAACATTGCATTGATACTTTTTGGTTAATACGGAGAAAGCATTATCATTATCATAGATGTTGTTTTGATGTTTAACATATATAATAATTAAAAATTTGTTTTGCAGCATTGTGCTGCCATTTTTATAATATCAACCAATCAAATCATTTAAACGCAACTTTAAAAAAATAATTTGATGTTTCATACAAAACAATTTATCATTTAAACACGACTTCAAATATACACATTCTTGTGCATCAACTTCTTGTTCACCTTTTTTATCCGAAGGACACAAAAAGACATTCTTGTTGTTACTAATATCCCACGTGCTTATGATATATCCTCGGCTTTTAGCCCTGTCATTCTATCTCTACTCTATACCAAGTCCAATTTTCATAAATATGGAAATTTGAAGTTTCACAAATCAGTTGCATTCTTATGACTGTACAAAAATAAAAACGATTATTATGAGAACAACAATAATATAATCAAAAACAAATAGTAGTTTCTTGCCCTTACCTTGCGCCAATCATCATACCATTGTTTCTCATAATTAATTTTATGTTGAACATCATCTCATTAACACCCACTTTGCATCAAGATTTCAGAAAGTGGATTATACTTGTTTTTAAGATATATTATCCGAGAGTCGATGTGAAGAATAACTTCTTTATCAAAATTTGGTAGCCTTTGGACCAACCTTTCGTGCACTTCAATCATGTATCCCGTTTTTGAATCCACTATCTACCTTCCATAACGGATCACAAGCATGTTCTTGTAAAACATCGACCAACGCTTCACCAACCTCGTCGTTACATTATATTTTGTTTTTTCTCCTTCCACGTTCACGTTCACACGAAGGTGTAGCCATTTCTTAACAACACAATAAAACATAATGTTAAATACGACATAATAAAACATAATGTTAAATACGACATAATAAAACATCATGTAAAATACGACAGGATAAAACATGATGTCAAATACGACACAATAAAACAACGTCAACTTTAATTAAGATCCCATCCAAATCTCTAGGAGGTGCAACTTTAATTAAGATCCCATCCAAATCTCCGAAGCAAACTTCAAACAAGATATACATATGTCTCAACTTGATATTTAATTCATAATGTCATTCCCTTATAAATGTAACTACAAAATTAGTCGTACCTAAAAAAAATTCCATCTCCCATCTTGACAGTCATGTGTAGTAGGCTTTGGTTTCTTGATTAAGATAGGGTGCAACCTCAAAATCGATATAAGGACTATGGAAGTGCCGACTAATTGTTTCTTTACTATGAAAAAATAAATGGCTAATTGTTGTATTCTTTTTGTGGTTAGCCAAGGTGTATAAAAACATAGCGACGACCTCTTCAATAGATGTGTTTCTAGTAGCCTTTAAACATCCAACATCACTTGCCATGTCACATAGTATCCTAAAGGTTGCTCTATCCATATGAAGTTTGCTAATACAAATATCATCACTTTCCATGGCCAATCTAAACATCTGTTTCATTTGATCCATTACCTTCTCATCTTTTGTTTTGATTTCAGGAATCTTATATCGAATGTAAGAGCACCTAAAAACATATTAGGTGGTAAGTACAATGAGCAACGTGTTATTTGTTGTTTGTTGAAACAACAAAAGTAGCCTCGATTTGCATTGTCTTTGGTTAACCGGGGGTCGAGCCATATTGATATACACCAACATAATATACA
Organism: Silybum marianum; assembly: GCA_036898165.1. Classification (NCBI taxonomy): domain Eukaryota; kingdom Viridiplantae; phylum Streptophyta; class Magnoliopsida; order Asterales; family Asteraceae; genus Silybum; species Silybum marianum. The sequence goes on along the minus strand of CM072531.1, from coordinate 353,115 downwards.
AGAATTATTGCCAAAAAAATATAACATATATTTTATGCATAATGTACAAGAAATATGTTGTTGCCTAAAAATATAAAACACCACATAAAATATTTTTATTAAAATCACATAACACAGATGATAATTTTTTTCCCAAAAATGTAAACATGATCCAAGTAAAAATTCAATTGTGTTGAAGAGAATATAATCCAAGTACATGGGTTCCTTCTTCTTTCCAACCACTTTTTTTAAGAGAGAATATAATCAATGTATAAACTTTTGTGGAGCCTATGGGAGATTAGAAAAATGGAGGTACAAGAGAATACAGGATAAATTGAATATTTTTTTTCATAGGAGGTACAAGATAAGCATAAAGGAGATATAAGAAATCTGGACAAACAGAAAAAAACAGTACAAAAAATTTGGAAAAAAAGAGAGGAAGAATTTGAAATATATCTAATCGATTTTGTGAAAAAAAAATCGAGTTCGGAGAAGATATCGGAACATACCTGAACAAAAACCACTGTCGATTTAGATAGAGTTCTCACAGTGATCATGCAAAAAGAAACTAGAGAGAGTGCAAGAAGAGGGTTCACAAGTTGGTCTCAGTCCTCCGTCGGTCCTGGCCCATTTGCCTATCTCTACTTAGTAGGCACCTTCACCTACAATCCTAAATAACCAGACTATTACCGCAAACACGATATGCCTCACTTGGGTTCGCCAAGATAAGCTGCTATCTAATGCCTTATTGAAACACCATATCCGACAATAGTTCCACTTGTTTTCGGCAGTGCAACAAGCATGGAATACTCTTGAAAACACCTCGTAAAATAGTCTTGTGACCATCAAGGGCCAACCTCTAATCAATCTTCAAGGGTTCATAACACTGATATGGTATATGAACACCATGAAAATATGCATCGGTCAATTATTTTTATTGGTCTATCCTATCACTAATGAAGATATCACAGAGAAAGTTCTTGAAGGGTTTGATAACCTCATATCAAGTTGTGAATACTCGTGATAGCCCGATAACATTTGATGAACTCCATAAAAAACTGTTGAACCTTGAACTTGCCATAAGATCACAACCTCTTCCACCTAACTACCTTCCTCTGGCCATGTAACTACAACCCACATACACATACCATCCCAACCCACCTAACAACACCAACTATCAATCCAACATACAATCGGCTCTAACATACCAATTTCAACACCGCCAAAGGATACCAAGGCAAATGTCAATAGTGTCATGCATGCCCATGGTTGCCCTCTTCAAAGTTGTTTGGTGTTTGTAACTCGTTTTTCAAATGAAGGGCATACTTATCGCCCTACAAACAACCAAAACCAGCCTCAAAGTTCGTGTAGCTACTGCCACAATTCTCACAAAACCCCTCTTCATGGATACTAGACACCGGTGTCACCCATCATGTTACACATGATATCTCCAACCTCGCATGAGAGATAAAAGCTCCATTATTCATAAAAGCTCCAAGTAGACGGATTATGTTCCATATCCAAAATCATAAATAATAGAAAACGCGTCAAACTCGAAAAAATATAGTAAACATGGACAAAAGTCATAAAACTCACTATTTTCATGAAAATAACATCATTTGGAGATGAGCGAGACCCATACTCATTGAGTGTTGCGAGTAAACCACAAATCAACGTTAACGAGCCTCAACTAGGTCTAGGGATGATACGATCATTAAGTTCAAGAACCCATAGTCTGTAGTTTGAGTCCTCCGTTGATTACCTAGAGGATTCTTTTACTAGAAAGTCAACGAACTGACGAAATGTGCGGTCTATAGTTTGAGTCCTCCGTTCAACTCTCCGAGTTTGTATCTCAAGTCCTTGTTACATCCATAGTTTCTAGAAAGAACATAGAGACAACAATCTCATTCTAAATCAACAATTGAATCCTATGCTTGTGGATTCATTGTATTACAATCTAAATTCCATGACACGAATTGACTGACTAACGCCCAGAAGATGTAATATATCATATAACTATGCTATAAGTGCATATAACTCCAAATGCCCGACAAAAGCAAATAAACCAAACAAGTACGTATTACATAAGGCTCATATGAGTCAAAACCAAAGGTTGACAACACAACTGATTATTCAATAGAAGTCATATAAAACGTGTTTAAACAATGGCTATGTAAACACATGATCCAAAAGTATGATTAACTAAAAAATCCAATATTTCATCTTTGAAGTGAAATCATATCGTTTATCTTTAAAATACTTTATAACACACTAAAGTTTATTTTTCAAAAGATTTATAGAGAAAAAGACTATAAAAGTGCATTAACATTAAGAATTCTCATTTACTAAATAAATCATCAAAATAATATACTCTCAAGATTTATTTATCAAATAGTAGAAAAACTCCAAATACGGGTATATCACTAGATTTATAAAAAAAACAATTAAACTAAACATGTAAAAATCACCAAATACCGACACATTTGATTAGTATTAAGTAAAACATATTAATTCTTCAAAATGGATATTTTTGCCATGTACATAGCTTTCACAAAGTAACTTGAACGCACCTTACTAGATTCCAAACCTAAACCTTTAGCGTCCCAAAAAGTGAAGATCTGAGATCCTCAAGCAAATATCCTAGATCTACAATGCCAAGATTTCAATAATACTTCATCTATACCTAACATCGGCAAATATACCACCAACAACGAAATGAGTAGGGGTGCTGGTTGGGTTGGACGGGCTTTGACATTTTTACAACCCGACCCAATTATGGCGGTTTGGAAATTTTCAACCCAACCCAACCCTTGCGATTTGTAGCGGGTTGGGTGGGTTTAGAGGGTTAGTGGTTCGGTAGTATACATAAAATTGATGAATGAAATACGATAATTACTACTAAAAATATACAAAGAATTTCGTTAAAGGGTTTCTATGTTTTTGTTGGATATATCAATTGTTGTCAGATCTCTTCATATTTTAAGAAAATAAAGTTATAAAGAATGCTAGCGGAAACGTAGATGAAACCACTTACGTATTGCTAAAATCTTTATATGTATATGTGTATATTTACGTATGCTTTTGTTATTTTGTGATACCATTAAATATATTTATTTAATATATTGACATTGATTTCTGATACTACCTAACTAAATTTAGATGACATTGTCACGTCGATAGAAGTTGTATTCATATAAAAGAATGAAACCTATATATACCAACTATTTCATATTCACATTCATTGATCCGACCAATTGAATTCGGATTTATAAGGATTTATCGTGTTCGTTTGTAAATGTTGATAGAAGGCATAACTTAAAAATCAATCTTACTTAAAACTCAATTGTTAAACCCTAACCTTTAATCATAAATTAGCATTTATCCAAAAACACATCCTCTCTTACTTGGATTAAGTTTGGGCTTTGGTCTCTAAATTTAACTAATAATATATGTATTTATTTTTTCGGATGTAAATTGGAATAAAATATATACATGTTGTAGATATTATATTATATTATATTATATATATATATATATATATATATTAGCGGCGGTTGGCGGTTTTGGTTGGGTTGAGTTTTGCTAACCCAATTTCAACCCTCCTAATTAGGGGGTTAGCGGTTTCGTGGGTTGGCGGGTTGGGTTTAATCGGGTGGTGAGCGGGTTGGGTTGGACGTTTTTTGCGGCTGACGGTTTTTGTACACTCCTAAAAATGAGGGTTGAAAATACATAAAGTACAAATCCTAGGTCAAAAATGGAGATCTAGGACTTACCTTTGAACAATAGAAGCTCCATGGCCACCAATAACTTTAACCCTCTTACATCTCACTTTGAAGAGCTTCAAAAATCGGAATCACTGCCTCCAAAATCGCCTCAATTGGAGGAGATATGATATAGATATCATGAAATGAAGAAAATCCTTAAATTCGAATTTTAACCATGTCTGACCGACTTATGTGACCTTGCACGCGACTTGAGGTTTCATGGCAAGTCACACGTCCCCAATACCAAGTCAAGCAATGACATGAGCATCCTAGGTCGCAACCTAGGTTGCATGCCAGGTCACGAGGCTTTGTTTTGCCTTCTCACCCAATTTTTGCGTCTGATTCGACTCTTGAAAGTTCCAATATGATTTATACATGAATCTTATTTAAGTTCCCATATTCATGGTCGAATGATCACTATAAAATTAACACAAACATCTAAATTCACGGGTGTTATATAATTTGTTACTGATTTGAATTACTCACCAACTTTTGTGGTCATTTTGTGACGAATCACCTATTTAGCGACGAATTTCCTAGGAAAAAAATTGGTAAAAGCCTTCTACTTAGTATTGATCCAAAAGTCTTATAAAATGTTTTTCGGTGTTTTAACAAGTATTTAAGACGCTCTATTGTTTGGTGTTGTAAATTATGTTCTATACAACATTGATATTAAATAGATATTTTAGGCATACTGTAAACCAAATTTTATTATAGTATTGATACAATATCACAATTTTGTCGTGTTATCCTTTAAAGGTTGCAACTGTATTTATTGAGACGTGTAATCTAAATCCAACAGACGTTAGTGTTATCTAAAATTCTAGATTCATTATGCCTCTACTATTAATTCAAAAACATACACACACTTAGTGATTGATAGAATATATGCACTCTATATTCGTAGTCATTTAAAGGTAATAAATCCCTTGATTCCAAGTTGACCATATTGATCGTAAGATCATGTGTACTTTCCGACTTCCAAAATATATACCTTTTTATTTTTCTATGAGAGCAATACAATAAAGTTGGGTTTATAGAATATCTAAAATGTCTAAGGAATTATTTGGTTCGCATAATGTTTTTGGATGAAATGAAATCTATCAAAGGAATTTGACTCATCGAAAGAATTAGAATGAAATGTTATCATTGACCACATGTTTGGTTGACAAATGTTGAAATGGAATATGTTAAGGAAATTTTTATTTGTCTCTTTGGTTCACTTAATGCAGCTTTATAATTGAAATGAGATCCCTTTTTAAAAAAATTGAAAATGACCAAAATACCCTTTTTAAAAAAATTGAAAATGAAATCCAACTACTATGGTTCTGATCAATAGTGGTTGGTGGTGGTTTAAACCAGTGGTGGTCGACAGTGGTTCAGACCGGTGGTGGTTGGTGGAAGTTCAGGTTGACGGTGGTTTAAATCTTTGGTGGTTCAGACTGGTAGCGGTCAACAGTGGTCCAGATTGGTAGTGGTCAACAGTGGCAGGTCGATGGTGGTTCAGGTCGGTGGTGGTTCAACTCGACGGTGGTTCAAATCGATGTCGGTTCAACTCGACAGTGGTTTAGATCGGTGGTTGTTCAGCTTGATGGTGGTTTAGATCGGTGGTGGTTCAGACTAGTAGTGCTAAACTATGGTTCTGAGCGGTAGTGGTCGGCAATGGTTCAGATTGGTAGTGGTCGATGGTGGTGGTCGGTGGTGGTCGATTGTGGTTTAGATCGGTGGTGGTCGACGATGGTTCAGATCAATGGTGGTCGTTGGTGGTTCAGCTCAACGGTGGTTGGTGGTGGTTCAGTTCGGATAGTAGTCAATGGCGGTTCAAATCGATGGTGGTCAACAATGGTTCAGATGGTGGTAGTCGATGGTGGTTCAGACCAGTGGTGGTCTGCGATGTTCAAATCAAGTAGGGAAGAAGGGGATAAATTTGTATTTTTGAGAAAATGAGATGGAATGGATCAATGGAATTGAATCCCTTGTCAATGTGATGGAATGACCAAATCCATGAATGATGCAATGTGTGGAATTCAATTTATTTTATAGGTACACCAAACGTCTGAACGGAATCTGGTCAATGTAATTTGATCATTCCAATTTCTTTGAATTATGTCGGAATCCTGCCAACCAAATCCCCACAAGTGTCATAATAAAGTATTAGACAATATTAACGTTTATAAGAACAAACAAGATAACATTGTATTTAGGTATTACTATACATTTATAGGACGTTTTTTAGCGTTTTAACAAACTCTTTTGGAAAATTTTAAAATAAAATGTCATATTAGTTATTTTATAAGACAACATTTAAAAAAATGTCATATAGCCACAAGTGTTTTCTAGAAAGATGGATTTTCAAGATAATTCTTGAAGTGTCTTGTAAAATAGTTAATACGGCACTATTTAAAAAATATTCTGAAACGTCCCATAAGTCTATTTTTGTTATAATGAAATTTATTTACCATATTATATATTATCTACTTAAAAGGGTATATGATCGAAAATTTGTCCTATTAGTATTCGTTTTTTTTCTTTTTCTTTTTGTAATTGTTCTTCACTAAGCATATAATATTTGGTTGAAGAGGATTCAATTCAAATGGTGCAAGAATTTGATTCCAAAGGCTACAATTGAGACATGGCTTGTTAAAGCATTAATGTATTCTCATATTTATGTCCTATTTATGATAATGTTACATCTAAACATCAAACATCAAACATCTAACACCAAATCAAACTTACATATTCTTAAAACATTTGTTTTTCCAATCACCGGCCATCATCCATTTGCTATAGCGAATTTACAATGTTATTCTCACACAAGCATCAATATTTTAGTAAAAATCATATGCTAGACAAAAATGAAAAATGTGCCAAAAGAAGATTTTAAGAAGAATCTGAATAATATGACCATATTTTAGACTTAACACTGTTTAAAAAACCATATTTAGTAATGTCCTTTTACGGGATGAAACATGTCCTTTTATATAGAATAAAAGTTAACATCATAAATAAAAAAAGACATTTATTTATTATTCAAACAAATACTGTTAACTTTAAAAATTTATCCGAGTCGTTCAACTTGTTATTATTAGTGGTTATGGTTAAGTGGAAGGTTATAAAATGATGGAAAAGTTGAAAGAAATTAAATTGAGTTAAAAGAAGGACAATTTTGAAATATTTTTCATTTTATTTTTGGAAGGTAATTATGAATTATTCTTTGAAGATAATATGCTTTATAAGGTGTTTGTTTAAATATCATAATGTTGTTTCTCTATGACTTTTGATTGTTTTGATTTTTATATTGAAGTTGCGAATTCAGAAATTCATAGGTGGTGAAACAATAACTTTTGTTTATAGTCTATGATGTTATTTTGTGTATAAATATTAGCTGTTCCAAAAAAGTTATCAAAGTTCATAGGTAAAATCAGAAAGTGAATGAGATAACTAAACAAAATTCAACGAAGTAATGAAATAATTAACAAAATATGAAAAATAATTAAGATAGTTAAAGAATGTGATATCAACATATAAAAATTACGAAAGTACCATGGTTAACAAAGTTTGTATTAGTTAGGCGATTAACAAAAGAAGGCTCCTCTATAGATAGCGTCAAATTAAAAACAAGAAGTTAAACATTTTGCGAGAGTACGAGAAGTTACAATATCATATCACATATATTAGACCCATGATACACAAGTTTAATCATATATATATATATATATTAAACACGTGTTGCATTGACAAGGATAGATGTTTAGTCATATATGATTAAACACATGTTGCATTAATAATATATAGACACTTAATCAATATGATTAAAAACATGTTGCATTGACAACACATAGAAACTATATATGCTTTAAAAGGGTGAGCAAAACATGGTACCCGACCAATTTTCATTGAACCAGAACTGCTAACACTGGTTCCTTATATTTTGGAACCGGAACGGGAGGGTACCAGGTACCCGGTTTCAAAAAAATTATAATTTTTTACTTTTTATACGATAAAAATGTAACTATAAACTACAAAATATCGATATAAAGTAATAAATACAAGAAATTGTCAAAATTAATCCAATAAAAACTAATTATTACATAAATAAAGTAGAAAATTTGAGTCTTGATAGCAACAAAACAACTTCCATAATACTTCACGTCAAGTCGTCAACACCTAACAAATAAAAGACTTGGATTGGAACCGGTTCTGGCGGGTACCCAACAGGTAACGGTTCCAACCAAACCGGAACCAGTCCTGATCGGTTCCATATTTTTGGAACTGGAAGTTCCGGAGCGGTTTCTGTTCCAAATACGGGTACCCAGTTCCGATGCTCATCCCTATGATTGAACACATTCAAAGGAGTGTAATTATATATGATATTGAAACTTCTCTTATTCTCGTAAAATGTTTAACTTCCCGTATAATCCTCCCTCTTTCTCTCTCTCAATATATATATATATATATAGAGAGAGAGAGAGAGAGGGAAGTTCAAATACAAATCAGTTCAATGTTATAAACTGGTTCAAATCAATATAATTTTTTTTTTCACAAAATGCTATGATTTAAAATATTATTATACATATGTTTGTTTTACCTTGTGAAAAAATTACATGTAAAAAAATTATATAAAAAACACATGTGACTTTTACATTATGAAACAAATATATGAGAAACTTTCAACTTATGAAAAAAAATACATGTGAAAATTTTACAAGATGAAATAAACATATGTCTAATAATGTCTTAAATCATAGCATTTAATGAAAAAAATTATTTTTATATTGATTTGAACTAGTTTGTATGCTTTGTAACATTCAACTGTTTGTATTTGAAGCAATCTCTCTCTATATATGTATCTACACACACACATATGTGAAAAACTGATGAACACCTTAATAACCGTTAATCTGTACGATAGAGGTGACCAAAAAAGGGTCTCGGGCCGGGCCCGAATTGTGTCAAATCAAATGCGCTCCTGACCAAAATACTTCGGCCCAATTAAGGTAAATAAAGTCCAGTTATAAGAATTTGTCCCGATCCCGGGCCCAGGTTGGGCCTAAACCAATCCTAAAATAAAAAATAAATTTTTTGATAAATCTTTAAAATTACTTTAATTTATATAATTGGGTCATTCAAATACACTTTAAAAATACGTTTTATTGTGGTTTTGTAATTGATTTTCAGTTTAATACACTTAAAAATATGTTATTATAATTTTATAATTTATATTTAATCAAATACACTTAAAAAATACGTTTTATTATAAATTTGTAATTCATTTTCAATCAAATACACTTAAAATACGTTTTATTATAAACTTTAATTGTTTTTCAATCAAATACATTTAAAAAGTTAGAAATACATTTAAACACACACACACACACACACACACACATATATATATACATAAATACATTATTTTGTAAAAATCGGGTAGGTCCCATAACCGATCCGACCTTCGAAGCTTTCCAAAACTCCAACTGGTCCTACAATCGGTCCTCCACTGATTTCGGGTCGGGTCGGGCCTAAATAACCATCTCTATTGTATGGTATGCACATGACGAATGGTTACTAATTAAGTTGTTCCTCACCTTTTCATTTCTGAGGGTTTTCCCCTAAACACTTAAGAAAATCGGGTTTATATGACACTAAAAAATGTTAAGTGTCCTAATAGACTTTTTTATAGAACTTAATTTTTAGGAACAAAAAGTAAAGCGTTCTATCTAAAGACATTATAATAAATTTATAGGACGCTTTTGGGAATCTTACAAAAATTTACGACACTTTTAATGCAAAGTGTCATATTAGCATATTTATAAAACACAATTTGAAAAGGTGCGCTATAAAAACAAATATCCTGTAAAAGTTAATACGAGTTTATATGACACTTATGAGAAACTGTCCTATAAAATTTGTTAATGTGACACTTCGTATTAAAATGTCATAAAAAAACTTGTTAAAACGTTTAAAAACGTCCTATCAATTTATTACAACGTCTTAAGATAAGACACTTTATATTTTGACCATAATAATTAAGTCTTATAGAATGGTCTATTAAACGTTAGAATTTGGTTGTAACACCCTAAAAACTAGGAAGAGTTACTAATATTAAAGATTTCATCATTACAACAAATAAGGAGTAAATCAATTTCCTGTAACTCAAAACTTGAAGTGTCTCGAATAAACGTTCTAAATAAACATCGGCAAGAGATAAACCAAGTCTTATACAAAGACATAATTACCGTTGGATGTTACTAAACCCAATAAGAGTCGTCATCTCCAAATGCGGAAGACATCCCCAAATAACTAGATTCTTATCGTGTCACTCCTTAGCTCTCAAGTCAACACGTGTTGCTTGTACCAACCCCAAACGAGACCCTGATGCAGATGTCGACAAAGGAAAAATGTGTTATGCTTAACGCCTAGTGAGCTTAAGAATTTATAGCATATTTATAATCGATATAAATTGAAAGACTGTTTGATTAAATAATTATTTATCAAATAGAAAGACTTCATTATAAAATCAACATCTTTCCCCAAACTCATCATTTTCGTAATAAAAACTTTAAATCCAAAACATCGTAGTAATGAAAGCTTTAAAATGAGATGCACGTTCAAATACGGACCCTACACCATTTACTCACTCAAGACGTGAATAAGTTTAAATGTTCAAATACCAAGCTTGGACAAAGCTCCTTTATTTAGAATACCAAAATACGGTTAAGTCTCAATGATCCAATAATCTAAATTATGGATAATACTTCATACTCTAAAAACGTCACTGAAACTCATTTTCTAGTCTTTAAAAGCACCCATTGTACCTTTCGGTGACGAGGGAGACCCGTTTCCATGATTAGTGGTGGAACATAAAAGTAGGCCATAACAAGTTATGTGGATCCCTTGAAAGGGGAATCGGAGTTAGCATCAACTTTATCTGAGTCTTTATCCATACATGCCCATTATCATCAACTCTATCCAAGTCTTTAGCCATACTTACCGCTGAGTATAAACTCTATCCAAGTCTTTAGTTTAAGAAGTCAAGAAACTTCAACTTTATCCAAGTCTTTAGTTTAGGAAGTCAAGATGCATCAACTTTATCCAAGTCTTTAGCTTAATAGACAACACGCTTCATGGTTATCCAAGTCTTAAGAGACAACACGCTTCAGAAGACAACAAGCATCAACTGTATATAAGTATTTAGCTTAAGAAAACAATGTCTGTGGATCTATTGCATGACAGTCTAAAATTACACAACACTAATTGAATGACCAACGCACCCAAAACGTGTAGCATATAAAGTAGATATGTTATATATGCATTTAATTCTCAAAGCTCAACATATAGCAATTTAAATCGAACAAATGTCCTCAAGGCTCATTTAAGTCAAAAACCGAACTAAAGCATAATAACTCAACACTTAAGTGTTTACCCAAAATTAACATCGTTGGTTGAGACAAACCATTTACCGAGTGAAATCATACTCACATGTTATCCAAATGTCTCGTAATGCAATAACATGTATTTCCAATGGTTTATATCAAATACTCCAAAAATGCATGACACCTAATAATCTTCATTTGTGGAATAAATCATCAAAGCAACTCATATTTATGTTGTATTTAACAAGATGTCTAAGAATCCAAACATAAACATTTTACATGATTTAGAAAAACATTTTATACCATATATGCACATATCACCAAAATACTCACACATTTGATAAATAACAAGTAAAACATGTTAAACTACTTCCAAAAAGGACACTTTTGGCATGTACACCATTTTCACAAACCAACTTGAACTAACCTTGCTAGAGTTAGGTTAAATCTAGATGTTACCCCAAAAGGTTCATTTAAAGAAAAGTCCAGATCTGCAAACATCCATCACTAGAAACCTTGTCTAGTTCATAAGCAACCTAAATACACCAATAATAACTCCAAAAAACCAGATCCATATATATAAATCCTAGTCAAAACCTTAAATCATCCAAAATACCCAGAAAGGTCAAAACTCTAAAATACGAAAGATGTTTCAAGAATAAAGTTCTAGAGAATAACTTACAAAACTTAATTAGAAGAAAACCTCTTGGCTTGGTCAATAATGGTGGAAGAAAGTTGGAGAAAATGAAGTGGAAAGTTTGGATTTTGCGCAATACTTGAAACCTTTAAGCTGTATGGTGGAGTAATGCTCTATAATTTTGGGGAAGAGGATAGGTGAAGAAAAATGAGAAATGAGAAACATTTGGGCTAAAATCCGATTTATGGGATTTACTTTGCATTTTCGGTGACTTCCGCAACCTAGGTCGACCCCAAGTCACGCGCATGTGAGAGGAGAGGCCAAACAAACAGGGACATACGCGACTTGCGCCGTGACCCTAGATCTCGCGGGTACAATTTATCGCCAAGTAAGGTCCGATTTCGAGTTCAGCGCCCAGATTTCCAACTCCTTAGATATCAAAATGGCTTACACTCGAAGTTTACCACTTATATTTATATTTCCTTATAACATCACTTAATACTCCAAATTAAAAAGGCTAAAAATTTCGGCTGTTACATTGTGGGTCGTATAAACCCAATTTTGTTGTAATGAAACCTCTATATATGTGTGTGTGTAATAAAAAAACACATGCCATCTTTGTTGTAACACCAACAATTTTCAGGATTCCTGATATGTGATTTGACGCACCTACAGACAGGGTAATTAAGATCAAAAGCAAATATACTTTTAACCCTAATGTCGTCTTTCAACTAATAAAAGTGGTACAGAATACCGAGTATCTTCTACAAGGATTGTAATAAAAGTATAATGAAAGAAATGATTTCAGATGGCACATCTGAAGATTTTGATTGATTTTGATTCATAATGATTTGTAACATCGTGTTACACTAAGTTCGTTTACTATAAACCTAAAACACATTTCAAAATATAATCTTCAAAACAGATACGGGCTATAAATTCTAGATTTTCACCAAAAAGTTGAGTTCGGTTCAACCGAGTGAAACGAAACATGTCAACCCAAAAGTTTAACAAAACTTATGACTAACGATTACAATACTAATAGTCGGGACAAAATATATAGCTAACCGTCTATAATACTACATAAATACATCCCATGACGAAATATTAACATAACAAGTACCAAAATGTCGTCCGAGATCTTGAAACCTTCTACTGAATCTACACCGCTTTATCTTTACCTTTCCCCATTACTATTCTTCCCGAAAAAAAAAGTTTGTTCTAATGGAATAAGCGACAAGGCTTAGTGACGATATATCGAAGCGTATAAATATGATGTAAAAATACATATATTAACCGAAACAAAACAGAAATAGTAGTTTAACTACAAACCGAACGATCAACATATCATGCCAGTATCAATTAAAGCATAACAAACATATCAAAACAGAAATATAATTATCATGAATAGGGTATACATGTGCACCACACCCTCTCTTCGTCTACAGGGCCCGTGCAAAATACTCACACCCGGCTCCTTACCAATCGGGATATGTGAGTATGAAAAACCAATATGCCACACCCAACAACTCTCTCCTTGGGATGAGTGGTCATACTCCATGCTACAACATATCACCCGAAGTGATACCCATAGATCATGGTTTACCAAGAGGCCAAAAGAAAACAGTCTCGGATCCGGACTCGACCGACAACACGAAATGAACAACAAATACCGATACTAGACTAGAGGACTAAACATACTCAGTAAAATATGAAAAAATTAAACTAATTTAATATAGGAAATCATATACATATATTACACATAAGTGTACGTTCGATATAAACGCACAGTGCTTTAATGTAAACAACCGAACGCGATAATATCCAATTCCAACCAACAATAGAATTAGACCTTCACAAGATTCAAATATCCTTAATATAACCCCTGGAGTAAACATTTCAAATATCATTATCAAACTATAAACCAATCTCAAGTTATACACTTTTAAACTTTGACTATCCTACTTTCAATTTCTCTTGCACAACCCTCAGTTCAGCCCCTGTTTTACCATATTTAAACTCAAAGTTAGACACTAACTTCTGAAGATGAAATAAAGTAAACTAGAATATCTTTTTAATGCATCTGACCTCACATTTTTTTGATTTTTCTGTGATTTACTATGTATTTTACAACACAACAGCTCAAAGCTGTCAAAACTCAGCTTAACAGCTCAGTACATGTTGCTGTTTTTACCCATCTTAACTTCAAATTCACATTTTCATGTCTGAAGATGAATTGTAGTTCATTTTGTTATCTTTCCAATGACAGTGATCTCATAAGCATACGATTTTTCTTCAATCTTCTATGAATTTTCAAAAACAGGACTGCAACAATACACTTCCATGATCAATTCACTCATACCATCCATTATAGTGACCTATTGTCTTGAATTTCATCTCTTATATTACATACTCATCATAAAATATCAGAAACTCTATTATTAATAGGATATAAACATGATTTCTCAAATTAATCATCATTAACATCACTAACAATGTTTAACCTCATGACTTTCTTACCAACACAAACATTTATTCCAAGTTTCTTTCAAAATAACAAAATATTAACCATCATTTAACCTTAATCTTACAAAATTATCCATTAATCTCAAACATGCAAGCCGTAATATCCTTAATAACACTAATTACAAAGATTAAACATAGTATTAAGAGTATACCTAGAATGGTCTTCACATATATATCAAGAATCAACAATTTGAGCTTTGATTCTTCAAAAATTCGGTGTGTTTGGGCTTAGGTGTGTGAAAATCACACCTTGAGTGTGTGTAGGAGTTCTAAAACTGATTTGGGGGGAAATGGGTTGATTATCGTCTTTTTCCCCCTTTAAATCCGGTGTGGGTCGGGTTTGACCCGGTTTTGACCCATTTTGACAATTAAACACTAAAAATATCATAACTTTTAGCTCGGAACTCCGTTTTCGATGAGGTTTTCGCCTACGCGTTCATAATAAGATTACCTATAACTTCCAGTAAAAATATTCCAGTAAATATCTCCCAATAAAATCAGTTTTACACATTTGTAGATGTTATGTTTTCCTTTGTAATTTGTCGTTTTTGATTTTGAGCTCGGAATCCCGTAAAAACTTTCCGACACCTCCAACAACTTCTAATAGGTCCAAAAGTTAGTTCCAAAGCTTAAAATCCCATCAAACACCTACTATTTGAATTTTGTGCGCGTAGTTTACCGAAATAGCAACGTATTTTGTAAAACTTGCATAAAATGCATTCTACACTACTTTTTCGATCTCCGTCAATTCTAACACCTCATATTAACTTAGTCAAAGGTGTTCCAACCTTTACATCACCAATTAAATCATTCGTTCAAGTTTTGGGTATATTTTTCTCATTTAGGCACTCTAGTTACCTACCCAATTTCTATTTAGGCTATTTACTTTGTAATTTGAACCTTCACATCACCTAATCATCTTATTTCTGAGGTGTTAGTAATAGTCACTTGTCCCAAAAATCATCCTGCCTATGGACCCTCTTATATTCTCTATTACTCACACTTAGCAAAGTCTAACATGTCATATACTCACAAATAGTATATTATCCAAGTAATACACATAATTCTCTTTTAAACACTATATTTAAGAAAGTTTAGAAAGTTGGATGTTACATGATTGCTTTGACAAAAGAAAGTAACATGGGTGTAAGACGTGTGGTGAGAGTGAGACATAAACACAAATCAAGTTGACCAATACCTCTTAGTATTGTAGTTCACAATAACAAGTTTCACCATCTATTTTGAGGATATTCCTCTCGGACTTCAATACCTACATTGATGTTTAGATTCAACCCATATCTCTATGTAGTGTCAGTACTAGTGGTAGTGCAGAGTAGAGTCCTCAAAATATATGGATAACAAATCTCTTTGTTTAAAATCATTCTCTCGAGCAGATTCTCATATCATTCAAGTTGGTGTGTTCCAAGTAGCTCCTCTCAGAGTCCGACTACACTTTAACGCTCTAGCAAGCGACCAACCCGTCGAGAATTAATCAATTTAAAGAACATAGATAACAACTCTCGTTGTCGGCAACTCTTTCAAGTCTACTTCTCATATCATTTAAATTGGTGTGCACTCAGTGGCTCCTCTCAGAGTCCACAACACTTTAACACTTTTCAAAGTGATCAATTTGTCAAGAAGTGTCATTGATTACTATAAAACTTGAAATCAAACATATCTCTATGTAGTGTCAGTACTAGTGGTAGTGCAGAGTAGAGTCCTCAAAATATATGGATAACAAATCTCTTTGTTTAAAATCATTCTCTCGAGCAGATTCTCATATCATTCAAGTTGGTGTGTTCCAAGTAGCTCCTCTCAGAGTCCGACTACACTTTAACGCTCTAGCAAGCGACCAACCCGTCGAGAATTAATCAATTTAAAGAATATAGATAACAACTCTCGTTGTCGACAACTCTTTCAAGTCTACTTCTCATATCATTTAAATTGGTGTGCACTCAGTGGCTCCTCTCAGAGTCCACAACACTTTAACACTTTTCATAGTGATCAATTTGTCAAGAAGTGTTATTGATTACTATAAAACTTGAAATCAAACAATGGAACATTGTTATTAAGAAGCAATGTCCACTATCCTTTGGATTATAATCTCATGGTCCACACACACTTCTAGATCATGGATGGCTATCTAAGAATTTATAAAAGGCTATGAATAACATTATTGGTATGTTTTTCTTCATGTGTGCACTTAATGCAATTATCCCACGTATATCTTTTATTTGAGTCATTTTATTTTATTTCTTTTAGTTGTTTAGGACAAACAACACCTTAAGTTTGGAGGTGTGATATCAATTGAGAAATCAATGTATAAGCACTCATTTTCCACTTTTAGAATAACTTCTTTTACTTCTATATCTTAAATTTGAGTTTTTTATTCTCTTATTTTTCATTTGTTGTGTCATGAAGCTAAAAGTTATGATTTAATCTGTTTTGGTACCATTAGTAATTGTGGTGTTTTGGACAAGATGTTGTAGCACAACATTCTGACAACATTAGTTGTTGTTGGTTTTATGACTTTTGAATGAGCTTAATGGATATAACTTTTAGCTTCATGACATAACAAATGAAAAATAAGTGAATAAAAGACTCAAATTTAGGATATAAAAGTAAAATAAGTTATCCTAAAAATGGAAAATAAGTGTTTATTCATTGATTTCTCAATGGATATCAATTCCAATTATGGTTAATTACGTTATCAAATGGTGTTAATGATGATAATAATGAGGGTTTTATATAATTTTCATATGATCTAAAAAATATGTTTTCAAAGATTATATAAAATTCTATACCATTTTCCTTTTGTTTTACAAATTTTTAACTTTGTTTATATTTAAATAAATATGCTCTGTTTATTCTTATAAACTTTATATTTTGATGCGATGCACTATGTAGAAAAGAATGGCAAAATGCAAATAGCATACATAGATTCTTTAGGAGTGAATGACATTGTTTGTCCATTAATTAAGTTTGACATTTTTAATGGACCTTATTTTTATTTTGAAATATAGCGATGAGTTGGAATCCTATGGTTACATTTTTTTCAACGATACGGATCTTTAATACAACTACAAAAACTTAACTTGTTATTTTATTAAGGAACTCGGCTAAAATATTGCAACCAAAAGAGTAGGTTTCATTAATTTTTCAAAATGAAAACGATATATGCTAAAATCATCAAGCCACATCGACGACCATAAATAATTCATTCGGGTTATTGATTGATATCATTGAAGACAAGAAATGTACGCAATCGCACGATATCGACATGATATGTAATCATTAAATTTGCAATTCCAGTTTGATCCATTCGATTTGTAGTTATTGCGTCTTGTTCTCAGTATCCATTTGTCTACCGTTTCTTCAAAATTTATCAATATAGTTACCTTTTAGTTTTTAACTTATTTTTTTATCGAATAAAATTTCAGTTCACAGATGATTACTTATAAACAAGTTTGACTAATAATAAAACGTTTTTTTATGAAGATGTAATAAAAAGAAGTGTGGGTCAGGGTTACGATCTATTTTGATCAAAAATATTTCCAACAATTGTTAATAACTTTTTCCTTAAATAATGCAACAAAATTTCAAAAGTTCTTCAAAACTGATGTATTGCAGTTATAATTTGACGGGATTAGTCTAGGCATAACTTGAAATACCATTAAATAAAAAGTTTCAAAATTTTATATAATCATGTCCATTTGTTGATTTTAGAGTAAATTACATTCTTGGTCCCTATGGTTTATAGGTTTTAACAGTTTGGATCCCTAAAAAGAAATATCTATGAATTGTATTCTCGTAGTTTTCATTTTATAACGTGTTAGGTCCTTATGTAACTCCGTTTGATTTCTCTTCGTTAAAATGTCCATTTGGAAAGCACATGATATGTATTTTGGTCATTTACTCTTTTTCTTATTTCTATTAAAAACCATAGCTATCAATCATGTAGTTTACAATATACATGGAAAATAATATTAAAGTAAATACAATATACATATATATATATATATATAATGAAAACTTGTCATCGTCAGGGATTACAAACTTCAAACACAAGGACGATAAATCTGAGGATTTTCCCTTCAAGAGCTCGTACTCTAAACACCTAGCTTGATAGGGACGACTTCAATTGGACCAAATCCAGACGAACCAGACCTCCCATCTAAACCTACAGATTAGGGTTTCACCTTCAAGATTGGGGTTTTAATGTGTATTTTCGTTTGAATTCGGTTTATGGTGTTTCTGTTTGAAATCAATTTAGGGATTTTTCAATTGAAGGGTTATTATTAATTTGTGGATCTTGATATTGATTTGGTTTGAAACATGTCAACATCATCATGATAATGAACTACGTTGTTTTAAACTTGGTTTGAATCTAAAGGTAAAAATGACTAAAAGTAGGCTCAAAACCGGGTGGAGGAGAATATAACCAGTGAGTCATCAGAGAAGAAGAAGACGACTAGGAAGGAATTGGTCAAAGTTACAAAACTCTTATGTAAATTCCATATGGTTTTTAATAAAAATAAAATGAAAAGATCAAAATACTCATCATGTGCCTTGTACATGGACACTTTAACGGAGAGAAATTAAACGGAGTTACATTTAAAAACCCAACACGTTATGAAATGGAAACACGAGAATGTAATTCATAGATATTTTAATATTTACAGACCCAAACTGTTAAAACCCATAAATTACAAGGACTGAGAATGTAATTTACTCTTGATTTTATAACACATGATATATAACACATGATATATAACATGGATATTAAGTTTTTGGATTATATTGATTTAAAAAAATATAATAAGGGATCAATAAATAAGTTATGAGTTAAATTTCGAATTATATCCGTAAAAGAAATAAAGTAAACTACATACTTGGTCCTTATGGTTCATTGGTTATAACACTCTGGGTCCCTAAAGTGAAATATCTATGGCTTGCATCCTCATGGTTTCAATTTTATAACGAATTGGGTCCCTATTTTTGACTCCGTGAGTTTTTGGCCGTTAAACCCCACATGTACAAGGCACATGATGGGTATTTTGGTCATTTCAGGAATTTTCTTCGTTTTACATTAAAAAAATAAAAACAAAATAAAATAAAGTTCATCATCATCATCATCTTCATTTCACCAAGAACACTGTGAAAATTTCACAAGAAATTGAGTTCTCAATCAAGAAATTAAGTATCATCATCTTGATTTCACCAAGAACACAGTGAAAATTTCACAAGAAATTAAGTCCTCAATCAAGAACATAAAATAAAAAAAAATTAAGTGCTCAATCAAGAACATAAAATAAAAAAAATGATGTCCTCAATCAATTACATAAAATAAAAAAATTAAGTCCTCAATCAGGAAATTAAGTCCTTAATCAAGAACATTATAGCAGAAGATGAGGTTCTTGCTCTAATCAAGTCCTCAATCAAAAACATAAAACAGCCCACAAACTTAAATACAAAACACAAGATGTTCTTAATTATGAAAAAACCCAGATGTTCTTAAAACAAGAAAAGCTAAAAGTTAAGTATATATTTAAACCAAGAACACTTTCCCCTCCCAGAAGTCCATGGCTGTCCTGATGCCTCGAACCACCATAACCCCCAAAATGAACTTGCCACCGGAGAAGAAGAGGCGAAGAAGAAAAACCCAGATCTCGATACAAAAACCCCCAGATCTATGCAGGAGGAGAAGACGAGACGAAGAAAAGGAGGTCGTAGATCTCGATATTCTTACCGGAAGTTGGAGATCGATTGTGATGGTGGTCGGCGGAGGTGGAGAATGCCCAGATCTGAAAACCATCGTCATCTTTTGTTCCCCCATCATCGCAGATTTGTGTTATTGTTCCCCCGTCATTGCAGATTTTGTGTTCTAGGGTTTTTGAAGGTTGCGGTCACGAGTCAGGAAAGAAGTAGAAGATGAATAGAGAAATAAGGGGTCCGATGTTGTACGACGAAGTGCAAAACTTGGGCGGGTGGTCGTGGGTTTCTCCAGGGGGTCCGACGGTAGTCCTGGGCGGAAGGGACGGGTGGTGGCACATGGCCGGAGAGACGCGATTAGATCCGATCAACGAGAGGTGGCGGCGGCTTTGGTGGTGATTGTGTGAAAACCCATTTGATAAAGGCATTGATTGAGAGAATGGAGGCATTTTTCTTAAGATTTTGGTTTTATCTTGAGGATGAGAGAAAGAAGGTTTAATGGTGGTGGTAGGGATGATTGGGAAAGGGGGTTGGAAGAAGAAGATTACCAGACATTTTCTTTTACATTTTTGGTCCCTATTGTTTTTATTTTTAAATGTAAAATAAAGGAAATGCCTGAAATGATCAAAATACCCATCATGTGCCTTGCACATGTGGGGTTCAATGGCCAAAAACTCACGGAGTCAAAAATAGGGACCCAATTCGTTATAAAATTGAAACCATGAGGATGCAAGCCATAGATATTTCACTTTAGGGACCCGGAGTGTTATAACCAATGAACCATAAGGACCAAATATGTAGTTTACTCAAGAAATAATGTAAAAGAAATAATAGGGGACTGGTAAGTTATGACTTAAAAATATATTGATTTGATGACTTCGAGTAACATGCAAGTTATCAAAAAAAATATAACAAAAATACATTGCTACAAATGTTGTGTTTGGCAAACTAACTGATTAGTAAGTCATGTTTGATAAAAATTAACTGATAAACTAGATAAAAATGTAAATTGACCAAGAAAAGCATTTGAATAATTAATCAATTACAATATTTCATAATACAATTAAAATAAATCATTAACAATATAATTTGTTAATTAACACAAACACGATGGTAAAAAAGTTATAATTAAAAGAGTTTTAAATTGATTATTATATACATTATAAATTGTGAATTTGTTAAAATAAATTTTATAAAAGAATCTATATTAATTTATGATTTTAAATAACCACTGCGTATAACATGAATGAAAACAAAATTTGATCAACTCCATTTATTCAAATTAATTAATAATTTTTTAATTAATATGGGATTAATAATTAAATTAAATATTTTATTAAAATTATTTAATATACAATTTTATTATATATGAAATAAAATAGGTATAATTTCAATTTTTATGTAACTTAGATAAACAATTTTACAATTATCATATTTGCTTTTTAATAACTAAATACGTTAAAAAATAATTAAACATTAATAATAATATAAAAACAAATTATACGATCAATAACGATTCTAAATAACCTTGACATGTATATAACTAGAATTCAATTGAATTTATTGATCATTACATATAATTCAATTAAGATATTGTATGAAAGTATAATTTTTTCTATTCTCCTTTGAGATAACTAGTTATTTTGGTTTTTTACTAACGGTTTTAACTATAACGTCAGCTCTAATTATTGGTCATTTGGGTATCCAGTGTTAAGAAGGTGTAGTTGGAGCGCATATTGTGTTTTCTAGGTTGTGCTTATTGGCAGAATGGCAGTTGTCTGGCATTGGTTCTTTTAACTAAACGGAGTTAAGACTAAAGTTTCGGAACTTAAGTTTGCAACTTTTTCAGCAAAACTTAGACCAGGTTCCAATCTTAGGGGTCGTTTATTAAATCTTACCTGGGTTTGTGTTTACCGGAAAAATTCAACACTATCACTTACTTACTGGGTAAGATTTTAGTCCACCAAAACGGCATCGTATTCAACAATTTACTCGGTAAGCACTTACTGTGGTAAGCGTCGTGGCCAAAACTTACCGGGTAAGACTTTGGTCCTTGCTTTCTTTGTCTTCGCTCTTACCGGGTAACTTTTGGTACTTGTCATACTCCTCCCGTAAGGTAATATGACTTGGTAAGCGCTTACCCGAGTAAGCGTTTGGTAAAGGCCCCTTAATCTTTTAAGATGTTTAAAAGAATAATTCTTCTGTTTTCAGAATCAGAAGTTGTCGTTCTTTTTTTTAGTACTTCCAGTGGTTCTTATCCTTGTCATGTTCCGGACCCTCGTCCCCAATGGTCCAGCGGTTTCACGACTTCTCTCTTTCATGGAGACAATGAGGGTTCAATTCCCTTTGGGGATAGATCATGCCCATAAGAATGATATTTTCAATCGTTTAAAATCAATTAGGTGTTGGGTCACTAATAGTTAAAACTAGTGTATAATATATAATTAATAGTAATTAACAATTTTGGATTGATATTAATTAATATTTATTAATATTAATGATAATTTATATTTATCAAAATTTACTAATAATTAATATTAGTAAAAAACAATTAAAATTAATCAGGATTGTTATTGAAGATAAGTGTCAAAAACTCTCTAAAACGCTATTCCAACTAGCGTTTCTATAAGCTGCATATGTTCGTCCATATAAAAACTCAAAAAATAAGTTACTTTAAGTTTGTCAAACAACGTCACTTATCAGGCTGATTACTTGAAGTCACAATTTGTCAGGATTAGTCCAGCTATAGCATGCCCTTAAAAAAAATGGGCTTAAGTTTATAGGATCAAAAATAAAGTGTCTTATCTAAAAGTGTTACAATGATTTATAAAAAGCTTTTAAGCCTTGTAATAAGATTTTTAGGACCTTTTAAAAATAAAGTGTCGTATAGGTAAAACAATGTCTTATAAACATGGTTGTCCTATAATAAAAGATGAGTTTGTAGGACGCTTCTCAAAAGATGCCTATATAAAGATGCATTTTACAACACTTTTCAAAAGATATTTATAGAAAAAATATGAGTTTATTAGACACTTCTCAAAAGTGTTCTATAAAATATCTAATACAACACTTAATTTTAGAAAATGGTCTAAAAAACTTGTTATGATGCTCAAAAGAGTCATATGAGCGTATTGTAACACTTTTAGATACAGCGCGTTATATTTTGGCCCATATAACTTAAAGTCCTATAAGACACTATATTCAAACACTTAAACACTTTAGACGTCTTATAAATCCGATTTTCACTACAAGAAACAAAATGCAACATCAACGGGAAATTAAGTAGCAAATTCGTAGCTAAAAGTCAAATCTCTAGCAAAGCCCATTGCAAACAAGTCGTAGCTAATATATTGGTCACAAAAATATTTTGCTACGGATCTAGCGACAAAAATTTAATATTGCGACGAATGAACCTGTAGCACATCCGTAGCAAAAATGTGGTTTAAGCTATCAATTAGTTAGGGTATAAATTTGCTACAAATTAGCTAAAACGTAATTAGATACAAATTAGCTAAAAACAAATTAGATACAAATTAGCTAGGGATCAACTAGGGTTATAATTATCGATAGATTAGCTAGTGAACAACTTAGCTACGGACTAGCTAATAAACTTATTAGCGACAAATTAACTACGAAATTTTAGCCACCGATTTTTGATTTTCCGAGTAATAGCTAATCAACCGCTAGATCTGTTTCTTTGAATAAATTAACAATGACCGTTTTCCTTTGTGCAACTTTCTATATATACATTACAAACTATTTAACAAAACACCAGGTACCTAAATTCATTACACTTCAATTTTGTACCTATAAAAAAAATAGTTTGTCCACAACATCTAAAGGACCTAAGGGGCCAAGGGAAGGGCATTTGAACATACTTACAGACGAGAACGTCCAATGTTGCCTGCAGCGACTCTGTAGTGTTCTCTAGAAATGCATTGTAAAAAATGTGAGGAAAAATCAAAAAATTTGGTTTTGTCGATTACCGTCGTTGATCCGTAGCAATTTTTGGTTGTTAATGCTAAATTTTTAGTAGTTTAAACGATTTAAACATCCTATAAACTTAATTTTATCATAACAATATTAGTAGGTTATCTGTCAAAATAAATATTAATAATAGAAAACTTCAAAATTTATTACATTGATTTGACAAAAATCACTACATAAAAACTAAAGAAAACTTGGTTATGATGTATTTATCCAAAATAAACATGTCTTTTATTAAGAAAATGAGAATGGAAATGATAATGGAGGAAATGAAAATAAGAATAACTTTTCATTCTCTTTAATTCTTTAGTTTAATTAAGAATAAAAATTTGGGTTTCCTTGGAAATGAATTTATTATATTACATAAATCAAACAGTTTTTTTATTATCAATTTTATTAAACTTTGTTTAATATCTTCAACCAAACAATCCTAAATTTCGAAAATAGTAATTAATCGTCAAATTAATGAAAATGTTGCCAGCTTTAAATAGCTTAAAATAGAAAGTGTTTTTACGTTAGACGAAACTAAATATAAAACTACAATACCTTACCCTAAACGTAATCCTAAATCTTAAATACTAAACCAGGTCGATTAGGGGTGCTTACGGGTTGAAGGTATTTCAACAACCCAATCAAATGCTTGCGATTTGAAAAATCTAAACCCAACTCATATGGATTGATTGGATTGGTCAGGTTGATACTTTGGTACAACAAAATATTCTTTTAACCTTAATACATCTTGGTTGATTAACTTTTATGAATAATATGTATAATTTATTTATGTTTGAATTAAAAAAAATGTTCAATGAAAAACATTAACTATAGATATTAGGGATACGCATGGGTCAGTTCGGATCGGATGGGATATACCATATTTAACTTACAATGAAATTACAAAATATGTCAGGTCATGAATTTAATGGTGTTAAGTTAACGGTGTTAAAAATACGAGATCTTTTTGTTATATATAATATATATATAGAGAGAGAGAGAGAGTCTAGTTCAAGGGAAACGTTAAAAAAAGAGAAAACTGAAGAATACCCTGGGAGGCTTCCATGTGAACGATATGCACTGATGCATACCGGTAATTTTTGTTCCTACGCATCAATGCATCTTTAATGAGAGATGCATTGATGCATATGCACTAATGCATGTTAAAATTACCGGTATGCATTAGTGCATATT
Source organism: Silybum marianum (assembly GCA_036898165.1). Taxonomy (NCBI): domain Eukaryota; kingdom Viridiplantae; phylum Streptophyta; class Magnoliopsida; order Asterales; family Asteraceae; genus Silybum; species Silybum marianum. Next base: position 327,952 of record CM072531.1, on the reverse strand, counting down.
GTCCATACCTCCTGCGTTTTCTTCGCTTTTTCTTTTTTTCTCTTGAACCTCCTTCTATATATATATATATATTAGGTCATGAAGGTTATTTTTCTAAATAAGAATGAGATGTCAAATTACTATGGGACGGATAGGTTGTGGCATAGGAAATTCCACCTATACTTAATTGCCACGTACGTATACTTGATTGCCACTAACGTTAAAAATCAAAGATGTCTCAAAATTCTCTTCTATATATATAATATATATATACACACTTCGAATTCATTCTCTATTACAAATAATGTTACAAAAAATGAAGATGATCATCGTTCCCACCTCTTTCCTAAGAAATTCATTCCTTCGTCTTCTCCTGCTTCGTGTGGATCTTCTTTGGCTTCAACTCTTCTATTTTTCCACACTTTTCCTTTTAGGGTTCTTCGTTTTATTCAACTTAGAACCAAGAAACCCTCTTAATCGTCCCAAAAGCTATGATCTTTTCTTCACCTCCGTATCAGCCGCAACTGTTTCCAGTATGTCCACTGTCGAAATGGAGGTTTTCTCGAATACCCAACTCTTTATCATATCGATTCTTATGCTTTTAGGTGGAGAAGTTTTCACTTCAATGATTGAACTTCAAATCACAAAGTTTAAGTTATTAGAGACTCACAATGGCTGTGCAGATCTTGAAAAAGATCCTAAAAACAACATCATAGCAGGCTTAAAGAAGCACGATCTGATCAAGTTTTTAGGGTCTATTATCTTAATTTACTTCCTTAGTGTGCATATAAGTGCATTTCTACTAGTTTCTTTATATATAAGCCTTGTTCCATCTGCAAAACAAGTTATTATCAACAAAGATCTTAACATACAAATGTTCATAACTTTTACCATAATCTCTACTTTCACCAACTGTGGTTATCTCCCAACAAATGAAAACATGATGGTTTTCAAGAAAGATTTAGGTCTTCTTGTGATTCTAATCCCATTAGCTCTTGTTGGAAACACATTGTATCCTGTGTTTCTTCGAATCTTGTTGTTGATTGTTCGTAACGTGACGAATGATAAGGAGGATCAAGTGGAGTACGTTTTAAAAAACCATTCGGAGTTGGAATACGGTCATTTATTATCAGGGTTTCGGTGTCGTTTTCTTGGTATAACTTGTATTGGGTTCATAGGTATTCAATTTGTGGTTTTTATTACTATGGGATGGAAGTCTGAAATCATGGAGGGTTTGAATCCTTTGGAGAAAATAATTGGATCGTTATTTCAAGTCGTGAATACACGCCACGCCGGTGAATCGATTTTTGATCTTTCGCTACTTTCTCCGGCCATCCTTGTGTTATTCATCACGTTCATGTAAGTACTATATATCTCTCTTTACATTTCCATATAGCTTTCATTAATAATGTTATACATGTTTAAAGTTTCGATTTTTTGTGGGTCCATGTCGACACTCGGGCCCCTACACGACAACAACTTAAGGGGGGGTTTCAATTATTTAGATAGTTAATAAGTGTAACGGTGTGGTCCAAAACCAACGATCATCTCATATTCCAAGTGTGTGAACAAACCGTTTTTGCAACTCACTGAGGACCACATTTTCATATCCTATTCTACTTCTATAACCTTACGTTCTCTTCTCTTCTCAAGGAATAAAAATCTTTACGCTTTGTTCTCTCCCTGTCCATCAATTACGTGATTAAAAAATTCAAATTGGATGAAATAATTATATGTTTACGTGTTAAAATCTCACATCTACTAGAACTCAAGGGATGAAACACAGTGGCGGACATAGCATGTAGGAAGTTGGGGGAAGAGACCCCACTGAAAAATAAAATAATTTTTTTATAAAGGTTAAAATCGTTTTTTTTTTACTTTTTACTTGATTCTTACTTGATTCCCCCGTAAATATATGCAAAGGACTCCACAACTCTAGTCCCGACGATTGCCGATTCTAAAAAAATCTCTTGAAATAAATCAAAAAAACAAAAAAAATACCGAAAAACATTCTTCGAAATCGAAAAAAAGCTAAAAATATCAACAAAAAATGTTTAAAAATCCCCCAAAACGGTATAATTAAGCAAAAAAACACGTAGAACGACTTTACGAGGCTTTAGTTTATCTTAAAGGTAATCTCACTAAATAAAAATTCTGGATCCGCCATCGACATGGGGCATGATGGTGCCAAGTCTCCCCTAATTGTAATATGGATAAACATTTAACAAAAAAAATATTCTGTAAAAAAATCTTTTAAACAACTAATTCTCTCACATTATTTTTAACCCTTTCTATATTAATTTTATGACTCCATCCCTGTTAGAACTGGACCATTTTTTCTTTGTGTATTATATATATATATATATATATATATATACACGTATGTATTATATATATTATATACGTAGGGACAGATTTATACGAGAACGTTAACTTTTTTACGAGAATGCGAGAAGTTTTTTTCATGTACAAAATCATATATGATTCATGTAGTGATTTTGATTCACATACAAAATCATATGTGATTTTGATTCACATACAAAATCATATGTGATTTTGATGTTAGTACAAAATCAAATATGATTTTGATTTTTGAATGTTAGTACAAAATCACATGAAAAAAACTCCTCTCGTTCTCGTAAAAAGATACCGTTCTTGCATGATCCTCCCTCTATATATGTATATACATATTATATATATATAGATGTATATGTATGTGTGTATGTTATATAGAATTTCCCAATTACTTCTTTGGAGAGTAGTCTAAAAAACAGTTGCAAGTGGTAAACAACCAATAGATTTTATGCTTCAAGGTCCATGCTCTATCAGACAACCAAGATTTTATGCTTCATCAGTCAGTAGACACTACCCATCTGCCATAATTCAATTGCTTATAGGATGTGGGGTTCAGTTGCCCATCTGCCATGTTCAATTGCTTATACGATGTGGGGTTCAATTCATTGAATTTGCTTTCAATATATGCATAAATTCATTTTCTCTAATCATGGTTATACTATATAAATAATTTAACGTCTACAATAAAGATGAATAAATGGGACTAGCTTAGATCTAGGACTGGCCCGATCCAAAGAGACCGACTAAGGTGACACGACAATAAATCAGGTTTATAGGACGTTGAAAATGTCTAAGTAGTTTTATAATGAACTGGTTTATAGGAGTAAGACTAATCTACAAAGAGGCTTATCTGAAAGTGGTACAATAAGTTTGTATGACGTTTTGAGTGTTTATATATATATAATAAGGTTCTTTTCGGACATTAAACACATCTTTTAATACGACATTCACTAATGAGGTATTAAGGACCACCATAACTCGTTATACACAAGGTTCTATAAACACGCATTATGGCGGTATTATTGTCTGCCATAACGTCGAGGCGTGGCCTCGTTGCCACGTTAAAGCCCGTGGCACGACTCTGAAATGTGGCTTACAATATGGAGGGTTATGGTGGGTTACAACTTACAAGGCATGTTATGGTGGGTTATAAGGTGTGAGCGTTTTTTTTTAATATATAAATTATGACTTACAAATTAGATATTAGTTATTCTAATTATTCAATAAAAGCGAGAATTCATTAACCACAAGTTGAAAGAGAGGAAGATTTTGAATTCAAATACGATGACGAAGATAAATAACGAAGATTACATGTGAAGATAATTTATTTAGAAGATACATCTAATGATAATCTAATTCACTCTAATATGTTTTTGGCATATGATATTAGAATATTATATTAGAGATATATGGACTATAAAACCATTAATAAAACATTCTCTTTGTTGTGATCTCTTGATATCATTTTTGTAAACCTTGTGTATTTGATATCAAATTATGAATGCTTGTTTCTTCTTGTAGTTTTATATGAATTTTATTTGTTTAATCATTATTGTTCAATGCATTGACTCAGCTATATATATATATATATATGTATATATAATATTATATGTAGAAAGATTTACGGCATTAAGTCACACCTTGAAAAACGACATGACTTTGTCGTAACTCATAAGGCTTGAGGCTTGACCTCGCCGTCACACCATGCCTCGCGTCATTTAAAACCTTAGATATAAATGAATAAAACCCATTAGAGCATCTCCAACAGCTTTGCTAAAGTAGAAAAAAATGAGTTTTTATTCTCCAAACTTCTCCAACAGCTTTGCTATCTCGTTTGTTATAATAAAAAAAACTTGAAATTTTTTCAAGTTTAGAAAATTCTCTAAAACTTGATGGTAGGAGAGATAAATGACTATTTTATTCAATCCACTAATGAGATTAAATATTCATCATTTTATAAATTTTTTTATAATAAGTGTATTGGGATAATAATTTGAGAATATTATATTAATACAATTTATGTTAAAATATCTAAAATAGTAAATCTGTTGAATCGAGTTGAATGTCATTCATTTTAGAGATTTTATCTTTTGCTTCTTTAATTTAGAAAAAATATAGAGAATCTATTGAAGATGCTCTTAAAGTCTATTCATACTGATTAACGATTCCATTTAAACTCATCATGAGTCATGGCCCACTTGGACGAGTTGATGAGAATAACACACATTATACTCGTTTAGACCAAAAATATCCGCTAACAATCCATTAAGTCATCATAACCTGTTATACCTTAAATAGACCGTTAAAAATAATATTTATCGTCTTTATTTTAATACATAGTACGACAATTATTGGTATCCAATGATGAAATAGCATATTTTTGAAGAACTACTTAAAAATGAACAAATTGTATTCCCCTACCAACAATGATATATATGATCTCAACTTTATTCAATATTTGTGATATTAATTCAAAAGTTTGAAGAACAAAGTCTTTAGATTTCGTATCTGAAAAGTTTTCTTCAACACTTTAATCCTCTTTAATTGCATATGATGAATAAATTAGAAATTATATATTGAAGCATATATCTTTGTATTATGGGATAAACTTGATTACTTTGTGATTGATTGATAGCTGATTATTATATATTTTACTTGTTATAATTTTGAAATTCCCACCAATTTTCAATAAACCTATTTAATAAATTACCAACAAAATCAGGTTTAATTATACAAATACAAAACAAAGAATGTTAAAAATGCTTAGATGAACTTTTTTATAAGATTTTAAAACAAGACCAAATAATTATGTGTCCTATGTAAAAACGTTACAACAAGGTATATTTTTTAAATAAGACGTCATATTAGTTTTTTTTAAGTGTCACATGAACACTTACTTTTATAAAACAAAATTTCATATTATAATAAAAATAATAAGATGTTTGATTTAATTTAGTCTCTACAAAAAATATGTTAAGACGTCACAAAACGTTTTATAAATTTACTTCATAACTAGTGTATAATCATATAAACAATATCTAAAACAGTCTTAATATTTTTTTTGTATCATGTAAACCCAATTTTATTATATAGTTATTCAAAAATGAATTTCTAATGTATACTTTATTGATTTGGTTATTTATTTCAGGTACCTTCCACCATATACATATTTCCTGCCAAGAGAAGATAAAGATAACAAGTCTCATGAAGAACAAAAGAAAGGTCTGCTTGGGTTTCTGCTAGTCTCACCACTCAGCTTTTTGATCATTGGAATTATGCTTATTTGCATCTCAGAAGCTGAAAATATGCACAAAGACCCCCTCAACTTTAGTGTTTTGAACATCATTTTTGAGGTCATCAGGTCAGTTACAGCTAAAGTCATACAAATAGTCATTTCTTACAAAAAAATCTAATTTATAGTATATTAAGACCGCCTCAACTTTAGTGTTTTCAATAAAGATGTTTTGTTGGGTTCGGTCCCTTTAATTAGAAGGTTTGTGTTCCGCCCCTGTTAGATATTATTTTTTTAGATTTAGATTTTCCCCCTTAATTTTAGAGAAATTGGGTATAACCTATTGGAGATGTTATAATAATAGATTGTTTCATATGAATTAAGTTTATTAGACCAAATAATTATGCATCATATATAAAAGAGTTGCAATGAGTTCACAAGATGTTTTTGACGTTTAACAAGTTTTTAAAAACGCTTTTGATATAAATTAAGAATCGTGATAGCTTTTATATGACATTTTTTTTTCTTTTGATATAAATTAAGAATCTTGTGAGCTTTTATATAACATTTTTTTTCTTTTGATATAAATTAAGAATCCTCATAGCTTTTATATGACATTTTCTTGAAAAAAAAGTGTCATAAAACTCATAAGTACACCATTTACTTTTAAAAACATACTAAAAAACTTATTAAAAGGTCCAAAAACATTTTATAGATTAATTGCAATGCTTTTATGTAAGACATACAATTATTTATTCGTATAAATTTAAGTCCTATAAAATATTTAGACATTTAATTTAAATCTTATAAAACATTTAGACATTTTCGACGTATCATAAACCAGCTGCTTCCTTTTTTTTATCCAACTCTAAATATTTTTCTCTTGTTGTATATTAATATTGCTAATTAACAAAGTTTTAAACATGTAGTGCTTATGGAAATGTGGGGCTCTCCCTGGGATATAGTTGCAAAAGACAACTTCAATCTGATGGAAACTGCAAAGATGCATGGTATGGGTTTGCTGGAAGATGGAATAATACCAGCAAATTCATCCTTATTGTGGTGATGATATTTGGAAGACTTAAAAATTTTCATAAGAATGGTGGTAAAGCATGGAAGCTATCTTGACATAAATGAGTGGCCTCAAATCTCTTGTGGATAGAGCCAATGTGTGCTATTTTTCTTTGGTTTTTTGCTCTTTCTGTGCTTAAGTAAAGAGTTGTTTACTTCTTTATCAATTAAGCATTGAATGGTTTAAGTTGTATATCTAATAAAAATTTGTCTTTTTGAATAAAAATGTATTCTTGAGAGAGGCAAAGAGAGAGTTGGATTATTTCTGGTGCATTTCGGGTATTAATTGGTCTGGGACGACTTATTAATTAGTGATTTTTAACGATTAAACCGTAAAGAAAGAATTATGTATAGATTAGCGAATAAACCATTTAGACCATTATAAATGGGAGAATTTCATACACGTCATTAAAAACTTGTATTATTATCCATATATCCTTGTAAACTTTCAAATTACATGTATATCCTTCTAAACCTTAAAAACTCAAGCATATATCTTTCTCCCTTATTTAATTATTATTAAACATTTTAAAAATATAAATAACTAAAACTAAGTTAAGTATAATTTGGAAATTACAAAAATAGTCTTTCCAAAACCCTTCAAAAACCCTATCCAAAATAAACCAAATCAAAGTGCCGGCTAGAGGAAGAAATCACTGCCTGCGAGAGGAAGAAATTGCGCCGACACCACCACGTCCCTCCTTCCATCTCCATTTTCCGATCACCACCACATACATATTCAACCCCATTTGTATAACCAACAAAACCGCTGGCTATACACCACTCAACGCATCATCTCCCCACCTAGTATATATATAGATACATACATACATACATAGAGGTTGGTTCATTTACAAACCAAGTCAATCCTACAAACTATGCAAACTCGTACAGATCAATATAAATATAATCTTTTTCATGATTTTTTTTCATCAAATGTTATGATTTAATATATTATTATACATATGTTGGTTTCACCTTGTGAAAAAATTACATGTGCAACTTTTACATTATGAAATAAATACATGTAAAACTTTTGCATAGAAAAATATATGAGAAACTTTTAACGTATGAAAACAGATACATATGAAAATTTTACATTATAAAACAAGCATATGTGTAATAGTATCTTAAATTATAGCATTTGATGAAAAAAATCATGAAAAACACATATTTTTATATTGATTTGTACGAGTTTGCATAGTTTGTAGGATTAATTTGGTTTATAAATGAACCAACATCTATACATATTGACTTGATTGATTTATGTGCAAATTTTGTACAACACTCATTGATTCTAAGAGGTAGTCAACTATGTCGATTTGACAAATAAAATATATATTTTCTAAAATGGAATTGATCTTGACCTTTTGAGGAACACTTAAAACTAGGGATTTGTTTTTGATTGTATTTTACTTCTTTTTCTTGGATTTCCAATTTCCTTTTTAATGCATCTATGAACATTTTTTTGTTAATCGTGGATGTCTAGGTTAGGATGAAAGAAATTCAACTAATCACAAAAGTAAAGAGGGCATTCTTAAAAAAATTATGAAGAGATTTACTTAAGAATTTTAAGTTTCGAGACCTTCTTTCTCAATTTTAGAAGATTGAAAACCATCTTGAACTAGTTTTGAAATTTATTAGAAAATTGCCTTAGTGTGAATAAGAAGTCTTTGGACTCGCAGATTCAAAGGTTTCTGCTCAAAGCTTCTGAGTCTTCTGTTAGCTTATGACTCTTCACTCAGAGCTTCCGAGCCTTATGTGTTCGGTTCTTCTGGACTTTGTCCCTTTGAGCTTGGTCTTTTTGACTCTGAATCTTTAAGTCGGTTATAACTGTTATACAATTTTATCCGTGAGCAGTTGTAACTTTATGCGTTTTACATGTTAACCTGGATATCCAACTCGCTATGTGAGCCGGCTAATCTCAGGGTGACCATCCGCTTCACGGATAGCCCGACGTCACCGTATTTGGAAAGAGTATCATATCAAGCTCTGAAAGCTTGTTTTAACCCGTAAAGAGCTTTTTGAAATTTAAAGACATAACCAGGATGGTGTGGATCAGAGAACCTAGGAGGTTGTTCAACATAAACTTCCTCGCTGAGTTTATAAATTTAGAAAAACACTTTGACATCCATTTGAAAAACTTTAAAGTCTTTATGGGCAGCATAAGCTAAGAAAAGTCTTATAGCTTCTAGTCTTGCAACAGGGGCAAAGGTCTAATCATAGTCAATACCTTCTTCCTGTCTGTATCATTGAGCAACAAGTCTAGCCTTATTGAAAATCATTGTGCCATTTTCATCTAGTTTATTTCGAAAGACCCAATTGGTTCCTATCAGAGTTTTATCAGATAAACGAGGAACAAGATTCCAAACTTTGTTTCTACGAAACTCAGTTAGTTCTTCTTGCATGGCAGAGACCCAGCTAGGATCAGAAATAGCTTGATCTATCTTCTTAGGTTCAGAGAGAGAAATAAAATTAACATAAATACAGATATTACCTGTACCTCTACGAGTCTTGATACCTGCATTTGGATCACCAATAATTTGATTTATTGGATGATTTGCAGTCCATCGCTGAGCTGGAGGTTGAGGAGACCGATCAACAATAGATTCAGCGATTTGTTCTCTTTCAGCGATAACATTGGTTGTTTCAACAACAGGTACTTCATTATTTAATATCAATTCTGGAGTTGATTCAGATGATTGATTAGAAGAAGATGAAGCTTGGTTATTCACTGAAGAATTTCCTAATGAGGTATCAAATGGAGAAATCTGATTGAGAGGAGTGATGTTGATCCCTGATGATGATGGATCGTTGCTTGAGATAGGAAGATCAGGGATCCCATCATCATTAGCTTCAACGTTAGCTTGGTTGCTGAAATAAGTTTCAGGTTCCCCGTAATGAGATTTCATCCATTCATTTAGCTCCTCATCTTCTTTAGGGATAGGGATAGAGTTTGTTAGGCTAGATTCATCAAAATTGACGTACATGAATTCTTCAACATGTTGTCTTCTTTTGTTGAAGATTTGTTGAAGAATCTGAAAGACTTGGATACAGAAGAGTATCCGAGAAATATCCTATCATCAGATTTTGGATAAAACTTACCCAAATGATCTCTGTCATTCAAAATGTAGCATCTACATCCAAAAATTTGTAGATATTTCAGAGAGGGCTTTCTTCCATGAAATAGTTCATAGGAGGTTTTCTTGAATCGCTTCACTATCAGGGATCGATTCCGAGTAAAGCGCGTTGTGTTGACTACTTCAGCCCAGAATTGAGTAGGTAGATGCGATTCGCTGAGCATTAAGCGAGCTGCTTCAATGATCGTTCGATTTCTTCTTTCAACAACACCGTTTTGCTGAGGAGTTCTCGTTGATGAGAAGTTGTTAGTGATTCATTTTTCTTCAAAGAAATTAATCAAGGTACTGTTTTTTAATTCAATACCATGATTACTTCTCATGGAGCGTACGATAAGATTGTTTAGGACTTCCATTCTTCTGATAAACGCAATAATTACATCAGGTGTATCACTTTTGGATCGAAGAAAGAATACCAATGTGTATCTGGAGTATTTATTAACTATCACAAGAGTGTACTTCTTTCTAGATAGAGATTGGACATTGACAGGTCCAAATAGATCCATATGGAGAAGCTGAAGAGGTGAGGTCACTGAGGGACCGACTTCTTCCTTGTATTCAGAGAGTAGAGATTTTCTGCCAGTCAACTGCCTTGAGCATCCGCTATCAAGATACCAGATACCTTTGGCACTCTGCGTACAACAAAATGATTAATTTTTCATAGGTACCCATATTACTATGGGTCCTGATGTGTTAGTGGAAGAAATGGCGGAAGAGCTACTAGCTGAAGAATTTGTTTTAGTGGATATATTCACCTTGGAAGTTTTACCAACCTTGATGGATTTTACTCTTGCTGAGTTATCAGCTTGAGCTACTTTCTTTCTATGAGATAATTTTTCAGCTTTGGTAGCATTAGGATATTTGCTGGCAATGTGGGTGGTCTCACCACAGTGATATCATTTCCTATATTTGTGAATGGGTTTGGAATTGAAAGATTTCAGATAGCAAAAAGAAACATTTTCAGTTGCAGAGCCAAGAATTCCTTTGTCAGTTGTCCTTGGGGGTATTATAATTTTTTCAGGGACAGGTGTAAGGTCGATCTTAATTTTGGGTGTTGATCTCTAAATAGATCCATGAGTTTTCTTCCCAGTTTTAGGATGACTCACTGAAGGAGATGAGTTCTTTTTCTGTTTCTAAAAGTTTTTGATTTTAGGAACGTGGTCAAGAACTTTGTTTTTGATCATTTTTTTAGAATCATTAGATTTAAGGACAGGCAGTTCTTCGTTAGTTATATGAGGTTTCTGGGAAGAAGAATCAGGAATTGAGGAGACAAACATTCCGAATTTCAACATGGAATGATCATTCTCTGATTCTTCTTTATCAAGGTTATATCCTAACCCACTTTTGACTTTCAAAGGGATTTGAGCATCGATGATCTCGATGACTTTATCAGAGGCCTTACCATCCTTCGATGGTGGTTTTTTCAATCTTAAGATCAGTGATAGCCTTTTCCCATTCAGTGATAGCTTGTTGTCTCTCAATGTTTATGGTTTGATTTACAAAGACTTGATCTTTTAGAGTTTCTTCAATCTTTGTTAGTTCTTTAATTTTTAAATGACAATTCTTCAGTTGTCAGAAAGATCAATATTGATTTTTTCAGCTTTAATCTTTCCATTTAGAGCATTGTAAAAATCAACAGTCATAACATCGAGAGCTGACATGTTATCATTTTCAGGTGTATAGGAGGTTAGAGGAATATTTACCTGAGTTGAAGGAGACTATGAGGATGATGTTTCAGAGACTTCTTCAGCTTCCTCAATTCTTGTCATTAGACAGAGGAATGCAAGATCTTCGTCATCGGAGCCTGATTCATCAGATTTTTTGGCCCAATCGTCTTCTTGATCCCAGTCAACTTCTTCAGCAATTAGACCTTTGCCTTTTTGCTGGTTCTTTTTCAGATCTCTGTATTTATTTTTTAATTTAAAATATATTTTCTTTTTATCAGAATTCTGAGAGGCGGTGGGAGCAGCTACTTTCTTAGATCTGCACTCACTAGCAAAATGGCCTTTTCGCTGAAGTTATTGCATATAGCAGATGTTTTTTCAGCGGGCAGAGTCTTTGACTTATGAGAGTCAGTGATAGTAGGAGGTTTTCGAAAGTTTCTCTTTCTAGCAAATCTTCTAAAGTTGTTTGTTAGAAGAGCTAGAGAGCTCTCAAACTCAGAGATGTCAGCCTCAGTGAGCTCTTTTGAATCAGTTTGATTTAATTCAGTGATAGAGGTAATAGAACAAGAAACTTGTTTTGAAGGTTGTACCTCTGAAGTCACTAGTGCCAAAGAAGTATTTTTGGCACCCTTGATATCATTTATGAGGTTTTTCCTTAAAACCTGAGATTGCTCTTCATTTAAGAGCATTCCATATAAAGCACTAAGAGAGAGAGTTTCAAGATTCTTTGACATTTTTAAACACGTAGTGTACACTCCCCATTGTTCAGGTAGTGCCTCCATGAATTTTGTCAGAATTTCGGCATTAGAATATTCTCTATTGACAGTTTTCATGTCAATCAAAAGACAGTTAAACCTTTGGTGAATTTGAGAAAGAGTTTCACCTTTTAAGTGCATAAAGCTTTCATATTGTCTTACCAGATTAATACATATAGTGATTTAAACTTCATCAGTCCTTTCATATTGAATACACAAGGTATCCCACATGGCCTAAGATGTTCTCATCTTCATTACAGAATGATAGATTTCATCTGGTAAAGACATTGCAGTTATGGATCTAGCTTTAGAGTCTATAGCTACTTCCTTTTTCTCTTCTTCAGTCCATCGATCTACAGTTTTGACAATTCTCCTTTTAGCGATGGCTGGAGTGGTAGTGGTGGCAGGCATGCTAGCTATTAGTGATGTAGGAACAAATGGTCCACTCTCTATATAGTAGGGGATCTTAGGATCTGACCTTTCTAGAAAAAGAGTCATTCTTTCCTTCCATAATGGAAAGTTATCACGGCTAAACCTTGGAGGTTTAGCTAAAGATCCATTATCAATGTAGTTTGTATTAGTATTAAACATTTTAAAATCGTTTTGAGAACAAATATTTTAAAGATAAGCAAGAAACACTGTTCTGATACCACTTGTTGTTCCCAAAGAAGTCTACAAGAGTTCAAGGATATAGAAACAATTTGTAGAAGAGGGGGTTGAATACAAACACACAGATTTTTAGTTTTTAAATTAGTTTATGTTGAATAAACAAAATTTACAGTTACAAGCGAAATTAGAACAAGTATTTCAACCTATTTTATTGTAACTAAGAACATACAGTTGGATGCATAAGAAAAAGAGATAGAAAAGAGATAAAGGTTTTAAAAATTAGAAAGTAGCATGCATGAAGATGAAGAAGGGATCTTCATCTATTTATACCCGTTTGCAATTAATGCAAGACAAAAAGTATATGCCACGTGTCAAGCTTTCATAGGAAGCTTGTCCTTTGTTCAAAAGCAACCATGCTTTTGGCCGTGTGTGAACAGTACCATATCAGATATGATGGGGACATAAGAGACAATTTGTACGTCCTTTTCTAACATAGTATAAGGTTTTGACTTTTTTGCATCGAGGATAAGATCAACATTAATCTTGTTTGAGAAGCTTCACATGATCGCTGAACTTGAAACGTCAAGGATGAACTTTCATAGTATCGCTGAGGCTTGACAGGACTTCGCACTTTGGTTTAGATAATTCTTGCTATCACTGAACCGCTTAAGATCACTAGCTGATTATCTCTTTCTTCAGTTTGGTTTTCGACTTTCGCCGAAGGTTCTTTTGGTGTGTTGGTTGATCTTCAAATCTTCAGAGGTAGTCTTGGGGTTCCTGATTTTCAGCGATCGCTGATAGCGATCGGCGTTTGCTATCGCTGAATTTGAACTTAAGTTTACGAATGGAATTTCACTAAGTATACAGAGGAATCATTTTCAAATCACTGAGAGAAGTTATGATCAACAAACAATAGTCTCACCTTCATCACGGTCTTCATCATTAACAACAACCTTACTTGAAATCGACCACACCTGCAAAATCGATAATCGAACCAATAACTTAAAAATCGAAACAATAACTTAAAAATCAAACCAACCTACTTTTTAAAATCGAACAACAACAAACAGTGACGTGCAACAGTAACGAGAAGAGCAAAATCAAACATCAAATAGTGACGAATAGCAAAATCAAAAAACAAAGAGCGAGAAGAGAAGAGCAAAATTGAACATAAGCTACGAAGAGGGAAATTGAACATCACACGACCAACGACGTCGTTGGGGCGATGGTCAAAGACAGTGGCAGACATCTGTCTTTCATAAGAACTACTATTTTAGTTCCTTTTTGGGAGGTTGGCGACGACGACGGGAAGGGCCAGTGCGGTGGTGTAGGGCGACGATCAGCGTCGGGCGAGTGTGGGAAGAGCGACGGATGTGTTTAGTTTTAGGGTTTATTTATTTATTTTATATTTACATAGCAGGTTGCATGTCAGAATTTTTAGTTTTAAGAATTAATCTAATAGATATTAAAATGTCTAAGGATTTATTTGACAATTTTAGAATGTCTAATGATTTATTTGTTCAAAAAATTATCAGAGGAGTTAATCATTCCAACACACAAAAGTCCTTTAGGTAGCGTTTGGTACGCAGACATGATTGAACGGGACAGGACGGGACAAAACTGGACTGGACTGGACATGACAGGACAAGAGGGTGGGACGGGACAGGACAGGACCGGACAGAACAAGTATGTGTTTGGTACACCTAGGACAGGACAGAACAAAACAGAACTAGACAAGTTGTCACACAAGTTATTTGACGATTTTATATATTATATAATAGTTATAATTACACAAAAAAATTAATTTATAAGCATTTTTACTCAACTGGTACATATATCTATACTATATATATAAGGATGTTAAACGGTTAAGTTGGAATCTTTAAGAGGTATAAGTTTTTATACACAAGATACAAGTTTGTGAAGCTCAACCACCCCAAAAAAACCTCCACATTCAAACATGATGGGAAAAATCAAATTAGTATTAATTTTTAAATTACACTTTGCACTCTTATAATAAGTTATTTAATTTACTTTACATCCCTTTCTTTTTTTCATTTTCATTTCACACCCTTATCGTATTAACATAAATAATCGTATATTAACTAAAATGTTTTAAAAAATACGTTTCTTTTTTTTACAAACTATACCATTATAATCGTCTCATCGACATCCTATAAATGAGCCCAATATTGAATATTTTTTTATTAAATCATATTATTAAATAATATAAATAGCATAACTACGTAGTGGATCAATTTTAAAAATTACATTTTATATTTAAATTATATATTTAAACGGTCACACCAAAGATTTCAAAATTTTCCACAAAAATCCAAATTATTCTTTTTAAATTATGATTGTACTTGAGTTTTGTAAAAGTAATGGATGCCGATTTATAAGGGGTGTTTGGAATTGTTTATAAAAATAACTTATTGACTTATTCCGGTGCGGTACTGGTAGTAAACTATTTTGAGTATTTGGATTGGGAAAAAAGAAGAAGTTTATACTGATTCCACATCGGTGAAAAAGTTAAACACTCATAATTTATTAGAATCTCGTTATGACTTTTAACCCTTTTTCTAACCCTTTTACATGTATAAGCAATATCAAACACCTCCTAAAAAACAACTTATTAACTTATTCCAGTGTGATACCGCCATAACCTAATCCAAACAATTTTATAAAATCTTATATAATATTGGTTCTTTTAAATAAGCAATCACAACGGCTGCTAAGTTCATAGCAATAAACAATTTGATATCTTAAAAGATTTTGATACTTCTGAAATTAGGGTTGATGAAACATTTAAATCCCGTTGCGTTACAGCGGGTACGCCTACTAGTATATATATATATACACACACACATACATACATACATACATATTAGTAAAAAAACTGAATGAGACTTTTGTTATAATTGATGATAGTTTGAAAAACCTGATTCACACAAATAAGAAATTATGATTCATTCTGATGGTAGTATTAGTAGCGGCGATGGGCGGTGGTGATCAGTGGCCGGTGTTGATTATAGATTACTTAAGATGGTAGTGGTGGTGGTGGTTATGGTGGAGATGAGATGACCCACAGTAGTGGTGGTCGGTGGTGGTGGTGGTCGGTGGTGGTGGTGGTCGGCGGTGGTGGTGGTTATGGTGGAGGTGAGATGGCCCACAGTGATGGTGGTTATGGTGGAGGTGAGGTGGTCCGCCGTGGTGGTGGAGATGGACGGTGGTGGTTGTGAAGGAGGTGAAGATAGTAGATAACAATGACGGTAGTAGTGGTTATGGTGGAGGTGAGGTGGTCACGGTGGTAGTGGAAGCGATGAACGGTGGTGGTTGGTAGCCGACTATGGCTGTAGAGGTAATGGAGGAGGTTGTTGCCCTAGAGAAGAAGGTGGAGGTGGCCAACAGTGGTGGTGGTAGTTGCAATGGATGATGGTGGTTGGTGGCCGATTGTGGCTACTGGTGGTCGCCGGCGGTACCGGCAGTCGTGGCAAATGGTGTTGACCATTAAAACAAGTACCATATTAAGTTTATATATCAAATGAGGGTAGATTAATGATATTTGATTTTCTGTCTCATTTTTGTCCCATCTTGTTCCACCTATTTTGGTGGAACAAGAAAAACCTCTTTTTTGTCCCACTCTGTCCCATGTTGTCCCAGTCCTGTCCCTGTTCCATGTCGCGCCAAACGTGAGACAGTGAATTCTTGTTCTGTCACATGCTGCACCAAACGTGGGACAGACAGTTCTATCCCGTTCTATGTTGTCTTGTCCCGTGTACCAAATGCACCCTTAAGTCCCTTAGTTAATCGAAAAGCTGCTAGGTATCATTTATGTTATTTTCACTAAATCCCAAGGTTCAAAATTGTAGTTTATTCAAACAAATTGAAATTTGGCGGAAATTTGCCCTTTTTGAACATCAAACTCTATTTTGGAACACTCTAGAAGCTACAACCACTTAGGCCCTACAAGCATTGATCTTGAGAGAATTCTGTTCAGATCGCCAACAATCCTCAAGGTATGTGATTCTTATTTCTATCCTGATTGATTTATTGAGTTTTTTTTAATAACTTCCATGACTGTTTTGTTCGATTATGCTTTGATTTTAAGCATGATTATTCGATTATGATTGCAAGGAAGTAATTAACGATCAATTTTGTTGATAATTACCGATTGAATCTGAATATATATATGATTTTATAGTAATAATTCAACTGAAGAACAACTTATCTTCTTATTCCGAGAATTAAAACACTCAGATTTTGAGTTTTCGAAGTTGTAAGGAAGTAAATCTCAGATCTCGAATTCACACGCAATTTTACTGTTTCTCGAATTGCAGAAAAGAAAAAGGAAAAAGCATCGTCATCGGCAGCAATGGAGTTTGGTTATCGTAGAGGTGACCGAGTGGAAATTTCAAACAAGGAAGAAGGATTCCTTGGTTCATACTACGTAGCAAACATCATCGCTTGGATTTCTGAGAAAAACTACATCGTTCAGTACAGAACTCTTCTGAAAGAAGACGGTTCAGGGCCGTTGAGAGAGATCGTATCCGCCGATCAGATCCGGCCACTTCCGCCGGAGATTCTGGTAACAGGCTATTCGTCGGAGGACGTTATTGACGCCTATGAAAAGGATGGGTGGTGGGTTGGGAAGATCTTGAGGAAAATTGGTTCGGATTACTTGGTGAAATTTGAGAATACAAATGAAGAGAATGCATATCCATCTGGTATGTTAAGGATTCATCAAAAATGGAAAAATGGTGTTTGGATCTATTCTAAAAAATAAGGTACTCCCTTCATTTCTCCTGTATAATAAATATCATTTTTTTTCTAACTTTATTTGGACTTACCTTTGAACCATGTTTCAAAACCGTTATCTACAATAGCTTTTCTAAAATTAGGAAACATAGAAAATAGGGATTTTGATCAAATATTTTGCTTTAATAGTTTTCCATAATCATCTCTAAAATAAAGAAAGTAGGAAAGAAAATCAGTTTTTCTTCAAATATAGAGTTAACTTTAAAAATGATTACCAAATAAAATTATTAAAAAATGAAATAATATTTTAATAAATGATGTAATATTTTAATATTATTTTAGATAAATTATAGGAAATTTGTTGAAAATGAATTTCATTATTTTTGGAGATTTTGTCTTTTGATTTTCCATTTTGTAGAAATTATATAGAATTTGTTGGAGATGCTCTTATGCAAATATAGTGATTATATTCGATATTTTATGCTCGTAAAAGATATTTCATTTTTGTTTTGTTTTTTAAAAAACAAGAGCTTTGAATTATGTTCGCCAAAATTAAGGACTTTGATTTATGATTGTTAAAGGAAAGTGCTAATGACACTCCTTTAATATGAGTTTGCATGAAATTTCTTGTACTTTTATAGTTTTGAAAATGTAAAAAGTGGTTTTTTGACATTGATATATGTGAGAATGATTCACGTTTGTAGATGTGTTATTAGCATAACTTAGGAGTGCCATTAGCCTCCCCCTTGTTAAATTATGACTAAAATTAAAGTTGATTTTATTTCAATGCAATCTATATTTAACGTTAAAAGTTAATTTTAGCTTTATTTTGTTGGTTAATATTGTGAAGGGCAAAATGCAAAAAATAGCATTAGCAATCTATTTTCATAAATTTCTTTATTATAGTATTGTATTTTTTGTTTTTTTTACTGCACCAATGTTCTTTTAAATTAGAGTAAACTATGATTTTGGTCCCTGTGGTTTACTGGTTATAACGATTTTGGTCCCTGTGGTTTAAAAACTGCTTTTTGGATCCTTGTGGTTTCCTTTTCCTACCATTTTGGTCCTTACATCTAACAAAGTTAAAAAGAGCTGTTAAAAAGTTCCAAAAAATTACAAATTTAGTCCTTGTGTTACATAAACTTTAATTATTTAATCCTAAATTTCATTATTATCTTAATAAACTTTTAATTTGACACTTATAAATATAATATATATATATATATGTATATTATCATTTTTGTTTCTCTTCCTTTATTATATTTTAATACTATATTCGTTATATATATTAATAATTTTTCTTTCTTTATATAAGTTATAATCATTTCAAAACATACAATATAATTAATTAAAATAAATAATTTTTTTATATTTTAACTAATAATGTTTTTATATTTAATCATAGTTTTCTTATATATTTAATCACGAAATAAATTTCTTATATTAAAATATATATTAAATAAAAATCATTATATTTATTTAAAAATTATTAAATTGACAAAATGACTTCTACATTAAAAAAAATCTCAAGCTTAGAAAACAAAAAGAAATCAAGAGATCCAGTGATCCGCATATCTTTTAGATTGGACATTAAAATATACAAACAAAGTATTCAAAGTTATTAAATTAAGTATGAATTACCGTAAAATTATTAATATATAATCAAACTATAAATAATTAAAATAATAACAAAATAAAAAAAATACAAAAAACCCATTACATTTTGAAGTTATACAACTCTTATAAATATGTCAATTACATCTTTCATCCTTGTGGTTTGTTAAAAAAATGGCGGATTTCATCCTTGTGCTTCGAAATTGTTGCTTTCGTTTATCTTTTGCAATTCATTGTGCCTCTTATTTGGGATTTTATTGGCAAAAATGGAATTTCTTTTCTTGATGAGAACTTATGTACCAACTTTTGGTGTTGGTTCAATACTAATATATCTTGATATATGTATTAAAACTTATGGCTAGAATACAATAGATCCATAGGCATATAAGTCAACTTTAGAGATGTTGGTTGGGAATGATTATTTCCACATTGTAGTTAGACACGAAGGTTATAGCACCAGGGGACTCGAACTAAAGGTCGTGGGTAGGAATGGCAACGAGGCGGGTTCGGGCAGGTTATTGGTATCCCCGTCCCCAAAACCGATAAAGAAAACCGTCCCTGTCCCCGCGGTTTCCCCGATCTCCGTTGGGAAACCCGTTAAGCAAATAAATCACCGTTACCCGTAGATTTTACTTGAAACCGAACCCGAACCCGAATAGAAAAAACGTAAAATTTTCAAAAATATACATTATTTAAGTCTTGTATATACTTAGCCATTTTATATCTTTGAATATTACTTATATCATATATTATATACAATATATATATATATATAATCTGGTCGGGTCGGTGAGTATTGTCCCCATTCCTGTCCCCGTTAAGATCCCCGATAACATCCCCGATCCCCGACCCGTCCCCGTTAAGATGTCCCCGAACCCGACCCGAATTGTTCGGTATTTGGTTTTCACTGTTGTTTCGGGTTTTTTGTCATCCCTAGTCGTGTGTGGTTGATTTCGATGACCGTGTGACCTGTGGTATGTTGTTTCTAATTAGAGATTGTGTCTTAGATATTGAGGGACTCGAACTAAAGACCATGGGTGGTTGATCTCGATGACCAATAGACTTTGAATGAAGCTATATAACGTTGAATATGGCTTACTTATGTGTTCCACAACTGTAAATGGTAAAACGGGTTTCCCTTGTTAAATGTTGTTCACCCTCCCAAGGGCAAGTACCATTTTGTAAAACTATATTTTCTATTTAAAAGCTTAATAGGTTTACTCGTATAACTGTTTGTTTTCACTAGACTTTAAGCCTAACATTTTTTTTTCTCAAATGACATGTATATCAGGTTCTCTTAGTGGTAGGACTCCTAAGTTTTGAGCGGAGCGTATTGCCGATTGAGGCATTTTTGGGAATGCACTTTCAAGTGTATTTTTGCAGTTACTAGATACCATTCTTTTGAGGATATTAGCAACACATGAATGTAATCTATGTTTCGATTTTAGTATAGATTATTAGGTTGTTGTTTAGTATCCATTTGTTGTTGTAAACTATATTACTATTTCCCATCTAGTTGGGTGATTTTTATACTATCCTCATTTTCGGAGATTGTTCCAGTTTAATTCGTCTTCAATTTTTAGGGTGTTACAAATTATATTTTTGGTCCTTGTAGTTTGGTCAATGATTGATTTATCTTTTATAATGGTTACTAACCGATGATGTCAACTTTCAAAAACAATGAGCATTACGAAATTAAAAAAAAATATAGACCATCAACTTAAATAATTTGTTTTAGATGTCAAATCCAAATTTTGAGCAAACTGCAAGGTAGGGGTGCTCAAAAAACCGACCAACCCGGCCAAGCCACCTGAAAAAGAACAATCCGAGGTAACCCGACATATATTGTTAGGAAGCCTTGAGTCTGTTTAGTTTAATTAGGTCCTTAATTAATGTTCTTAATTTTATATTTTCTTTCATTTCAAGTTATTCTCGATTAGTATTAGGGAGAATGCGTCAATGTGTAGTTAGGAAGTGAGGCCATGTTCCTAATCAGTAGTGGGCTAGAATTAAGGAGCAGTTTGTTTATTTTCTTGTATTTAAATCTTCATCTTCAATGTAAACGGTAGAATGTTTTAAACTGAAAAACTTGTGGTTTATTTTTACCCTAAAAGAATACATATCTTTCTTAGGTTCTTAACAGCAACCTATCATATAGTCAATACAAAATTAGAGCAAACTGAATCTAATGGGTTGATATTGGGTTAGACCCAAAGTAGCCCGACCAACCCGATAGTGTGATGAAAGTTTTAGCGGTTTCTCTAAAATTATATGTATTTCTCTTTAATATGTATAAGCTATCAAAAACAACTGTCAACAACGAGCAATGAAACTTATAAGAGAACAAATATTGAAAAGTTATATGTAAAATGTAATACATGAATATTTGATAAACTCGTATACTCTCTTGAATAATTTATCATATTTCAAAGAAATGTTTTCTTTATTTTTGTAGTCTCAATGTTGGTTTTACTTTGTTCAAACACAGCCCGACCAACCTGAATGTATTGGGTTGGGTTGAAAATTTTCAAACCGCCAACATTGAGTTAAGTTGTTTAAATAAGTGATTGTTAAGGGACCATATTGTGCGATCTGTGTTGTTTCCCTCTCGACTTTGGATCTTAGTACCCAAAAAGTGTATTTGTATAAACAATATAGGTCTGTATTAAAAGTTTCCTTGGGGTTGGTAAGACGAAATTGGGTCATCCTAGCCCATTGAGTGCTCTACCTCGGGCCATAATCAAAATAAGTCCAGGGGACAAATCAATAGAAAATGTGTTTTGCTTCGTAAGAATAAGAATCCACTTCTATGAAATACTTTTTCACGGAAATTATGTTGATCATCGGATATAATTGAGAAGGAAACAGATTTACTCACGTGTTGTGCTCTTCTTTGTCCTCACGTGTACAATGAAAAATGAGTTTTCATTTGAACCCATCCCTATATAGAGAAAAGTTCAGATGGTCAAGTTTATGAGAAAACCTCAAAAAATGGAAAACTGAAGATCAGTCTGGTAACCTTCGTCAAAAAAATACTGATAATTTATAACATGCAAACATACATATGCATTTGTGCATCACATAAAAAAAACAGTTTCAATCTATGCATTTATACATATCATATATATATATATACATATCATATATATATAAGGAAAACGCAAAAACAAAAAGAAAAAAAACTGAAGAACATCTCTGGTTACGTGAGTTTGTGCTTATGCATTGATACATATTTATTGGCGATAAAGTCATTGGTGCGTGTGGATTATGTTCTTCCGCCCACAAAAATCCATCAATTTCTTTTCACATTTTCACAACAAAAGCAGATATTTTGGATCCTCCATTCATATATTTCAAATACCACCCACCAGAAAGGGCAATCCAAGCAGAAACAACAATGGCTGCCATCAACTGCCATTACCTTTCTGTAACTTGCACATCCACACCCATCAATCAGGACTCCAATTCCCTTCAATCCCCAACTCTACCCACCAAGATCATCTTGCCCGCCAAAAAGCCCCAAAAATGGTCCACCGGCGTTGCTCCCGGAGAATATGGCGGACCACCCACCACCACCAAGCTCCGAAAGTACTGGGGTGGTGAAAAGGAAGACCCTCTCACCTCCACTGATTTAATTTGGAACAGAGATTTCATGCCTCATATGAAACGCATAATTGGGGATTCCGATGATTCTCCCTCTGACCCTCGTTTATCTACTGTTAAGGTATCATAATTTCATTTCATCAAACCTAATTTCGACTTGTTTATATTATTGCTCTTCCTGCTGATACACTTGATTCTCTCTTTGCCAATTTCGATTTCAATTTTGCTGCAAATTCAAAGCTAATAATATTAGGCAAAAAAAAAAGGTAAAATTGGTTCATGGGTTCTTAGTTTGCTATCCTTAACAAGAGGTGAATTCTTATAATCATGCCAATTACATCCTTTTTTTTGCTCAATGTGAATGAGTTTTCACAAATTATAGGTTCAATAGTTGATGGTATATGCTTTAGTTCACAAGAACTGATTTTTTTATATATATATAATTTATTGAGGCATAAAGATACTTCAATCTTGCCTGTAATTTGTTCATTTGGATGAGAATAAGATGAAAATGATTTAATTGATTAAACTCTTGAGAATCTAGATGTATGATGGATAGATTTAACAAAAAAAACATGAACCTGCAGTATCACTTTATCCACTTTGCTGTAACATTATATATATATATATACATATATATATATATATAGAGAGAGAGAGAGAGAGGCGGGTTCGAATGAGAACTCAAATTTGGTTGTAAACACGAGGACAAAGGAGAACGCCACAGTCCACACGTGTCATATTCATATTGAATAATGAAGGAAAACATTCAGAGTGAATATATAGTGTTATTCAGACTGAATGTAGTGTTATTCAGTCTGAATAACACTATATTAGGTCCGAAGTCCACATGTTCGCAACCAAATTTGAGTTCGCATTTGAAGTTTCCTCTCTCTCTCTCTCTCTCTCTCTCTATATATATATATATATATACAGGGAGGTTCGGGAAAAAACATTAAAAAAAGAGAAAACTGAAGAACACCATGAGAGCCCGCCATCTGGACGATATTTTTTTTCTATGCACAAATGCATACAAACGATTGGAGCTCTTTTTTTCTATACATCAATGCATATATATTCATTAGTGCATGCATGTTAGGGCATACCGTCCAGATGGAGGCCTCCCAGGGTGTTCTTTAGTTTTCTCTTTTTTTGGCGTTTTCCCCTGAACCTAGCCCTATATATATATATATATAGACTTAAGATGACACGTGTCGGGCTCTCATTTGTCCTCACGTTCACAACCAATTTTGAGTTCTCATTTGAACTCTCCTCTCTCTCTCTCTCTATATATATATATAGGGAGGTTCAGAGGAAAACCTCAAAAAAAAACTGAAGAACACCATAGGAGCCCTCCATCTGGACGGTATGCACAAATGCATACAAGCGATTTAAGCTGTTTTTTTCTATGCACGAGTGCATGTTACAAATTACCAATATGCATTTGTGCATATTGTCCGGATGGAGGGAGGGCTACCAGGGTGTTTTTCAGTTTTCCATTTTTTTCCAGTTTTCTTCTGAACCTGACCTGACCCTATATATATATATATATATATATATAAAATGGAATACTGAAAAACACCCTGGTAGCCCTTCCTACCATCCGGACTATACATATATATATATATAGGTGCTTAATCAAAGTAGCAGATACAAATGATATATCATGTGAAGGAACCAAATGGATATATGGGTTTATCGTACATTAAGAATTGATCTTATGATTATTTAACGAATGTAAGTTATGATTATGAGTATGCTTGTTCGTGAACCACTTCTCTTTCGTTAAGAAAAAAATCCAATTAGTCTCTTTGAAATCACCATGGCATTGGCCTAATAGGTAAGCCAATTAGTCCCCCTTCAGATCATATGTTATTCTTCTCAAGTTCAAAAATTGATGTAAATGCAAAAACTTTTGTAGCACCAAAATTCCAACTATAATTATCTTTTATAGATAGTTAAATGTAGTCCATGGCACTTTCTCTACAACCATAATAGTGCCGAAAGTCAAATGTGGAACCTTATGGTAAAAAAAAGCGAGTTACAAATTAATTTTTTTGAGTTTTGGTTACTTACATATATATATATATATGCATATATATATATTTGTTCTTGAATAAAACTGTGAAATTTGTTGTTTCGTATTTATATCTCATGATGCTTATAAACAGGAAGAGCCATCTGGATTTCTGAGCTTAAATCGAGCCATGAATCTTGACAGGCATGAATCTCCTTAATAAAATTATTATTTTTAACAATATTTCACCTTTTCATTTATCTATTGACATAATTATAAATCTTGATTTACAGTATGGAAGTTGACTTGAGCAAGGAGCTAACAACAGCTTCAAATCCAATCATAGAGAAGCAAGTTGAAGTTGTTCAAGTAAGATTATATGCACATAATATTGATATTGTTGCCATTTTTTTCTTCTAATTATGATTAATTATATCTTAGCGTTATTTTTATTTTAGAGTATCGACACCTTACCAAGAAAATGGAGACCAGCACCTACACGGCGTGAACAAGACAAATGGGATAGAGCAACTAAAGCCGCAACTGGAGGCAGTGTATGCCTTTTTAGCTATCTATCTAATAGTATTTAACTATATATATATATATATATGTCCTCAAATTTGTAATTGTTATTCTGTTGTATGTATGTATATAGGACGTAATGTTCAGGGAATTAAGACGTCCTAAAGGGGATCCAAAAGTGCTGGCTGCTGAGTCTAGAGAACAGTATTTTAAGGTTATATAAATTTCAATATGCAAGTTATTAAAGTGACCTACAAGTTTTATAAACTTACAATGCTTCTATTCCCTATTTAAACCGGTTTTGCAGTTGAAAAACAAGTTGCAGATTTTGACATTTGGAATAGGTGGCGTTGGGTTAGTGTCAGCTTATTTTACGTACACTCCAGAGATTACAGTAAGGTAACTTTGCTATTTGTGGGTTCTAATTTAAGAAAGATCGTGTTTCTTGATCCAAAAACGCATTTGCTTGATACTAAGGGCCTGTTTTAGCTGCTTAATGAGACTCGCGGCTTATTCTGTCAGCTATACATGACTGTTTGCTAGTGGCTTAATTATATATAAAGTGGCTTCTTCAGTAAGCTTCTAGAGGAGAGCTTTATGCAGAAAGCCAAGTTTCCTCTCAATCAAAAAACACAGTCCTTCCATCTATGAAAAAACCCTCCTAAATTAAGACCTTCCCACTCTATACAGACATCTTTATCCACACAGGACTTAATGGAAAACCAACCAAACACCCCCTAACTCCATTGTAGCACTATATATGTTTTATATTTCTACATTTATCAAACCCGATGAGTTAAAAAGTTAACGTTTAATTTTGATTTCTAATCATCATATGTATTCAGTTATGGAGCTGGATTGGTTGGTTCTATAGTATATATGCGCATGCTTGGAAACAGTATTGATGGAATGGCAGATGGAGCCCGAGGGGTTATCAAGTAAGTTTTCTTTTGATTCATAAGATTTCTATTTGGTCATGATTGAAGGACGTTTTAGACATTTCACTTGCTTTTTTCTTTATGTAATTCGACTTATTATTATAAAACGTAATATGCTCATAATAAATAGTTAAAATACTTAATGCTTATTAGATAATTTACTTATTCAGGGCAGCAATTGGGCAGCCGCGATTATTAGTCCCTGTTGCCTTAGTCATGATCTTCAACCGTTGGAACGGGTAAGCAAAAAATTATTTTCATTTCTTTTTTAGTGAGCAAAAATTGTCACACTCATGTGTACATTATAATAAAAAGATATATAATCGATGAAATTATATCAAATTATCAATTAGTTAATTCTTGCTTTTTGTACAAATTTTTCGTTTTCTGCAGGATTGTGGCTCCTGAATATGGATTGATGAACCTACAATTGATTCCGATGTTAGTCGGATTTTTTACGTACAAAATTGCCACTTTCACTCAAGCGATCGAAGAGGCTATTACTATAGTCGGTAATGATGCTCAAATTGAGTAAAACGATAACAAAAAGTCTTTTTTTGGGTAATATTTGGTTGAAGCTATTAGGGGCTCGTGTGCATCTTTACCGATGGTTGGAGCCGTGGTCCATGGTTCTTGGCTAACCCAACCCAACCCAACCCGACCCAATACAGTTGAGTTGAACCGGTTGTTGGTTATAACATTATGGGCAAATGTAAAAGGTGAGGGTGTGTGATTGAATGTATAGAATTGGATACTAAAAATGTATGTGGGTGTTAAAAGAGTTTGGTTAATTGATTATAGGTACAAATGTTTATGCATGTGTTACAATTTCATAATGCAAGACTAATTCATGTTTATGTATAAACAAGGATGGATATAAATATAGGGTCAGGTTTCTGTGAGAAGCCTGATAAATAATTACTTTCTGATAATAGAATGTAAACTTACTGTGAAACCTGTGAATATAACTTTTTTAACACACATTTTAGGTCCATATAAAAGTATAACGTAACATTTACATAATATAAGTATGTAAATTACAAATGTTGTTCATGTGTTCTGTTGTTTTATTTTTACCCATCTTTTCAATTATGTCAGTTATATTTTACATAAATGACAAAAAGCTTTATGGTTGTATTTGGCATGGGTCGTTTTTAACAAGTATATAAAAATCAGTAGTACATTTTATTGACACATAATTGTCAAACCAAAGAGAGAATATAAACATGTATTCAATAAAAATTTGATGTGTATTCGTACGATGTGTGAGTCCAGCATAAGTGCAATAATTAACACAATCAAACACGAACAATAACAATAATCAATGGATTCAAAGTAGTCGGCTTGATTGATTGATAAATATGAACGTATGCGATTACAGAGTAAACGTACGGCTACCTTAGGTTAAGAATAATCTGAACTCTAGGTTAAACATAAAATAAACCTACTGGACTTACACGATGGATGAAACATAAAGTGATATAAGATTTTGAAACAACAGATTTTTATTTATTATATAATCGGGTTTAATTACACTAAAATGATAAAGTTACTACTATGTCCCATTTACATTTTTTTTATTACCTTTTGGCTTTCTATTCAAAGTCTAGTCTTTGTATGTTTTAATTGTCATAAATTTTTAGTTAACTGCTTGAAAGTTTACATCGTTGTCTCATTTTCACTATTTTGGTATCATAATATACCTAGCAAATAACAGAATCAAGCAAAGAACCTTATCAAATAAAAAACATGATCTAACATCAAACAAAAAACATAATATGATAAAATATAATATAAAAAATAATAGTTTGATTTATTATTCTATTTATTTGTATAGAAATATAAAATAACATTTATTCAAAAAAAAAGAAATATAAAATAACAGTGTAATCTCTTATTCTTATTTAGTTTAATCGAAGTTGTAATAAATTAACCAAAAATTAAATTAAAAAATATCTTTATTTGATTAGGCTAACCATTTAACCCCACCCCCTTCGTAAAGATGTCCACTTTTTTGTTTTAGGTGAGTTTCAAAATTCAATTTTATGAAATACACATGAAAGGCCGGTTTTTTGAAGTTTTATTAAAGTGTTGAATTTACTCCCTTTAAATTTTGAAATGTTTCTAAACATTCTTATACTTTTAAAAATATCATAGCACTTCTTGAAGTTAAACTGATGCACTTTTATATGTGATCATTTGCAGACTTAGACCATAGAATACTGGAACATAACAAGGTATATAGTTTTATAAAAATAGTTTCACAAAATACAGAACATGGACATTTACTCTTCAATAATTTATCAACTTTGAGAGCCTAGATTCTTCAACAACCAAATCTTTTAGTGGTTAACATTTTACAATCGAGATTTGAGACGAATTATATAACATATCATATATAGTTCATACTTATGAGGCATTCAAGCTGCTCAAAAAAAACTTATGAGGCATTCAAGCTGCTCAAAAAAAACTTATGAGGCATTCATACTTGGTACTTAGTAAAGAGAGTCTAACCCATAGCTAGCCAAATGAGTTTCTAAAATTTATAAGTAGATAAGTAATAAAGTATTAATTAGATATAAAGTTTAATTAAAGTGGTTGTGCAGGTTTGTTCAATTTTTTTTTCTCATCGTTTAGGCCATCCCAATAACTTTACGAGTATATTATGGGTCCGCCCATTTTTTTAATATGGTTGTTCAAGCCTGATTTTTCTAGCAAGCAGGTCGAATCGAGTCTAACAGGTTGTATTGTTCATAAACAACTTTATTTAAGACGCTTAATTCTTTTTCCATTGTGACGAGCGACTTAAGTGGTAATTTGTGTATCGATGACCTTCTTTTAACCTTGCTAATAGTCACATGAAATAATCACAATTTTTAGGGGAATTAGGTTCTGAAGTAGAATCGTGTGACAATAAGAGTTTATGTGAGAAGTGTAAGAAGCGATTTGGATCCTTGATCACTTTTCATCAAAAAATAATTCATTGATTGTGCTTTATAAGAGAATTAGGGGTTGTTAGGTAGTTACTGAATGGTTTTGTGCAGAATGATTAAGAGACTCTTATGATATAGTGCAAAATGAAATATAATTGTTTGGTAATAGTTTAGGATGTAATCAGGGCTCTTAATGGTTAAGGGAGGTCCAAGATACAAAATGATTCAGAGGGTTTTGAAACTATTAAGAGGCAAACTTATTTTTTGACAAACAGGATTAACCTCTTAGCGATTCAGAGGCTGCCTCTTAATGGAACTGTTAAGAGGTAAACAAAAGCTCCTTAATCTAATGGTTCTCTTCGATTAACTTTAATCCGAAGGTGAATATCTCTTCTTACCTTTGTCAATTGTCACAATAACTCTCATTCTCACCGGAACCCAACCCATTAAATTCTTGGTAAGCTATTTAGGGTGTCATTGTATATCTGATTTTTCTCTCACACATTACTTTATTGGATTTTGATGGTGTAAGCCAATTTTGCACAAAAGTATTGGCAAAATGAAGTCAATAAACGTAAAAAAGAAAAGATAAAGGGGTTGAAATGACAAATTGATAAAAAAGGAAGGGCCTGGCAATAAACACAAGGTGTATTCAAAAACTAGAAGTCCTCTGAGACTCATCAGAAGCTCGTCGCCGGCCCAAAGATGTCATGTCAATCCGACTATAACTCACATACTTCTCTAACTCACGCGCCGCCTCTTAAAACCTCCTCCGCCGTCTCACCACCTACTCACCGTTCTTCCGACGGAAACTCAACCACCAGCCACCAATCAGAAACTGCTTCCATGGATGACAATGACACACCACCGCCGCTACAACTATGCGCACCACCACCACCACCGCCACCACCTCCTTCCCGGAATACGTCATTCCCGGTGAGGGAAGATTGCTGGTCGGAGGATGCAACGTTCACGCTAATCGAGGCTTGGGGAGATCGATACCTCGAACTTAATCGCGGTAATCTCCGTCAGAAACACTGGCAGGAAGTTGCTGACTCCGTCAACGTCCGTCACGGCCATACGAAGAAAGCTCGCCGGACTGATATACAGTGTAAGAACCGAATCGACACTCTTAAGAAGAAGTACAAGGTTGAGAAGTCTAAGGTTTTGGAATTAGGTGCTGATAGCTACGTTTCTCCATGGCCGTTTTTCTCACCGCTTGATTCACTCATCGGTTCCTCCTTCAAACCCTCCACACAAACACCGACTCCGCCGCCTCAACGGAAACGGATCTCGACTCCGCCGTCACTCCCCGCACTTCCTCCTCCTCCCTCATCGGTCCCCGTCGCTCCTCGATCGAAACGGCCGGCACCGCCGGCGTACCAACCGTCGACTGACAGTTCTTTTTTCAGGCGTAATTTCTCCGTGATGGCGGCGGCCGCGGCTGCGATTGACGGTGCTGAGGACTCCGATACGTCCTGGTCTAGCGGTGGTAACGGACAACGGCGGTTGCGGATTCAGAAGGCTGATAACACCGTCGTCGATCCGTATCATCAACTGGCGGAGGCGATTGCAAGGTTTGCAGAGGTGTATCAGAGAGTGGAAGAAGCGAAACAAAAGCAGATGGTTGAATTAGAAAAGCATCGACTGCAATTCACCAAGGATTTAGAGCTTCAGAGGATGAAACTATTGATGGAATCTCAGTTGCAGCTGGTGAAGATGAAGCGTTCAAAGAGGAATCCAGAGCCTGGTGAGTATTCCTTCTTATCCTTATGCTTAGATCCTATCTTATACCTACTAATTCAGTTAATAACTTCATGAATTCATCATAAATTGAAGGTTTCTCAAGTAATGAATTCGAAAATTAACATGAACACTTGATGAATAGAGTTATATATAGCATATCAGATTGAACACTTGTAATAGTTATTGTTTATCTAGTTGCTATTTGGTCTTTCATGAAGTAAGATTGCCAAATTGTTGGTTGCTTGGCAAATGATTGAACATTACAATTGGTTAGATTTCGATTTTCATTGTTTATCTCATTTGTGGGCTATAATCTTCTTCAGTAATCATCAATTTAGGTTTGTAGACTTGTAGCCGATACTTGATCTATGTTTGAGGACAAGTATCAAACAAGACTATGAAAAGAACTTCATTCTTGTTATGCTTACTATGATGTTGTTGAAATCAAAATTGTGGTGCTGCCATAGGAACGATAACATAGCATTGTTGTCATTGTTTTTGCTATGTCTTGTTCTTGATGATGTGACTTTATAGGGCAAATTGCATGGAAATGCAATGTACTTTGGTTCAAATCATATTTTGTGCAACACAGTTTCAAAACCTTTAGTTTGGTACCTCAGATATGTCATTTTTATACATTTACTACCTGGTTTACATTTGAGAATGCAGAAAAATACAACATACTAATCCTTAAAGCATAGGTATATGACCAAAGTACATTGCATTTTCATGCAATTTGCCGTTATAATTCACTATGGATACTACCAAATAGTTTGTATTTTTGTTTCTTACTGATGCTATCAAAATAACAGTGATTTTGAGAATTGGTTTATGATTTGATGCCCAGGTTTGGAAATTTTGCTTTTCCTTTTTGATGCATTCGAGTTTAACATGTTATTGGGGTGGGTATGATTCGAAATAGGTTATTGTTGATAGTTCTTTCTCTACATAAAGGGTATAATAGTCAATCTCACCATTCCAATATCTCAATCCCCAATTCACGGAACGAGATTGGTGGTCTCCAATGTCCAATGGTGTGACTGTTAAGACTTAAAGAGGGTCGTAACAGTTTATAGATATGTCTGAATCTATTTGGCAATTTTGTTCAACAATGGTACAGATTTAACAAGAATGAGATCTTGAATTTGGTTATTTCGTTATCAAAGTAAGTCCCAAAATCAAATATTTCTGATGGAAATTATGGTCATTTTTTTTTGTAGAATGGTATGAAACATAGACTATTAAACAAGTGGTTGGATGGTAAAGGAGAAGCATACAATACGAGTGAAAATCTCAGAACTTCTTCACAACCGATCTAACTTGTTTTTTGAGCTTATTGGAAAATCCCGGTTTGGTTAGCCATCAGCTAGCTTTTTGAGAAAGCTACTTGCCTACATCAAGTAGCATTTCAATAAGCTTTAAGGGTTTCTTTTCTCACGTTTTTTCCAATTGATTTTTCAGCATGTCCATTTAGGTCATTTTACATTGTTATCCAACTTATCTTCTAATTTTTAACGAACATGACTACTTTATTGGTTAACAAACAACAACCAACTTATTAGCCAACAACTAGTTTGCCAATGTATAAAGCTTTGGTATTTCGTTTGATATGAAATGCAATAATCTAAAATGGTATTTATTTTTTTCCGTGCAGATTTTAGTAGAAGCGATGATGAAGGAGACCACTCAGCCAGCATGAGTTGAGGTTTTTGAAAGATCTGATAGCTTTTGTGTTTAGTTCTGAATGGATACAGATAGATATGATGGTAGTAGATGTGGGTGGAATGTTTAAGTGGTAAAGGTTAAGGTTAGGGTTAGAGTTAAGAGTTTTGTGAAGCTTTTGTGTTTTATTATGTTGTGAAGGAAGGAAGAATAGGTGGTAAACATATTGTAACCAATTTAATTAGAATCTATCAACTACCTTACTTTTGTCATTCTTTGATGTTTCAGGTCAGGTTATCTGTACAAAAAAAGCCCAAGTCTAGCCTGGAAAGCCGGGTTAATGAGCTGTGAGCCCGAACTCCGGTTTGGTTAGGCCCAGCCTGAAAATTCCTGAAAGGCCTGGCTAAGCCTGAAATAGCCCAAAAAGCCCAACTTTTTCAACCATAAAGCCCGATCAGGTTGAAATTAGGGGGCTTAGGCCCGATTCAAAAAATCTCGACCTGAAATTTTGTGAGAATTTATGAAAAGGCCCAGTTAAGCTCAAAATAGCCTAAAAGCCCAACTTGAAGAGTCGAAACCCGCCCTGCTCCGGGCCCAAAAGTCCGACGTATTATTTCCCTAAAAAACGGCTTGGAAGGGGCCATGTCTTGGAAGTGTCTCATAAACTCCTATTTTTTATGGAACATCTTTTAAACAATGTTGTATAAATAACAACACGACTATTTATTTTTAAAATGTTTTAAAGAACTTGTTAAAACGTCTAAATAATAAACAACACATGCTATCATCTAATGTGATACCAATATTGATGTGATTGTATACGTCTACAAGACTACAACAACAGGAGCCGATATATTTCACTAATAAATGTAATGTTATAACACATATCAAATGATATACGATCAATACAAAATGGTGTAGCACAAATTTCTTCTTAAATTGAAATGGAAAGAAGAGAACAAATATGCATCATGTATTTTCTTGACATACTCCACTATAAGTAACCAAGCAAAGTTGAAAGAATATAACCTCAAAAAAAATTATCAACTTTTTTAACAACAAAACTATATCTTAGAAGAAGAATCAAACGAGAAAGATGGCCAACTTACAAAAATTAAGAGATGTGCAACACTGCAACTAGAGTAAAATCACATGTGATACAACATGTCCAGAAGCATGCGTGCGACCGTGAAAACTCAATGTCCTATCAATGCGACATGTTTTACATCACATATAACTTTACTCCACAATCTCAATGATTTGCTCCTTTTTTTTTTTTTGCAGTTCTCATAAGTTGATTGACTTCTCATTTGAACCCGCCACAAATCACAATTACATTTACATTTACATGTTTTTTTTAAATACAATATATAGATTTTGAGTCATCATTGTTTAAATCATCCACCCACTAAAGTACCTAATAGAGAATCACGAGATTCTTCACCCTTGATGGTTTTCATCTATATTGCCTTTCAACCCGTGATTACAGTTGAAAGCATCAGAAACTCTAAAAACACAACACTCACAGAAAGCTGAGTTTTTGTGAAAATGGGAAGCCGAAACTTGGAGAAGATGGGTTCAATCGATGCACAATTGAGGCTATTAGCACCTGGTAAAGTCTCAGATGATGATAAGTTGGTGGAATATGATGCCCTCTTGTTGGATCGATTTCTTGATATCCTTCAAGATTTGCATGGAGAGGATATACGTCAAGCGGTAATCATCTTCATCTTATTTTTTGGATCCCCACATCCATTTAAAGATTATGACTTTATTGATTTTAGCTTCTTTCTGAGCATAGTTATAAGATTGTCATAAACTTTCGGAAGTATTCACATGTGATTACAGTGCAAATTCACACGTGATTTGACATGATTGCTTATTTTGGCATTGTTATCGTTTGAACCCAACTCTTTCTACTAAAGAGAGATTCAATGGGGTTTCCTCATTACTAACTTATCTGATTTTTTTTTGTGATCCTAATCATATATAGGTACAAAACTGTTATGAACTTTCGGCTGAATACGAAGGTAATGTTGATCCTAACAAACTGGAGGAGCTTGGGAGAATGCTGACCAGTTTGGATGCTGGGGATTCGATCGTGGTGGCTAAGTCTTTTTCCCAGATGCTTAATTTAGCCAATTTGGCTGAAGAAGTTCAGATAGCATATAGACGAAGAATTAAGTTAAAAAGGGGTGATTTAGCCGATGAGGCCTCTGCACCAACTGAATCAAATATCGAAGAGACACTCAAGAGGCTCGTCGGTCAACTCAAGATATCTTCTCAAAAAGTTTTCGACTCTTTGAAGAATCAAACAGTCGATATTGTCCTCACTGCACATCCTACGCAATCCATTCGTAGGTCTTTGCTTCAAAAACATGGAAGGTATGTATTTCCTTAAATGTCCACAGTGAAAAAGGCGTACAGTTTTACAAATATGTAATTATTACACTTTTTAATCAACTAAATTAAAAATTTTGTCCTTAATAATAGAGTGTAGTGTAGTAATGAAAATTTCCGTCTCATTATCAAGGGTAAAATTGGAAAGTAAGCATTTTTTAATACGACACTTATTTTCGGACGGAGAGTATTAATTTTTTTATTAAATGGAAAAGAAACGCTTTTTGCATGCATGTGGTCTATACCGGTGCTTTAAAGACATGTTTGGTTTTCCATTAAGTTCTGCATAGATAAAGAAGATGTCTGTGTCCATTAATCTGTCTATATAGATTTGGAAGGTTTTTCATATATGGAATGAGCATGTTTTGTAATTGGGAGCGGTAGGTTTGGAAAAAAACTTGGCTTTCTACATAAAGCTCCCCTCAGAAGCTAGCTTACTGAATAAGCCACTTTCAATATCATTAAGCCACTACCAAACATTCATGTATAACTGACCGAATAAGTTGTGAGTTCCATTAAGCTGCTAACAGATAGACCCTTATAGCATCTGAGTGGGAGATACTGAGTTTATCTGGTTTAATTTTTGTTGGCGGTTTTTTCTATGATAATGATTTGTACTAATACCCTAATCTACCGGTTAAATCTTGTATAGAATTCGTAATTGTTTGGCGCAATTGTACGCCAAAGACATTTCTCCGGTTGACAAGCAAGAGCTTGACGAAGCTCTACAGAGAGAGGTACGAATAACAATGAATTCCGTTTATATCCCATGAGTTCTCTTTCATAACAATAGGTATCTGAGCCCAGCTTGTGTCCACCACGACTAATTAATTCCAGTTGAGTTACCCCAAGGGGTTATCGAGTTTTTTTTAGAAGATTATAAAAAACTCATAATCGTTACTTGAAAGTATGCGAATTAGTTGTATATATATTTTTATTGTGTTGTAGATACAAGCTGCATTTCACACCGATGAAATAAGGAGAACCGCCCCCACTCCGCAAGACGAGATGAGAGCCGGAATGAGTTATTTTCACGAAACCATTTGGAAAGGGGTTCCGAAATTCTTACGTCGTGTTGATACCGCTTTGAAGAATATTGGAATTTGTGAACGGGTTCCATATAACGCCCCTCTTATTCAATTCTCTTCGTGGATGGGTGGTGATCGCGATGGTAACTATTTTCAACTTAAAAATCCTCTTCTAGTATGTTATATGTTAAAACAAAATCATCCTAGTTCGAATATACTTAAAAAATAAAAAAATATTCCTATCTTCTTATAAACCAAACCAAACAAACCCAGTAAACCATAATTGGGGGTGGGGTCCAGGGATGGGATGTATGCAGACCTGTCATCTATCCCAGACAGTAGAGCAGTTGTTTACATGAAAACTAAACTCGATCATGGTGTAGGAAATCCGAGGGTAACTCCTGAAGTTACAAGGGATGTATGTTTGTTGGCAAGGATGATGGCTGCAAATCTTTACTTTTCCCAAATAGACGATCTCATGTTTGAGGTAATAAATTATTGGTTTATTTTTGTAGAGGGAGGTTCAAGGAAAAACACTAAAAAAAACTAAAGAGCACCATGCACAAATGCATACAAAAGACTGAAACTGTTTTTTTCTTCTATGCACCAATGCGTATATATACATATATATATATATGCATTAGTGTTTATGCACAAATGCATGTTACAAATTACTGGTATGCATTTGTGCATACCATCCAAATGGAGGGCTCTCAGGGTGTTTTTCAGTTTTCTCTTTTTTTTTTTTGCGTTTTCCCCTAAACCTGACCCTATTTTTGTATATTAAAGAATGAGTGAATTTTGGACTAAAAGACTGAAAACTAAATATGTCGACGTTTCTTGATCACTTGTGGCAGCTCTCGATGTGGCGATGTAACGATGAGCTTCGTGCTCGTGCCGATGAACTCCATAGAACTTCAAAGAGAGACGTGAAGCACTATATCGGTATGCAACAGAACGGTTCTTTCAAAGATTTGATAATAAACCCATCGTAGTTTTATTGTAAACATTAATGATTTGGCCTAAATGGTGCAGAATTTTGGAAGCAGATTCATCCAAATGAACCATATCGTATTGTTCTTGGTTACGTGAGGGATAAATTGTACCATACCCGTGAACGATCTCGCCAATTGTTAGCCAACGGAGTCTCCGATGTTCCCGAGGACGCAACTTTCGTTAATGTTGATCAGGTTTGCAAGTCCTAAAACCACATTTTCTTGTTATTCTTTCCACACAACATTTTGTTATATAGGTTGCAAAATATGTCTCTACTTTATCTTATGAATACATCTTTTTATAGGATAGTTGTTTTTAGAAGTCATTTTTTTCAAATTATAGTCGTATAAAAAGACTAATATAATCCTTGGGTCAGGTTTAGGGGAAAACGCCAAAAAAAGAAAACTAAAGAACACCTTAGATCCCTCCATCTCCGTCTGGATGGTATGCACAAATGCATACTGGTAATTTCTAATATGCATTTGTGCATATGCACCGGTGCATTGAAAAAAACAGTTTCAGTTTCAGTCGCTTGTATGCATTTGTGTATACCATCCGGATGGAGGGCTCCAAGGTGTTGTTCAGTTTTCTCTTTTTAGCGTTTTCCCCTAAACCTGCCTCTATAATCCTTTATTATAAAAATGTGCTAAAAACTTGTTAGGGCATCAAAAACGTCCTATCAACTTCTTTATCCAAAAAAACATCATATTAATTTAACGTAACACTTTTACATAGAATGCACAATTTTGTGGTCCTGTAAACTTAAGTTGTATAAAGTAGTTTGTCAGGACAGTTAGATATATTTGACGTCCTATAAAGCCAATTTTGTTTTGTGTATTCTTTCAGTTTTTCAGCATGCTAAATGTGTTTTCATGTAGTTTCTCGAGCCTCTCGAGCTTTGTTACCGATCACTTTGTGCCTGTGGTGATCGTCCAATAGCCGATGGAAGCCTTCTCGATTTCTTACGTCAAGTTTCCACCTTCGGGCTTTCACTCGTTAGACTCGATATCCGCCAAGAATCCGACCGTCACACCGATGTTATCGACGCTATTACAAACTACCTCGGAATTGGATCATATCGAGATTGGTCCGAGGATCGAAAACAAGAATGGCTTTTAACCGAACTCAAGGGAAAACGACCGCTTTTCGGCTATGATCTTCCCAAAACCGAAGAAATTTCCGATGTTTTAGACACGTTTCGTGTCATATCCGAACTCCCATCGGGAAACTTTGGTGCTTATATAATCTCGATAGCAACCGCACCTTCCGATGTGCTTGCCGTCGAGCTCCTGCAACGCGAATGCCGTGTGAAAAATCCGTTAAGGGTCGTTCCATTGTTCGAAAAACTTGCCGATCTTAAAGGTGCACCAGCGGCCATGGCTCGTCTTTTTTCGATCGATTGGTATAAAAACCGAATCGACGGTAAGCAAGAGGTCATGATCGGGTACTCGGATTCAGGTAAAGATGCCGGCCGGTTCTCGGCGGCTTGGCAGTTGTACAAGGCGCAAGAAGAACTGATGCTGACGGCTAAAAGGTTTGGAGTCAAGCTCACGATGTTTCATGGCCGTGGTGGGACCGTGGGCCGCGGTGGTGGTCCGACCCATCTGGCTATATTGTCTCAGCCACCAGACACGATCCATGGTTCGCTTCGTGTAACGGTTCAAGGTGAAGTTATCGAACAATCGTTTGGAGAAGAGCGGTTGTGTTTTCGAACACTCCAACGGTTCATGGCGGCTACTCTTGAACATGGAATGAATCCTCCTATTTCGCCCAAGCCCGAATGGCGGGATCTAATGGACGAATTAGAAGTTGTTGCAACTAACGAATATCGTTCCATAGTCTTTCGTGAACCGAAATTTGTCGAATACTTTCGCCTCGTAAGCATTATATTATCGCTTATTATTTATCATTATATGAACTGACACTACAACAAAATGGGCCTTTAAGGTTAAATAGCCTGGATCAAGGAGAGTGCGATACATGTCCCATGCAATCTGAATAACGAGGGCATTCAAAGTGAATAATGAAGGTGAAGTTCATGCATTATTCACACCGAATAACATTACATTCAGATTGAATAAACTACATTTAGTCTGAATATTTCCCTTCATTATTTGGTCTGAATATGACACATGTCGTACTCTCATTTGTTCTCATGTTTACAACCAAATTTGAGTTCTCATTTGAACCCGCCCCTATATATATATATATATAGAGGAAAGTTCAAATGCGAACTCAAATTTGGTTGTGAACGTGAGAACAAATGAGAGCGTGACACGTGTCAAAATAAGCAATATTCAGACTGAATATACAAAGGAATATTCAGTCTAGTATATATTCAGTCTGAATATACAAAGGAATATTCTGACTGAATATTCCTTTGTATATTCAGACTGAATATATACTATAATATTTCTTTGAATGGGACACGTGTCGCACTCTCATTTGTCCTCACGTTCACAACCAAATTTGAGTTCTCATTTGAACCCGCCCCTATATATATATATATATAGAGAGAGAGAGAGAGAGAGAGGAAAGTTCAAATGTGAACTCATTTTTGGTTGTGAACGTGAGGACGAATCTCAGCCACTTATCCGGTCAATAAAGGCGGCTTTGACCTGGTTCCCCTCCTTTGATAATCTCCACCCTCCCATGAATCGCGTCAATCCTCCGTGATCACGTCCACCATAACCGAAGATGTGTGGATGAGATTCGTCCTCACGTTCACAACCAAAAATGAGTTCACATTTGAACCTACCTCTCTCTCTCTCTCTCTCTATATATATATATATATATATATATATATAAGGGAGGGATCATACAATGACACCCCCTCTTTAAAGGAACACTTTGTGGACCACATATGATGTGGTACCACACATTAAAAAGTCATATCTGATTACCATTGAATCATATATGATTTTTTAATGTGTGGGACCCACATCATATGTGGTCCACAAGGTATTCCTTTGTTCCTTTAAATTTACAAAGTTCTCATTTGAACCTCCCTCTCTCTCTCTCTATAAATATATATATATATATATATATATATAAAAGGCCAAGAACTATGTTTTGTCTAAAAGCGTTACAGTAAGTTGTTAAGACAAAGTTACGCTGCCTAACAAGTTATATCGATAAAGTTTGAGAGTCTAGTAGGACACAAAAAGTAAATGATCCTATTAGTCTTTTTACATGGAACTTTTGGAAAGTGTTCGGTTTACTTTTATATATATATATAGGACAAGACACTTTTAAAAAGTGACATAAAAAACTAATATATATATATATATATATATAAAAGGCCAAGAACTATGTTTTGTCTAAAAGCGTTACAGTAAGTTGTTAAGACAAAGTTACGCTGCCTAACAAGTTATATCGATAAAGTTTGAGAGTCTAATAGGACACAAAAAGTAAATGATCCTATTAGTCTTTTTACATGGAACTTTTGGAAAGTGTTCGGTTTACTTTTATATATATATATATATATATATATAGGACAAGACACTTTTAAAAAGTGACATAAAAAACTAATAGGATGATTTACTTTTTGTGTCCTTAACAGGTACGTATATCGGTCGATAAAAACTTGTAATGTCGTCTGATTTTGTCTTAAAACTTATTATAACGCTTTTGAATATGACCAATTTTGTTATACTATGAACGTAGACCGTTTCATTTAATTCTTAATATGCAGGCGACGCCAGAATTGGAGTATGGTCGGATGAACATCGGGAGTCGTCCATCTAAGCGGAAGCCGAGTGGTGGGATCGAATCACTTCGAGCGATCCCATGGATATTTTCATGGACTCAAACGAGGTTCCATCTTCCGGTGTGGCTCGGGTTTGGAGCCGCATTTAAACACGCCATCGAAAAGGACTCCAAGAACCTTGAAATGATGAGGGTAATGTATAACGAATGGCCTTTCTTTCGAGTAACAATTGATTTAGTCGAAATGGTGTTTGCCAAAGGGAATCCCGGGATTGCGGCATTATACGACAAACTCCTCGTTTCTGAAGAACTTTTCCCGTTTGGTGAACGCTTGAGAACCAACTACGAAGAAACCAAAAGCCTTCTCCTCTTGGTAATTCCGACCTCAAGAAATCTTTTCGTGATTCCCTTTTTAATAATTGAAAACGGTTAGGAAACCGAAACTACAACAAAATGGGTCTTTTTAGGACGCTCATAAGTACTTAATGGGACTTTAAAATTTATAGGACCAAACCCCGACATCTTAACAGTAAGTTGTTAGGACGAAGTACAGAAACTAACAAGTTCTATCGATGAAGTTGGACAACCTAATAAGATACAAAATATGAATAGGCATGTTAGTTTTTTTACATGCAAGACTAATACATATGACACATGTCAAAGATAGTTATATAAAAAAGTTAATATGACTATTTAATTTTTATGTCATATATTAGGTTGTCTAACTTTGTCGATAGAATTTTTTAAATCGTCTAGTTTCACTCTAACAACGCTATAAGATTTGCAGTTCTATATACTTCAAGTTTCATTAAATATTGTATTATGATGCTTAAGAAAAGTTGGATATCCTAAAATACCAATTTTGTTGTAATGCGGTTATGGGAGTATCTGGTCGGTCTCTTAGGAGGTCAGGGGTTCAAACCTCACCAAAGGTGAGTTTGGTGAGGATGGTGTGTATGTTTATTTGTTCAATTTGTCATATATAAATATTATATATTTATAAATAAAAAAAGTTACAGTCTTTGCCATTTGTTTTGCTACGATCTTATGTAGGTTGCGGGGCACAAGCATTTGCTTGAAGGGGATCCGTACCTGAAGCAAAGACTTCGACTACGTGACTCATACATCACGACCCTTAACGTGCTCCAAGCGTACACACTGAAGCGGATCCGAGACCCGAGCTATGATGTGACGGTGAGGCCACGTTTGTCCAAAGCTGTAATGGAATCGACAAAGCCAGCGGCTGAGCTTGTGAAGCTTAACCCGATGAGTGACTATGGACCCGGGCTCGAGGACACCTTGATCTTGACCATGAAGGGGATAGCGGCTGGAATGCAGAACACTGGTTGAGCCCCCCGGGCTCTATGTTTGCGGGTGTATTTCCGATTACCTAAAGACAACGGGTTTGTATACATACGTTTTATAATCTTAACTAGGTAACTTTTTGAAACAACTTGATGAATAAGAAAATTGAGAGAGCTTAATATGAAAATTTTGAAATATAACAAATGAACAATCATAATCAATCACATCTCCTTTCTTCAAAAAAAAAATCAATTCAATATGGCAGATTTTTATTTCAGTTTTTACATATAGTTGAAATTTGTTTTAGGGATTTGTAAGACATGTGAATATATTCTTGAGTAAAATATCACTTCATATATGGGCAATTATCTCATGAAATAATACATTATATAACTTTATTATTAATGTATCACATGATATCGGTGAACTGAGGTCATTCTTTAAATAAAATGTACGCATGCAATAATAAAACAAGACAAGTTTTATTATTGCATGCCTACATTTTATTATATTATATAAAATCAAAGTGTTTCTTTTATTATCATTCTCATTTATTAATATTATATTATATAAAACCAAAGTGTTTCTTTTATTATCATTCTCATTTATTAATGTTTAATACATCCAACGAAACACCCTCTTAGTACATCATCCTCAATCTTTATTCTTTATGGTTGGTTCAGGTATCCCATCGTCATTCTGAGAACATCATCTGAAGCTAGTGAATACCATCTAAAATCCGAATCCTGGAAAATATTTCCATTGAAAACAAATTTTTTTTGTTACAAAAGGATAAGTAAATGAAATTATATGTAAACGTAACCACGGTTTACAAATGCAATTATACCTTTGCAATAGACTTCTCCACCCTCGGAGTACTTCCAAGCATGAATGATAGTAGGGGTGAGCATCGGAACCGGGTACCTGCTTTTGGAACCGGAACCGCTTTGGAACTGTCGGTTCCGGTTCCGTATTCGGAACCGATGTGATTGATTCCGGTTCCTGTTCCTAAAACACGGAACCGATCAGGACCCCGGTTCCGGTTCTCATTTTCTTGGAACCATTACCCGCTGGATACCCGCTACCCGCCACTTTTTAATAAAAAATATTTTATATATTTTATAAATAATAAATAAAAACTCAAACTTTCTAGTTTGTTTATGTAATAATTAGTTTTTATCGAATTAGTTTTGACCACTTGTTGTATTTATTACTTTAAGTCCGTATTTTGTAGTTTATAATTATATTTTTATCGTATGTAATGTAAAAAATAAAAAGTAAACACTTACGAGGTAAGTATAGGGTTTAGTCAAACAACTCTTAAATTTAGTTTACAAAGAACAGAAAGAAAATTAGTTCTGCTTATAAACTTTTCATTTAGTTTGTCGAACATAGTTTTGAAATTGGAATCGAATAAAACAAAGACATTTTTGTAATTTAGTTAAAAATTTGTTGTAAATAGTAAATACTAGTAAAGTACCAATTTGCTATAAAACAAAATACGAACCACTAATCACATATATTTTGAGTTGCAAATTAAAATATCCAAACAAAATATTGAAAATTAAGTTTGGTTAAGTGAATTTATTAATATGTAACCAAACTATAAATAATTATAAAAGTGAATTACATCGATCGGTGGTTCTATCATTTGTTCAAATTTTGGATTTGGTATCTAAATCAAACTATCCACACCGGTCTTTGAACATACTATAGGGACCAAAAGTGTAAAATATATATATATATATATATATATATATATATATATATATATTTAAAAACTGTTTTATTTACACACAAAAATTAACGCTAAAAACCTCAAAATTTTCGTTGAATTTATTGTGTGAATAAAATAGTTTATATATATGTATTTATTTATTTAATAAGTATTTT
This sequence comes from Silybum marianum, assembly GCA_036898165.1. Lineage (NCBI taxonomy): Eukaryota > Viridiplantae > Streptophyta > Magnoliopsida > Asterales > Asteraceae > Silybum > Silybum marianum. The sequence goes on along the minus strand of CM072531.1, from coordinate 284,027 downwards.
ATTTTAAAAAATTTGATTTGTGATTGGATAATATATAAAATATTTTTCAATAAAAAAAATTCAAAAAAAATGAAAATCAAGAAATTTGATACAAAAAGTATATAACAATTAAAAAAATCGTAAAAAAATAGTGTTAAAAAATTATAAATCTCAATTTTATAATTAGATATATAAAAAAATTAAAAATTTAATATATAAAATATTTTTTTAATAAAAAACTTGAAAAATGGTGAATAAAATTAAATTTTAGAGTAGATTACACTTTTGGTCTCTATAGTATGTTTAAAATACCGGTCAGTCCTTCCTTATTATTGCTAACTAGCATTGTTAAGTGAAGGGACCATGGATGCAATAAAAATGAAAAGTTAAGGATCATCAGTGCAGATTATTTGTTTTAGGGAGCAAATCCAAAATTTAAGGTGACCGCAGAGACCACCGGTGTAATTCACTTTAACTAAAATATCAACAAACGAAAAAAAATATAAATTAAGATTAAAAATTATTGATTATTCAAACAAGAGTTAATTACATATTTGGTCCCTGTTGTATACTGGGTTTAACACTTCGTGTCCCTAAAATAAAATAATTATAAATCTGGACTCATGGTTTCTATTTTGTAACGTATTGGGTCCCTAAAATCTAACTCCGTTTAAATTTTCTGTTAAGCATAAAAAGTACATGGGTATTTTAGTCAATTTCCAATAGTATTTTATTAGAATATAGAATATTTTAATAATATAATGAATGTTTTAATCACCTAGATAATTAGTTTCAAATTTTCTTATTGATGAAACATAATAAAAAAATGTTTTTCTATCATGGTAATCATTTTTGGAGATTTCTTCAAACTCTTAGAAGATTTTTGTAATCTCTCTCATGCTTTCTCCATTTTGAAGAAATTTTTAGAGATGTTGGAGCAAAAAATGGCTCAAACTTAACTCCCTATTTTCTCCATTTTAGAAATGCTGTTAGAGATAGTCTAGGGGTCTCCTCCCTAAAACATTAAGATTGTCTTTACGAGATCTTGAAAATCTGTCTTATCTCACACAAGGACATGATTTTAGTCAAAATATCAAAGTAATATATTCATCAAAGACTCCTATCACCATTGAATGTACCTTAGAGATCCAAGTTGATTGTATCTTGGAAGAATTTATTGCACCCATAATAGTGCTAACATCCAACACATACTTGAAAATTTAGACTATCCATACATACTACTAAAAGATAATCCCCACTTCCTTATCCAAAAGGTACTCAATTAACAGATTGGGAAAAAGGAAGTTGGTATCATTTCTTTTAATAAGGCTCCTAATTTCATTAATCAAATCCAAATAAAATTTTCATCACAAAAGAACCATAAAAATTAAATACTAAATAACAAAAACAAAAGATTGAACCTATTGAAGGGACTCATGGTATAAATAAATGAAATGGTACAAAAAAAAATAGATCGAAAGAGACGAACCTTGGAAGCTTTGGATCTGCTTGTATGGAAACAGGTTCAAATAATTCCATCTAATCTAACTCCAATCCTACTGCTTCTAGAAAGAGTTTAAAAGGTGTATGCTATCAACAATAAAGATTTCACGGTGTCTCGGAGTTGTAATCTTCCTATTAATGATTGTGACAGCTTTACTACGCTACCCCTGATAAAAGGTCGAATTCAGCAGGATTGCAGGCATGAAATGCCGATCAAATCCTTTACCAAAAGGGAGAAGCACCCGTGATTTAAGGTTTAAGGATATCCTACCCTAAGACGAGAGGATTGGGCTTGAGATTGATGAAACTCGAGAACGAGGTCGTCCCCTGTTCGTTGTTTTTCCTGAGATAAAGATGGTCTCGAAGCACACTCTAGTTCGCGCCAATCTAAGTTTTTACAACATGAATCAATTAACATGGTGATGATAAACAAACAAATAATGCTTGAAACACCCAAATCAAAGTCAACCCATTTCAAATCAATCCAAGATTAGAATTATACAATCACTGTGAGATTTGAGCCCTTGACTTCTAAGAGGCGATGATCTATCGGTAACCAGGGTATAGCTGGGCTAACAAGGGGTAAGGGAGGAGAAGGAGGAAGGTGGAGAAAACGCTAACCTGGAGAACAAGATCGGCAAGGAAGAACAACCGTCTGCCGGATTCTCGCCGGAGACCAAGGGAGATGAAAAGTCGGCTGAAAAGAAGGGAACGTCGACCAAAGTGTCGGGTACAAGTTCCAACACCAGCTCAAAGCACGTTGCAAATTTCAAGGAAGGAGAATTAATTGGGGAATCAGGTCCTATTAATAATTTTAGCGAAAAGGGGAACAAAGCAGATATGGCTTGTGGGCCAGGCCCACATGAGACGTCTACTGACAGCCCAAATGCAACAAATAATAAGATTGACAGGGAGGAAATCTTGGAGGCCCAATCTGGAAGCCCAACAAAAAACAAAAAAATGATCCAGGAACACGTAAAGTTTGGCGATGGAAAAGATCATATAGAGACCAAATGCGACTTAGCAGGGGAACATCTAAACAGTGCAAAGTCGACGGAAAGCATGGAAATCCGAAAGAGAAAACCAGCGAATGAAGGAAATATATCAAGACCAAGAAAATCTGTGAGTTGTACCCTAGGACGAGGTCGCATTAGTTTCCATTATATGAAACAGATGACCAGAAGTGATCAGAAAAAACAACAAACAAATGGGGAAAGAGATAGGAATGCAAAATTGAAAGAAAACGGAGCCGATCATCATCATCAGTTCAGGTTGCCTTATCAAGTGAGATGAGGGAACCAACCATACCAAAGTAGGAGTGCAGTGGGATGAACCACCACAGACGAACCACGGATCAGAGACGAATTAGAAAAGATGAATCAAGGGAGGTAAGGTTTCGACTCATTGCATTGATAATGAAGATTGTTTCGCTAAATGTTCGAGGATTAGGAGCTCAATACAAGAAGGCATGGATAAAAGAATTGTGTAGGAAAGAAAACCCTAGTTTGATAGGCATGGATAAAAGAATTGTGTAGGAAAGAAAACCCCAGTTTGATAGGCAGACAGGAAACAAAGATAAAAGAAGTGTTCGATCAATTGATAAAAAATTTATGGGGTGCAAGTGAGGGAGATACAATCCATGTGGCTGCCACAGGAAGGTCGGGTGGTCTTTTGACAATGTGGAGTAAGAAAAGTTTCAGTTGCGAATACCTGGTGAAGGATGATAATTTTGTGTCGGTCATAGGTAAGTGGCTCAAAACAGACAACTTAGTGGGATTCGTTAACATTTATGGACCAAATGATCAAAAAGAGAGGAAGGAATTATGGTCAAGATTAGGCACACTATGTGCACGGGCAGAAGTCAAATGGGTCTTCTTTGGCGATTTTAATGAAGTGAGAGGCGAGCACGAACGAATTAACTCGGTCACTAGTAAGAAGGGAGTGGAGAAATTCAACGAGTTTATTCGGCATAATAAGCTTGAGGACATCCGGATGGGGGGGATCAAATTCGAAAGAATTAGCGACGATGGAAGAAAATTAAGCAAATTGGATCGATTCTTGGTTTCTAGAGAATTTTGGGATAGTTGGAATACCTTAAGGGGAAGAACTCCAGAGCGAAAATGGTCGGATCACACTCCGATTATCCTTTGTGACGAGAAGGTGGACTTTGGGCCCAAACCATTCAAGTTCTATGATGCTTGGCTTTCGGATAAAAGTATCGAAGCAAAGGTCAAAGAAGCTTGGTTATTAGAGACGAGATCACTAAACCCGATATGTAGATTCCGAGATAAGCTTAAAATGGTAAAGCAAGAACTAAAGCGGTGGAGACAAGAAAAATGGGGAGAAGTTGAGAAAGAAGCACGCTCACTAAAGGAAGAGGTGAAAAAATGGGAATCCCGAGGTGGAACAAGCAATTTGGATGAGAACGATAGAGTAAAGTGGAAGGAAGCAAGAAAAAAGTGGCTCGAAATGGAAGAGAAAAGCCTAGCGATGATGGCAAGGCAAAGAGCAAAAATCAAGTGACCTTATGGGACATAATTAAAGGTGACCTTATGGCGGCAATCGAATGCTTTTGGGACAAGGAAGATTCGTTGGAGGGATGTAATGCCTCATTCCTCACATTAATTCCGAAGAATCCTAGCCCAATGGGTCTAAATGAATATAGAACCATAAGTCTCATAGGGATTTTTTACAAGATAATAGCAAAGATTTTGGCGGATCGGATGAAGATGGTAATGGAGAAAGTAATAAGCAAAGAACAAAGTGCATTCTTAAAAGGTAGATCCATTCTTGACGGTATCTTTATAGCCAACGAATCGATAGAATTTCTCAAAAAGAAAAAGAAGAAGAGTGCGATTTTTAAAGTGGACTTCGAAAAAGCGTATGATTCGGTTAAATGGAATTTTCTCTTGGAAGGTTTGGAAAAGATGGGTTTCGGGGAAAAGTGGAAAAAGTGGATAAAGGCGTGCTTAAAATCGGCAAGAATCTCGGTATTAGTGAATGGCTCTCCGACAAAAGAGTTTCCGATGGAGAAATGGTTAAGGCAAGGGGACCCACTAGCTCCTTTTCTCTTCTTGGTGGTGGCCGAATGTCTCCACATCATGGTGGAAGAAGCAACGGAAAAAGGGATAATCAAAGGGGCCAAAGTTGGCAAGAAAGGTGTTCCAATATCACATCTACAATTTGCGGATGATGTAGTAATTTTCGGAGAATGGGAGGCAACAAACCTATAAGGGTACTACATTGTTTCTTTGAGGTCTCGGGACTAAAAATGAACATGGGAAAAAGTACGCTTTATGGAATTGGAGTACCGGAGGAAGAGATTAAAGCACGGGCAAGAGAACTAAGGTGCGGTAGCGGCATTCTACCATTTATATACCTTGAGTTACCAGTGGGCGTGGAAATGAGAAAACAATCAAATTGGAAACCGGTGGTAGAAAAGATGAAGAACAAATTATCGGCGTGGAAATCGAAGGTACTTTCTTTTGGAGGACGACAAACACTGGTCAAATCGGTACTTGATAGCGTTTCACTATATTACTTTTCCTAGTTTCGAATCCCAGTAAGCGTGATGAGAGAGTTGGAACGTGTGAGATGTCATTTCTTTTGGGGGGGAGGGGGGGAAAGAGGTGAGGAAGTGAGGAAAAGCCATCCTTGGGTAAAATGGGATAAAGTGGTGGGTAAATTCGAAAGGGGGACTAAATATTGGGGGGCTAAGGGACTTAAATTGGGGGCTACTAGGGAGTGGTGGTGGAGGTTCTTCGACAAGAAAGATTCACTATGGAAGTCGGTGATCAAGAGTATTTATGGTACGACCGGAGGGGTTTCCAATGGCTCATCTAGAGGAAGAGGGGGTGGATCGGTGTGGTCAAGCATTATTGAAGTCGGCAAGGAGTTAGATAAGTTAGGACTAGGGTTCTCATCTTCGTTTGGGATACAACTAGGAAATGGGGAAAATACTAGTTTTTGGGACGACATTTGGATCTCAAATGAGCTTTTAAAGAAGAGGTTTAGTAGGCTATACCTGTTAGAGGAGAAGGAGGAGGTATTGGTAGTAGATAGAGGGAGTTGGGTGGGGGAGGAGTGGGTGTGGAATTGGAGTTGGAGAAGAGAGCCTAGGGGAAGAGAAGCCGGAGAGAGTATATGAGTTGAAGATTTAATATGTAAAACCTACAATATATCTATACTAGCTTATAAAGAAAATTTAATAAAATCTTAAAAACAGCCTAAAATCATGGATTTAAACATATATATATGTAATATATCTATTACATTGGCATCGACTTATGTATAAAATTTTAGTAGACTATTGAAGATCAGAGCAGTTATATAAAATCTAGACAAACCATAATTAGTGGCATTCGGATTACAAAAATTATAAAAAATTAAAGAATTAGTGTGTACCTATCTTCCATCCAAGCAACAACGTTATAAAGATCTTCCAAGCAAGTTATAAACTAGTCTCTGATTGTTGTAAGTTCCTTGAATCAACCTTTTCGTAGAATCAATTGCAAGAATATGAGCAAATAGATTTTATATAACAAAAACTAGAAATGAATATTAATTATTCTATATATGTTTTTCAATTGAAAATATGAAATTGAAGTTCACTTGAGCAAATAGATTTTCTATGAAAGGTAATTACCATCATGATGCATGGGATGTAAGTTTAATTAAGCTACATATATAAAAACAAATTATACCAATTAATTAGCAAATGTTAAGTACCTCAAAAAGATTAATCCTTGCATCAACATCAAACGATAGATATAACTCCCCCTTTTCGAATTCTGCAATATTGCAAGATTGCAAGAAAAAAACTTACTAGCATCATTTGGAACAAGAAGGTAGGTTAATCAACAGTTTGCCTAAAAACAATACATCCACAAAAATCAAAACATAATAACAAATCGGAATCTAAAAACACATATTTGTTTACACGTCAAAACATGCCATACCTGTAGCATCATGACAATGTTGTCTCCTTCATACGTACAAGCAGCAATATGGACCGCAAATAGCCAACTACTGACGAGGTAAAAACCACGCGCACACACACACACACACACACACACACACATATATATATATATATATATATATATATCAAGTGCCAGGTCAATGGTTCATCTTAAGAGAGCACAATGACAACATCAAATACATACATACATATATATACATACACTCTGTATAAGAAATTGAACATGCACAGCTGTTGCGGCAGTTGTCAAGGACTTGATGCACAGGCCTCAGGCAATGTTGAGAAGTGGTTATCTTGTAATCTTTGCTTCACATCTATCTACAACCACTCACCAACAAATCTCAAGGCATAAAGTTTTATAATCAATCACCTAAACCAAAAATAAAATATTTAATTAAAGAGCTGAATCAACTCAGCTAGATATTGCAAAACAAAAAAAAATCTCATTTTTTAACAACCTGGGTCTCGGGTCCACCATTATGCACTATATCTTGTAGCAATACAAACTGCACGAGATAATACAATTTGTATAGAAATTTCCCAAAAAACCCAACCCCTAAACCCTAACCTATAAACCATAAACTCAAAACCCTAAGACATACCCCCGAACCCTAACTCCTAAACCCTAGCCCCTGACCGTAAACACCAACTCTAAACCTTAAAACCATAACCATAAAACTATAAACCATGAACCCTAAACTTAGACCACAAACCTAACCCTAAATCTGAATCATAAACCGTAAACCCTGGAGGAATTATTTTTTATCATAAGTTTCTATGGTTGTGTTTCCTTGAAGCTTTTGGATTGTGAGATTTGATCCTTTTTGTTTTCTTGGGCTAATCATGTATTTTATTTTGGATTTTTTGTTTTATTGGGATAATCATGTATTTTATTTTGGATTTTTTGTTTTATTGGGCTAATCATGTATTTTATTTTGGATGGTGGTTGATCATACTTTTCCTATTGTAAAGAATCCGAGATTCCATCCCAGAAAGCTTTTTCCATTCTCTTGCGTACCTGCAAAGGTGAAGAGCTTCAATCTTGTTTTTTTTCAAGTGTATAATATTTATATACGGCAAATGGAACAAATATTACCAAATTTCTTTTGGCCAGCTGTAAAACCGAATCTTACCTCCACACCAAGTGTCACTAACCATGATTAACAAAACAACATTATCAATCATTTATCTACATAATTGACAAAAAGAACGTACCTGTTCTCCCTGCAATATCTTTCACTTAACCCAATAATCTTATGCTCTAGATTCGGTCTTAACACGAGAGAGAGAGAGAGAGAGATCTTTTAGCCTATTTAACATAAACAATTAATCATTTATGGGGTTGACATAGATGACCATCTCCCCATGCGAGAGATGAGAGAGAACGGGAGAGAGAGAGTGAGAGATATGGTGAGATCGCCGACGAGAGGTAGGGTAGGGAGAGACGAGAGAAGAGGGGAGAGTGAGTGGAGAGAGTCGGGGTTTAGGAACAGGTTTCAATATAGTGGAAGGCGGTTGTATAGACTAAACCGATCGAGTAAAAATCCAAAAGAAATTTCCTTCTTGTTCTACAATTTTCCAAAATCATGGGAGGCTTCACAACTTTGGAGAACCTTCAAACACTTCGGAGTGGTGACGGACATCTACATGGCAAGTAAAAAGCTCAAAAATGGAGAGAGATTCGGGTTTGTGAGATATAAAGCAAGTCAAGATGAAGGAGAATTAGAGCGGAAGTTAAGGAGTATCTGGTTAGGATCATATAAACTACGAGTCCACCTCGCCAATGCAAAATCTGAAGGATCGGACGAATGGAAAAAACAACCCGTGAGGCCAAGGCTAGAGGTAAATTCATATGGAAAAAACGAAGGAAGCAAACGGGATGTAATTTCGTATGCGGAAGTGGTGAAGAGAGGAGGCCAGTCAAAAGAAACGAAGGAGAATCATCAAACCGTGATTGGAAGTTGGAAGACAGAAGCAAATAGAGTGGATTACCTTCAAAAGTGTGCGGTCGAAAACGTTGAAAAGATGGAACACCTTCAAAACTATACAAAAGCTTTTTATCAGTACGGGGGCGAAAGGTAAGGAGATTAAGTTATTGGGGGGACGGAATATCTTGATGAAATTCGAAACGAGAGAAGCAATGGATAACGTGGTAAAAAATAAAACATGTGGCTTACATTATTGGGTAAAGAATGTGAGGAAATGGACGAGCGGATTTCGACCATCGGACAGATTAGTGTAGCTTCGAATTAGAGGGCTCCCAGTGCAAGTTTGGAAGGAAGAGGTATTTAAGGAAATCGCACACAACTGGGGAAAGGTTTTAATAACGAAAAACTGCCAAATGGAGGAAAATTCAAAATTATTGTGGGGAAAGGTATTAGTACGCACTAATTTGGTGGGTAAAATCAATGAAATCAAGAGTATAAGGGTGGATGATTTATACTTTATAATAAACATAGAAGAAGAAGATGGATGTGTATTGGAATATCAAATAAAAGAAGAGGACCAAGTAATTAACGGGGACGATTCAGACAGCGATGGCTATGAATCATCGTATACATCGAATTGGTCGGAAGAAGCTAGCGAGATGGAAAGGAAACCGGAGGAAAGCGGGGTTGACGGAGAGAAAAAGAAAAGGACAACGATCAAGAGGTAAGGGAGGAGAAGGAGGAAGGTGGAGAAAACGCTAACCCGGAGAACAAGATCGGCAAGGAAGAACAGCCGGCTGCCGGATTCTCGCTGAAGACCAAGGGAGATGAAAAGTCGGTTGAGAAGAAAGGAACGTCGACCAAGGCGTTGGGTACAAGTTCCAAGACCAGCTCAAAGCACGTTGCAAATTTCAAGCTAGGAGAATTAATTAAGGAATCAGGTCCTGTTAAAAATTTAAGCGAAAAGGGGAACAAAGCAGATATGGCTTGTGGGCCAGGCCCACATGAGACGTCTACTGACAGCCCAAATGCAACAAATAATAAGATTGACAGGGAGGAAATCTTGGAGGCCCAATCTGGAAGCACAGCCAAAAACAAAAAAATGATCTAGGAACAAGTAAAGTTTGGCGATGGAAAAGATCATATAGAGACCAAATGCGACTCAGCAAGGGAACATCTAAACAGTGCAAAGTTGACGGAAAACATGGAAATTTGAAAGAGAAAACCAGCGAATGAAGGAAATAAATCCAGACCAAGAAAATCTGAGAATTGTACCCTAGGACGAGGTCGCATTAGTTTCCATTATATGAGACAGAAGACCAGAAGTGCACAGAAAAAACAACAAACAAATGGGGAAAGAGATAGGAATGCAAAATTGAAAGAAAACGGAAGCCGATCATCATCATTAGTTCAGATTGCCTTATCACGTGAGATGAGGGAACCAACCATACCAAAGGAATTGAAGGAATTCGGCGAAGAAATAGGAGTGCAGTGGGATGAACCACCACGGACGAACCACGGATCATAGAAGAATTAGAAAAGATGAATCAAGGGAGGTAAGGTTTCGACTCATTGCATTGATAATGAAGATTATTTCGCTAAATGTTCGAGGATTAGGAGCTCCATACAAGAAGGCATGGATAAAAGAAGTGTGTAATTGCATTGATAATGAAGATTATTTCGCTAAATGTTCGAGGATTAGCATGGATAAAAGAAGTGTGTAGGAAAGAAAACCCCAGTTTGATAGGCATACAGGAAACAAAGATAAACGAAGTGTCCGATCAATTGATAAAAAATTTATGGGGTGCAAGTGAGGGAGATTCAATCCATGTGGCTGCCACAGGAAGGTCGGGTGGTCTTTTGACAATGTGGAGTAAGAAAAGTTTCAGTTGCGAATACGTGGTGAAGGATGATAATTTTGTGGCTGTCATAGGTAAGTGGCTCAAAACAGACAACTTAGTGGGATTCGTTAACATTTATGAACCAAATGATCAAAAAGAGAGGAAGGAATTACGGTCGAGATTAGGCACACTGTGTGCACGGGCAGAAGTCAAATGGGTCTTCTTTGGCGATTTTAATGAAGTGAGAGGCGAGCACGAACGAATTAACTCGGTCACTAGTAAGAAGGGAGTGGAGGAATTCAACGAGTTTATTCGGCATAATAAGCTTGAGGACATCCGGATGGGGGGGAACAAATTCACAAGAATTAGCGACGATGGAAGAAAATTAAGCAAATTGGATCGATTCTTGGTTTCTAGAGAATTTTGGGATAGTTCGAATACCTTGAGGGCAAGAACTCTAGAGCGAAAATGGTCGGATCACACTCCGATTATCCTTTGGTGGACTTTGGGCCCAAACCATTCAAGTTCTACGATGCTTGGCTTTCGGATAAAAGTATCGAAGCAAAGGTCAAAGAAGCTTGGTTATTAGAGACGAGATCACTAAACCCGATATGTAGATTCCGAGATAAGCTTAAAATGGTAAAGCAAGAACTAAAGCGGTGGAGACAAGAAAAATGGGGAGAAGTTGAGAAAGAAGCACGCTCACTAAAGGAAGAGGTGAAAAAATGGGAGTCCCGAGGTGGAATAAGCAATTTGGATGAAAACGATAGGGTAAAATGGAAGGAAGCAAGAAAAAAGTGGCTCGAAATGGAAGAGAAAAGCCTAGCGATGGCAAGGCAAAGAGCAAAAATCAAGTGGACGAGAACTCAAAGTTCTTCCACATGGCGTGTAAAAACCGGGAAAGAAAAAATCACTTACATGGACTCTTCATAGATTCGGTATGGGTAGAGGATCCAACCAAGATCAAAGGGCACGTGCACGACTTCTTCAAAATAAAATTCACAAAGCAAATGGCGTACGAACATAGATTAGAGATGAGAAGAGCAAAGAAAATATCAAAAGAAGATGCAGATTGGTTAGAAAGGAGAATATCAGAAGAAGAAGTTTGGGACGCAATTCGGAATTGTGGCAAAGACAAATCGCCGGGCCCAGACGGCTTTACGATAGGCTTTATAAAAAGATTTTAGGACATAATTAAAGGTGACCTTATGGCGGCAATCGAATGCTTTTGGGACAAGGAAGATTCGTTGGAGGGATGTAATGCCTCATTCCTCACCTTAATTCCGAAGAATCCTAGCCCAATGGGTCTAAATGAATATAGACCCATAAGTCTCATAGGGATTTTATACAAGATAATAGCAAAGATTTTGACGGATCAGATGAAGATGGTAATGGAGAAAGTAATAAGCAAAGAACAAAGTGCATTCTTAAAAGGTAGATCTATTCTTGACGGTATCCTTATAGCTAACGAATTGGTAGAATTTCTCAAAAAGAAAAAGAAGAAGAGTGCGATTTTTAAAGTGGACTTCGAAAAAGCGTATGATTCGGTTAAATGGAATTTTCTCTTGGAAGGTTTCGAAAAGATGGGTTTCGGGGAAAAGTGGAAAAGGTGGATAAAGGCGTGCTTAAAATCGGCAAGAATCTCGGTATTAGTGAATGGCTCTCCAACAAAAGAGTTTCCGATGGAGAAAGGGTTAAGGCAAGGGACCCACTAGCTCTTTTCTCTTCTTGGTGGTGGCCGAATGTCTCCACATCATGGTGGAAGAAGTAACGGAAAAAGGGATAGTCAAAGGGGACAAAGTTGGCAAGGAAGGTGTTCCAATATCACATCTACAATTTGCGGATGTAGTAATTTGCGGAGAATGGGAGGCAACAAACCTAAAGAATATCATAAGGGTACTACATTGTTTCTTTGAGGTCTTGGGACTAAAAATGAACATGGGAAAAAGTAAGCTTTATGGAATTGGAGTACCGGAGGAAGAGATTAAAGCACGGGCAAGAGAACTAAGGTGCGGTAGCAGAATTCTACCATTTATATACCTTGGGTTACCAGTGGGCGCGGCAATGAAAAAACAATCAAATTGGAAACCGGTGGTAGAAAAGATGAAGAACAAATTATCGGCGTGGAAATCGAAGGTACTTTCTTTTAGAGGACGACGAACGCTGGTCAAATCGATACTTGGTAGCGTTTCACTATATTACTTTTCCTTGTTTCGAACCCCGGTAAGGGTGATGAGAGAGTTGGAACGTGTGAGATGTCATTTCTTTTGGGGAGGGAGGGGGGGAAAGAGGTGAGGAAGTGAGGAAAAGCCATCCTTGGGTAAAATGGAATAAAGTGGTGGGTAAATTCGAAAGAGGGGGACTAAATATTGGGGGGCTAAGGGACTTAAATTGGGGGCTACTAGGGAAGTGGTGGTGGAGGTTCTTCAATGAGAAAGATTCACTATGGAAGTCGGTGATCAAGAGTATTTATGGTACGACCGGAGGGGTTTCCGAGGGCTCATCTAGAGGAAGAGGGGGTGGATCGGTGTGGTCAAGCATCATTGAAGTCGGCAAGGAGTTAGATAAGTTAGGACTAGGGTTCTCATCTTCGTTTGGGATACAACTAGGAAATGGGGAAAATACTAGTTTTTGGGACGACATTTGGATCTCAAATGAGCTTTTAAAGAAGAGGTTTAGTAGGCTATACCGGTTAGAGGAGAAGGAGGTATTGGTAGTAGATAGAGGGAGTTGGGTGGGGGAGGAGTGGGTGTGGAATTGGAGTTGGAGAATAGAGCCTAGAGGAAGAGAAGCCGGAGACTTAGAGGAGTTGGCTAGGATACTTACGGGTATAAAACCAAAAGTAGGTTGTATGGATAGAGCGAAGTGGAATTTGGACCCAAATGGAGAGTACTCGGTGAAAGGCCAAAGGGACTTGATAGAAGAATAGAACAACAACGTCATGGGAGCGGGCGGTACCGAATAAGGTAAATATTTTTATTTGTCGATTGATGTTCGGGAGACTTCCATCACGTACAAATTTGGATAAGTTGGGAATTGACTTAGACTCCCTTCTTGTCCAAGATGTACTAACGAAGTAGAATCCATAGAGCATGCCCTCATTCGATGCGAAGAAGTTCGAAAATTGTGAGTCAAGTAGGAGCGTGGGGGAAGGTCGATTTAGGAACGTGTAACACGGCAGTGGAAATAATCGAAGCAGGAAACCAACGAGGTAACAACGTATTGGGGAAGAAAAGGTGGAAAATGGTAGTGTGGAGTATCCTTTATTTAATCCGGGTAAATAGAAACAAATGCATCTTTGAAAAAGGAGAAAAATCACTAGCAGACATTCTCTTCGAATTCCAAGTAAAGATTTACGAATGGACGTCGCAAAGGGATAAGGAGATGAAGATGGATTGGCAACAGTGACTGTCCGATCCATTCGGACTGTGATGATCAATGGTGCAGCATATGAAACAGCAACACAGCATGTTTCAGGACTCGAAAGCGACCACAAAAAGGGGCAGCAGACAGGCTGCAAACAGGGGTTCCCCTTCAAACAGCCAAGGCTGTAGTTCACTGCTGGTGAACTCGGCAGCGGGGGGACTCCGGTCGGTGGTTCACTTCCTTTTCGTTTCGCTTGTGATTCGTCCTTAGCTCAGTTTATTAGGCTCTAGCTCAGTTTAGTAGGCGCTAGGCATAGAACCTACATGTATTCTCTGGTACCTTGTGTAAACTGGGTGTTTTTGTGTTAATGAAATCATTTTTTGCTGTCAAAAAAAATCAAAATATATGAAACAATCCAAGCTACAAACTAATCTTAAACATAAAAGCTAGAGATTTGAATCGCACCCAGTAATTTGAGTTTGAGTTTGCCGTCTTCATGTGACACTTGAGATTGTATTTCTTGAATTTGTACTCTTCTGTTTTAGACTTTATTGGATTAATTTAGTCATTCGTGTCCTTCCAATCATCGGATTTGTTCCTAGTTTGGTTAAGGAATAAAAACAAAATTATGGACAATATGATTAAATTGAAATGGAGGTCATATCTCATTCTATTTTTTGTCATTTCTAAATGTAGGGCTTGGATGACTTAAAAGGACTATTACCATCGGTTATCGGTGTCGGGTACATTGCAAAAGTCCTGCTTGTTTTCACATTAGCTCTTGGGGTATGAATGAACCAATCCATTTGAGTAGAATCTCTTTATCAATTAGGTATGAAAAGATGAATTGCTAGCTACTTTGAGAATTAGTGATAATGTGAAATTAATTAATGTAAGAAAATCAGATAGTAAATTAAGTCACCCTTCTAATGATATTTACGAATTATTATTAGCAGGAAAAGTTGTAAGTAGTATTAATTTGTTTTTAAATTTTTTTTTGCCTAAAGATGGCCTGGATACGACATCTAAATCCCTTAATATTATGAATGTTTATAACTAAAGGTAGCTTTGATGAAAAATTGGAACTTACAATGTGTTTCCTGCCTTAAGAATAGAGATCCAGGATCTGAAGCGACCATTTTTTCCATTAAAGCCCCAAGAATTCTGGATGTAGCTCTGCATACTGTTAATTTTCTGTTTTGTTTCATTCTGTATCAATTGAGAACAAAAAAGTTACACAAACTTTAAGGAAAACATTAGTAAATAAGTGATAGGTAAATAAAGAATCTTGAAAAGTGTATATTTTAAAGAGATGAATATATATGTATATATATATATAAAGATGAGGTAACATCAGAAAACTTTACATTTGATGGAAAAAATGAAACCTAACAACAAATTTTAGGAATGCGAAGAACAAAAATGAGAATGGTGCAATGCATGTATGAATCAACTACAAACACGAAAACTAAAAAATATGACTTCCAGTGACACCTGTTAGAGTATGACAGGCAAAAGCGAGGTGAAAGAATTGGACATGGTAGTTGGTTCTATTAATATACAGATCTGATTTGGTTAAGTTTTGTTTATTCTCTTTGTGTGTGTGTGTGTGTGATTTTTCTCCACTCTTCCCTTCCAAACATATATATATATATATATATATGTATATATTAAGGTTAAAATCCGGTCAGGAAGGCCTCTGGAGTTGGCAAAGGGACATAGCCAACTTGAAATTGAGCGCTCAAACTACAAATTGAGTTGAAACTTAACCAACTTCACTAAATTTAGCACTTACACATTACTAGTACTAATTAACCACTATATGATAGCATGGAACTATAAAGTCAGCATTCAGCCATTAGATTCATGCATTAACAAAATCTTTACAAATTAATCGATTCTTTACAAGATTAAAATCATTGTGGATTTTAAGCTTTTATTGGAAAGATTTGATAACCGCATCAATGTATTTAGCATGAATACGAATTGAAAGATTTTGGTCGTAAATCAGTGAGGAAATACATATCAATTTGAAATATGATCGGTAAAAAGTTTGACATCAAACAATCAATATGTAGCTATGTAACAAGGGAGTACGTACCAGTTTGCAAGAAATGATGAAAGAACCATAATAAAGGGAGCAACTCGATGCAAAAGGTCAGGGATCCCCATTTTCCCCTCGATCATGTCCCTTCTCCACTCTTCCCTTCCAAACTGCATTTTCAATTCAACACACATTTTCAAATAACCATTCTGTTTTCTATGTATGTATTCTTTAAATCCTAAAATAATAGTAAGAAAGATTTCTTGTTTTCGGGTAATCTTGCAATGTTCATTTCAAGAAATCTAGTAAATCGATTCATTATTGCAATGGTTAGAGAGGGTACTTAAAATTAATAACAAGATATATAGGGGATTAATCATTCAAGAGAAAGTCAAAGTCGATATAGAGAGCAAAACAACCATCCTTAAAAGAAAGTCGATAAGAAAAGATATACAGATATATATATATATATATGGTAACTATTCTGAAGAGAAATCCAGAATTGAACCTGGTATAGGGCGGCAGACTGTGTGAGAGCAACCAAGAATCGACACTGAGCATATTTCAATACGTTTGAAGTTACCCGGCATTACATAAAGATAACAACCAAAACAACACATAATTAGTTCCAAGTTTCAATCACCAAATTACACACATAATTTATATAAGAAAACCCCAAATTACACACATAATTTATATAAGAAAACCCCAAATTACCATTTTTATTCTTTCTTTCTTGATTAATTTATTGAAACCATTCTCGTGCTAGATCTTTCCGAAACGTTGGAATTGTGTTCATTGTTACTGTGGAGAGAGAAACAGCCGGTGAAATCGCCGAAAAATGGGAAGGGTGGGGAGAGGGCGAGAGGAAGAAAGGATGAGTGGAAAGAACCGGGTAGGAGAAACAGGGAGCAATATCGCGACACACTACAGCAGAACCGATGGTACCGATTTCGACAGAATCTAAAGAAAACCTCATACTTGTTCTACAACTTCCCAAGAAATTGGGAGGTACCTCATTTGTGGAAAATGTTAAAGCGATTCGGGCAAGTTTCAGATATCTACATGGCAAGTAAGACATTAAGAAATGGGCAGAAGTATGGTTTTGTAAGATTCAAGGCGATTCAACACGAAAGGGAGATGGAAGAGAGGTTGAGGAATATACGGATTGGTTCCTATAGACTAAGGGCACACTTAGCTAACAGAAAAGAAGAAAAGAGGGATGCAACAAGCCACCAATTTGGAGAACGGAAAATCAACAAGGTAGCACAAGTGAACAAAGAATTTAAAGAACCGAACAAGATGACGTATGCAGAAGCAGTAAAGAGAAAAGGGAAGGTAATGGGGGAACAAAAGTTGGTGTTAGGGGAATGGGTGACAGATTCAAACAGGAAGGAATTTCTCCAATTATGTGTTATAGGTAACGTAGAGGAGATGGAACATGTAGAAGTAATCCAAAAACTTTTTACTTGCGCGGGAGTGGAAGGTAAACTTAAACTCCTGGGTGGAAGGAATATATTACTCAAATTCGAATTTGGAGAAAGTTATCAGTAACAAATCCCACGGGTTACATCAATGGGTGAAAAACATGAGGAAATGGTCTACTGGATTCCGAGCATCAGAGAGATTAGTATGGTTACGAATCAAAGGGATCCCGAAACAAATATGGAAGGAGGAGGTGTTAAAGGATATAGCTAGCAAATGGGGAAGGGTGCTTATAACAAAAAACTGTCAATTGGAAGAAAACACAAGACTGTTATGGGGTAAAATCTTAATAAGTACGAGCTTGATCGGAAGGATAGATGAGATTAAAAGTGTTAAGGCAGACAACCTGATTTTCGTGATAAAAACTGAAGAGGAGGACGGTTGTATTTTGGAATACCAGATAAAAGAGGAAGATCAAAGAATGTATAAAGATGAAAAGGATGAGGAGAGTGATGAATCCTCAAGTTCTAAGGACGGGTCGGAGAATGATAGCGAGGAGAAGTGGATAGTGGATGAAAGTGTATTCAACGGAAATGGAAGAGAAAACAACATGAAGATTGGAGAAGAGGGAGCGATTGGCAATAATGAAGAAAAACGTGATACTGAAAACTCAGATCATCGGAGAGAGAAGATTCAAAGAGAAAATTACCTGAAGATCGGAGAAGAGGGCGTAATCGACAATAATGAGAAAAACATGAAACTTAAAACTCAGATCATTGGAGAGAGGCAATTCCGGACCGGCAAACCACCGGAAAAGATGGAACTCGAAAAGTCTGAAGAAAGGAGGAGTGCGAAGACCAAGGAGGCCGTTTCCCTTTCCAATAAAAATAAAAAAGTTATGACAGTGTATTAACTATATTAAATGAAGAAAGAAAGATATTCAAGGATTTAGAGAATATGGCCACGTCTAGACAATATAGAGTAGATTCAGCAAATAAAAGTGATAAAAGTGGGCCTGGCCCACGTCAGGAAAGCCAACCTGGACCTCATAACAATTTCTTTGAAGAGAATGGGCCGGTCCAAACAAATACAAAAGGGGGAGTTATGGACGATAGTGCAAGTGTAGAAATGAGCCCATCAAGATCGATCACAAGCCCAACAATTCGGAAGGAAACAAACCCAATGCTATCAGCTACAAACACAGCAGTCCAAAAAGGAGAAAATCGATAAAAGCGACAGAAGACGTACCAGCGACGAGGGAATTGAAACCATGGTATATCAAGAAAAAACAAAGGAGACAGAAACAGAAAGCAAGATTCGTATGGTCTGGGGAGAGGACGTTTTAGATTCCAATACTTCAAGCAGAAGTCCAGAAGTGCACAGAAAAAAACACACAAATTGGGTCGAAGACGAAAAGGAGTGACAGGAACTCCTCCACTCAGGTTACAGTGTCAAATGAAATGAAGGAATCAAGCATCTCAATAGGGCTAAAGGAATTCGAGGAGGAAATTGGGATTCAGTGGGAGAAGCAGGAAGGAGCAGAACGCAGAATGGAAGGAGACAGCTGAAGAAGAAATTCAGAGGTAACAGTTTCGTTATATTGACTGTGATTATGAAAATTATTTCCATTAATATAAGAGGGCTGGGGGCGATGAATAAAAAAGTGTGGTTAAAGGAATTTTGTAAAAAGGAGAGTCCGTGCATGATAGGCATTCAGGAAACAAAACTCCAGAAAGTGACAGAACATTTAGTTAATTATATCTTGGGGGGGGGGGGGGGTGGGGGTAAGTGTTCAAGTAGCTGCATTAGGGAGATCCGGAGGCCTTTTAACAATATGGAACAAAGAGAAATTCAAGGGAGAGTATGTGGTGTCAGATGATAATTTTGTGGCGGTAATTGGAAAATGGGTCAAGACAGACAATCTAGTCGGCTTTGTTAATGTATATGGACCGAACGACCAAAAAGAGAGGAAGGAACTATGGAAAAGGTTGGGTATGCTATGTGTAAAGAAGAGGTTAAATGGGTCCTTTTTGGAGATTTTAACGAAGTGAGAGGGACATATGAACGAAGTAATTCAAATATTGGGATCAAAGGAGTGGATGATTTCAATGAGTTCATTAATCAAAATAGAATAGAGGACATCCGGATGGGGGGCACCAAATACACAAGAATTAGTGACGATGGGGTAAAGCAAAGTAAGTTGGATAAATTCTTGGTAACCAAGGAGTTCGGAACGATATAGAGGAATTTGGCTAGAGCGGAAATGGTCAGATCACTTTCCGATTATGCTTAGCGACGAGGAAAAGGACTTCGGCCCCAAACCATTCAAATTATCTGATGCATGGTTAGGGGACAAAGGCCTTGAGGAAAGAATCAAAAAGGTGTGGGAAAAGGATAGTGGAGCCTCGAATCCGATTTATAGACTTCATGGCAAATTCAAAAGGGTAAAGCAAGAAGTGAAACAATGGAGAAACGAAAGTTGGGGAACGGTGGATAAGCAAGTGAAAGAATTAAGAGAAGAAGAAGTTAAAAAGTGGGAGAGCCTAGGAGAGAGTGGTAACTTGGAAGCGAGGGAAAGAAATAAATGGATGGTTGCAAGGAAAAGATGGTTAGAAATGGAGGAGAAAAATATAGCATTAACGAGACAAAAAGCGAAAATTAAATGGATCAAAGAAGGGGATGAGAACTCAAAAAAATTTCATATGGCGTGTAAAAATAGGGAGAGGAAAAATCAATTGCAAGGCCTTTACATAGAATCAGAATGGTCGGAGGATCCAAGTAAAATCAAAGAGTATGTGTATGAATTTTGTAAAAGAAAATACTCCAAACAAAAGAGGAGTGACCACAAGTTAGGAATGACCCGACTAAAAAAAATATCCAAAGAAGATGCCATATCGATAGAAAGGAGTATCACGGAGGAAGAAGTTTGGGATGCTATTTCACTATGCGGGAACGACAAATCGCCGGGTCCGGACGGGTTCACTATAGGGTTCGTGAAAAAGTTTTGGGATTTAATCAAAGGCGACATCATGGAGGCGATTATATGGTTTTGGGAGAAGGAAGAATGGCCGGAGGGATGCAATGCTTCTTTTCTCACGTTGATTCCGAAGAACTCGAGCCCGGAGGGCCTTAATGAATTTAGGCCAATAAGCCTTATCGGAATAGTATACAAGATCGTCTCGAAGTTGTTGGCGGAGCGGATGAAGAAAGTGATGGAGAAAGTAATTAGTAAAGAGCAAAGTGCCTTTCTAAAAGGAAGGTCCATACTTGACGGCATTCTTATCACAAATGAAGTGGTTGAGTATATTAAGAATAATAAAAAGAAAAGTGTTATCTTCAAAGTGGATTTTGAGAAGGCATATGATACGATCGAATGGAAATTTTTGTTAGAAGGATTGGCGAATATGGGAATTGGAGAAAAATGGATTAAATGGATAGAAGCGTACTTAAAATCTTCTCGTATTTCGGTGCTAGTAAACGGGTCACCGACCAAAGAATTTCCAATGGAGAGGGGGTTAAGGCAAGGGGATCCGCTTGCGCCTTTTCTATTCTTGGTAGTAGCCGAGTGTCTCCATATAATGGTTGAAGAAGCAACTAGTAAACGGCTAATAAGAGGAGCAAAAGTGGGGAAGAATGATGTCACAATATCGCATCTCCAATATGCGGATGATGTGGTATTATTTGGGGAATGGGAAGCTACAAATATAAAAAATATTATAAGAGTGATAAAATGTTTCTACAAGGTATTGGGTTTGAGAACGAACTTGGGGAAAAGTAAGATTTTCGGGGTCGGAGTTTCGGAAGAGGAGGTCAAATCATGGGCAAGGACTTTAAATTACGATAGCGGTTCACTACCATTCATTTATCTTGGGCTTCCAGTAGGGGCCTCAATGAGAAGGCAAGCAAGTTGGAAAACGGTGATAGATAAAATGAAAAATAAACTATCATCGTGGAAATCAAAATTACCATCCTTTGGAGGAAGAAGAACATTGGTTTAATCGTTTCTCGGGAGTGTGTCGTTATATTACCTTTCATTGTTTCGAACACCGGTTAGTGTGATGAGAGATCTTGAGCGGGTGAGATGTCATTTCTTTTGGGGTGGGGGTGGGGGTGGGGGCGGGATGGTGAGGTGTTAAAGAGAGGACATTCATGGGTCAAATGGGATAGGGTGGTGAGTTCGTTCAAAAGGAGAGGGCTAAACATAAGGAGCTTAAAAGATTTAAATTGGGGTCTTCTTGGGAAGTGGTGGTGGAGATTCCATAAAGAGGATGACTCTTTATGAAAGATGGTAGTTAGGAGCATATAAGGAGAAGATGGAGGCCTAGCCGATGAAGCATCTAGAGGGAGAAGGGGTGGATCGGTATGGACAAATATTATAGAGGTGGGGAAGGACTTAGATAGGATGGGGGTTGAGTTCACTAATTCTTTCGGAAGAAAATTAGGGGACGGGCCGAGAGTAAGTTTCTGGGAGGATAGATGGTGCCAAAAGGAGTGTCTTAAGAATAAATTCAAACGATTGTACCGCTTAGAAGTGGAAAAGGGGGTCTCGGTTGCCAATAGAGGGTGGGTGGAAGGAGAGGTGTGGTTGTGGAATTGGAATTGGAGGAGGGAACCAAGGGGAAGGGAGCTAGGAGAGTTAGAGGAACTTTATAGAGTTCTAGAGGGGATGGAACCGAGGGTAGGTAGCGAAGATAGCTTGGAGTGGGTGTTGGATAAGAAGGGGGATATTCGGTGAAATCATTGAGATCCTTGATTGAAGAAAAACACAGCGACATGGAGGGTAATTGGACTACAACGGAATGGTTAAGATCGGTACCACCCAAGGTATGTATAAGGAAGACTCCCGTCTCGTACAATTTTGAACAAAATGGGAATTGATCTTGACTCCCTATTATGTCCAAGATGCGAGAAGGAAGTGGAATCATTAGATCACGCCTTGGTTACGTGTGGAGAAGTAAAAAATTTATGGAGTCTAAGTGGGAAGATGGGGAAAGGTGGAAGTGGAAAGTTGCAATTCAGTGGTAGATTTAATTGACGCCAGAAATCAAAGAAGCTGTAGCGGAAAAGGGAGGGAGCGATGGAAGATAATAGTTTGGTGTACCTTTTACCTAATATGGGCATTCGATAAAGGATCGGTTGTTCGAGTTTCAAGTTAGGACATTCGAATGGTTATCTAACAGAGATGAGAAACAGAGAATTGATTGGTCGGCATGGATAATGGACCCCCTAATCGACTGTCATACAGTAGCTGTGTCGTCTGGAAGGCTGCCTAGTAGTGATCGAGGTGGCAGTCCAGCAGCTTAATCGAAGGGGCAGTCCAACAGCTTAATCGAAGGGGCTGTCCAGCGGCTTAACTAAAGGGGGTTGACCTGTGGGTTTGGGGTGCACCTGCTGCAATCTGAGGGTTGTTTTATGCTCCTTGGGTTGTTAGTTTAATCCTCATGAACTAATGACCTGGGGGGATAATGTTGGGTTAGTAGCAAGTAGTTGGTTGTTTTAAAAGTTCTTCGACTGTTGTATCCGGGTTGTCTTTAGATGCACTGTACTTTGTTATTGTACATTTTTTGGTGGTAATAGAAATCTTGCCTGCTGTTCAAAATAAAATAAAAAATAACAAGATATATAGGGGATTAATCATTCAAGAGAAAGTCAAAGTCGATATAAGAAAAGATATACATACATATATATATATATATGTGGTGACTATTCTGAAGAGAAATCCAGAATTGAACCTGGTATAAGGCGGCAGACTGTGTGAGAGCCACCAAGAATCGACACCGAGTATATTTCAATACGTTGAAGTTACCTGGCACTACATAAAGATAACAACCAAAACAACACATAATTAGTTCCAAGTTTCAATTCATAATTTATATAAGAAAACCCATACCCCAAACACATAATTAGTTTTGGAGAAAACCCCAAATTACACACATAATTTATATAAGAAAACCCCACATAATTTATATAAGAAAACCCATATCCCAAACACATAATTAGTTTTGGAGAAAACCCCAAATTACAGAGATAATGCAAAAACAAAAACCTGAAAGTTCGATTGAGAAGAAACAAAAACACAGATCATGCAATATCGAACAAACAAACCCTCTTCACAAGGTTAAGGAAATATGAAATTTGATAATAAATAACGAAATTAAGAAATTTGAAGGAGAAGACTTAATTAATGGGACTCTATACTTGTTCAGTCAGCATCTTAATGAGCTTAATGGAATCACTACTTAGTCATTCAGCATCATAATGCCTGTTTGTTAATGATCTTAATGGTACTCACGACTTATTCAGTCAACATCTTAATACCTGTTTGTTAGCATCTTAGTCAGCTTAACGGGTCTCATTACTTATTCTGTCAGCATCTTTTAATGCCTGTTTGTTAGCATCTTGATCTTAACGGGACTCGCTACTTATTCAGTCAGCCATCTTAATACGTGTTTGTTAGCATCTTAGTCAGCTTAATGAGACTCACTACTTATTCAGTCAGCCATCTTAATACATGTTTGTTAGCATCTTAGTCAGCTTAATGAGACTCACTACTTTTTCGGGTCAACCACTTTATAAAAATAGTTTATTATCATACCAAAAACAGAAAATAAAAATAAAAATTCAGAGGGATAATATTTAGACACTTGGACATGATAATGCGTCAAATAAAACCAATTTTGTTCTACTATGTATATATATATATTTAGACACTTGGTGATCTAATATTTACCCAAAATCAAAATCATTCAACAGCGGGATATTAAATTACATGAAAAAATCAAAATCATGGGTTGAAATACTGACCATATTAAATTGATAATCGATTATTTCTTGGATGCAAGAAAGCAAAGAGAAATTAAGGGTCGAAATACTAACCATTTTTATTCTTTCTTGATTGATTTATTTATTGAAACCATTCTCGTGAACATCTGTGCTAGATCTTTCCGAAACGTTGGAATATTGTGTTCATCGTTACTGTGGATTGATAATTATGATTATTTCTCTATAAATCTTGATGCAAGAAAACAAAAGAGAAATTAAGGGGTGAAATACTACTAACCACCTTCTTTCTTGATTTATTTATTGAAACCAGATGAGATCAACCATTCTTCAATTGTTGACACATGGTTATGTTCTTGAAGATTGATGACTGAATCTGATAGAGATTCATGGGTTTGTTTCATCTACAGAATAAGCAATGAAAAGATGCAATTAGAACCAATTTCTTAGAGATTGTTCTGTACTAACAATTAAAGAAGAACGCATTGTTGTAATACCGATCGATGAAATTGATGATTAAAAATTAAAATCGATAGATAAAACAGCACAACCCCCTATTCCGTATGAAATTTTGAAAAAGGAAAACATTAATCGATCAATCGAAGAACACATAATAAGCAATGAAAAGATGCAATTGCAGGTCCGATTTTACATAAATAAGCAGAATTTGAAATAAATTAGAACCAATTTCTATGGAGACCTCCTTGTTACGTATGAAAATTTGAAAAAGAAAAACATTGATCGATCAATCGAAGAACACAGAATAAGTTGGATTTCACATAAATAACCAGATATATACATTTGGAGTAAACAATTTCAAACCCTAGAAAGCTTAATCAGACAGTGAGAAGAAGGATTTTAAGTTTTAAATATGAAATTTACTAAAAAAGAAAGAAACAAACCTGAATCGAAGATTGAATGTATGTGGGTTTACGTAGAACAATAAACCTAGTAGACGGTGAAGTTCTGAAATCAACGGCGGAAGAAGATGATGAAATCGACCGACATACAGCGTCCTTTTTCGACCGTTGGAGATCTCCGATCATCTTTTTTGCTGTTTTTTTTTGTTGAGTAAACTCCGATTTTCGTCCCTATGGTTTACTATTTATAACGATTTTCGTCCCTGTGGTTTAAAAATTTCTTTTTTCATCCCTGTGGTTTCATTTTACTTCCATTTTCGTCCTTACATCTAACAGAGTTAAAAAGAGCTGTTAAAAACTTTTAAACAATTACATATTTAATCCTTGTGTTATAAATTTTTTAAATATTTAATCCTAAAACTTGTGACCAGAAATCATTTCCTCCCTGTCCGATAACTTGTGACCAGAAATCAAAAACCAGTATCCCCAACCTTCTTTCCGGCGACATGTTCCGATCTCTCATCCAACCTCGTCGAAGCCGCCTGCAACAACGGTCGAATCTACAAACCCTCCCTCCGTGGTTCCATCTCCAACTACAACCTTCTTTCCGACACAAAACAAGGGTCTCTTGTTCGGTTATCGGGTTCTCGAGGTGAGTTTGTATTCACGTGACAAAGATCTTTATGGATGTCCTTTGCCTCCGATGAAAGAGTAAAAGGGTCATCAATGTTTGCGATCGGGTTGGGAAGTCGGTTGGCGAGCTTAGCTTTGAGTTTTACAGTATTGTGTGTGGCTAACAACGACGGAGCAGAAGAGGGCGGTTATTAAAGCAAAGTATTCAAAACAAATTGTAAAATTTGTAGGTTTTTTAATCTTTAAAGTTTATGATTTTATACGTCCATCCCTGGTCGGGTACAGTTTCCTTTTTCTTTCTCCCTTGTAGCCGTTGCCCGAATCCGTGCAAGTGTGTATAAATTTAATGATCTTGAAACATAAATTGGATCCCTAAAAAACCACAAACTGGGTGAGGTTGGATGTCAAATCGGAAAACGAGGCCAGGGGGAGAACCAAAGGTCCTGGTTGGTATTATATATATGTAAAAGAGTTAACTACAGAGTTGGTCCCTATATTTTGATGGGTCTTACAAAAATAAGAAAGACGTGAGTTAACAGACGTTTTTAACAAAGTTAATGATTAGGGACCATTTTCAAAGCAAAATGCCAACCCATGAGGACGATTTCGTGACTTATCAAAGTTCGAGTCCCACTTTCAAAATTTTCACTAAATCTCAAGGACCAAAATTAGAGTTTCTGAGGTCCAACTTTCCTCATACGGAGATTATGTTGGTATAAAATTCGGAAATTGGAACTGTGATATCTGTTTTAAATGTAGGTGGATTCTGAAGACAGATTACTTATCTGCAAGTAATTTTTTATATACCAGAGGAGCCTTACGAATGACACAGAAACGGCCAAGTGAAGATAGTCAAATTAACTTGGAAATGGAGGCTTCTGAATGGAATGCATATTATCATATATCTTTCTTTTTTTTATCTCGTATGATCTTATTAATGTTTAATCAATTTTATTTTTTATTTTGGTTTATGATTTAGGACACCCTTAAACGTGCGGTGAAGGCTGGAGATGGGACCATACACCAAATTCTTAAACAGTGGTATCTGCCGTGACACGTGTTGATATATGGGTTCAAGAATTCTTGAGACATGAGATACCCTATGTATGCAAACCTGGAAACACATGTTCAATAGTTGGGATGACAGATCATATAACAATTTTTAAGAAGAAGCGACAACTCCAAAAAGCAATGATATGGCATGTGAGGTGTGTGGATAGCCGGATAGAGGTGAAGATGGGAGTAGCCAAGGCAAGAAGAGTACTTACGAAGATGATGCTATTAACCTTGGCAAAGAATTGGTATTTTCTTTTCTTTTTCTTGCCATTTAAAATGGGTAAAGTGATTATATTTTGTTTTATTTGCCTTCTTCATTGCTTGTATCTTAATGGGATTTTGTTTGAAAATCAACAACTAGACATATCTTCTTCTGGTTCCATCATTCTTTGTTTTCTCATCAATATATATATACAATAATGATTTCTTGTTTCATCAATTAGCAAAAAGCTATGTAGATTGTGGGTTTTGGCTTCACTGCAACTTTGAGCCTTTGCATGTTGACGATTTCCTAAATTCTTTACAAATCTCTGAGATGCTCTCAAGTTTGTACGTATTTTGTATTGAAAAATGTTGTTGTAAAGAGTGAATCCCATCCATATGAAAATCTTGATTTTTATAACGAAAAAAGGTGAGTGTAGAAAGGGGTTTCCACTAAATGATCCATGGGTTTATTTAATTTCTTCTTTTTCTTTTCATCATAGAGAATAGTTGCTTCTTGATCTGAGCTTATACACTGAAATGTTGTTTATTTCCCTTCTAAATCTTCTTTTTCAAGTTCTCCTCTTAATTTGGCGTTAATTGCAATTTATTGTGTTTCATACTTGATTATTTAACTTCTAATTGTGTGATGGTTGAATCAATTTGTAGTTGGATAGATGATGGAAAGGATCTGGACGAATTTACAAGAGACGTTTGCATATCAGATAACCAGATTACTGAATGCAAAAATGATAGGTTTGTCTCGCCTGTCCGTGTTTAAAACGGGTAATTTTGCGGAGCTAAAGAAATCTTTAAGGAGATGCAATTAAGTGGATTTATGCACTTATCAAATCTTGTTCGATGGAATGTGCAAAACTCTCAGATTTGTGTTATTATATTCATCATAAATTATTTCTCACTACTTATATATATATATATATATATATATATATATAATAACTTCACCTCTTCTTCGAGCACTCTTATATCATGAACAGTTGCATATTTGCTTATGGCCAAGTGAGTTTGCCTACTTTTATGTGCTATCTTCTGCTATTCTCATAAGCAATTTAAATTTTCTTGTAGTTGATTATTAATACAGATTGTCATATCTTTGTTATTTTCTTTAGGTTAACATGGTTTGTTCTCTTTTGTTTGATTGAATTATCTGTTTGTTTTTTCCTTTTCAGCTCTTAATTACCTCTTAGGTCAGAGATTTTCACATTCAAGTTGTTTGTTTTTCTATTATTTTCACATTTCAGACTTGATGAGCACCTCTAAAAAACAAACGTAGATTTCATCTTTGTCTATGGGTTTTTCTCTTAGGCCTTGTTTGTTTTTTCACTTGTTATGAAACGTCATTGCTAACTTATGTTATGAAACATTGATGTTGTGAGGACAAGAAAAGAACCTACAGGTATGTTCCAAGTACTCTATGATATCTATACTACCGTTATCTATGACATATTATCGCTTATATTTTAAATCTCTTAAAATTCAATTTTGTTATATATTATTGTATACGCATAATTTCTTATAGCTTATGTTGGATATTCCTTCTTACCCTTCTCACCTTAAAGCGTTTAGCATCCGGTAAGTCACCACTCTCATCGGATGATTCTCTCCTACTGGGTAAGATTCTTAGTCCTTTCTATGGTCGCCTGACCCGTTACTTAATGTAAATTATGTATTATTTATCAAAAAGAGTTTTGGTCATTTTATTGTACAATAAGGTAGGGTGATGGTTAATTGGATGGTGCATCTATAGTTAGAAGCTTTTACATGTTGTCCAATTCAATTGCTTCATTTTACCATGGGTCTTTTTTTTTTTTAATTTCTGGTACTCAATAGCGGGAACAATTTTGTGTATTCTTATCATGTTTCTTGAAAATGGTTCTACATTCGAGATTGTTTAAATGTAAATTTTAGAGGGAAATTGTTTGAAAAATCCAATAAACTATATTATTTTGAATGGTTAAATTCCCAAACTAATTTTTTAAATGAAAAAACCATTAAACTTTCTCATTTTGAATGATTAAGTCTTTGAATTATTTTTTTGCATAAAAAACCATTAAACTTTCTCATTTTGAATATAAAAACCATTAAACTTTTTTATTTTAAATGATTAAGTCCCTGATTTTTTTTTCGAGAAATTAAACCATCGAATTTTTAAAAATTGGTTACTTATAGCTTGTAAACATAAATAAACTACCTTTAACAGGTTATCTTTTGATTATCCATCTTATTATGGATAAAAAATATAGACCAAAAAGAGAAAGATCGACGGTACGGGCCAACAACGTGCTAGGCGAAATGGAGAACGAACAACGTTGGGATAATGGGGAGTGACGAGGGGGAACAATACCATTGTTGCTAGGGTTTTAATTGCGTAGGGTTTTTGGAATGGTAAAACCGATTTAAGTTTATTTTACTTTAAAACTTTTTTTGTGAGTTACAAGTAACTTATTTTTTTAAAATATGTAGGTAACTAATTTTTAAAAGATCGATGGTTTATTTATTAAAAAAACGTTTAGGGACTTAATAAGAGAAAGTTTAATGGTTTTTTAATTCATTCAATAGTTTAGGGACTTAATCATTTAAAATGAAAAAATTTAAGGGTTTTTCAATCAAAAAAAATAGTTTAAGAACTTAACCATTTAAAATTAGATAGTTTGTTAAGTTTTTTTTTTAAACTTTTTCTTTTTAAATATTATATTTTAATTCCAAGTTGCAAAACTTATAAACTACTAAAGGACAAATCGGTTTTTAAAAGGTAATTAGAAACAACAAATGACACGCTTTTTAAAACACTATTATTGTTGACTAATCGAACATTTCAATTTTGAATTTAAATGATATTTGATGTTGGATTTAAAATCACAATAAACCATAAACTTGCATTGAGAGTGACGGAGAACAAAAGAAAAAAAAAATGTTTAAAGTTAATGGATATCGTTTTAAGAAAAGAAAAGGTAAACAATAATTGTTTAAATTTAAATTGGTAGGTAAGTTTTAAGTTTAGAAAAACGAAAACATATGGGAGGATAATAAAGCATTGGCATTGGTGATCATGGGGTACACTAGTACAGGGCAGTGAATTTAGTGTTAGATTTATTTATTTATTTATTTTATTAGATTTAGGTGTGAAAGTAAAGTTTTGACTCATTTACAAACTAGTTATAAGGTAACGGAAAGTTCGTTTATGTTCGTTTATTTAATAAACTAATGAACATGAATACAATTTTCTTGTTCGTTTAGTTAAATGAATGAACATAAACAATGGTCTCGTTCGTTTGTTTACGTTTGTGAACATTCGTTTGTTTATGTCCGTTTACATGAACAATGGTCAAAGAAGTGTGTGCACGATTCTGTAGTCACTTTTTTATTTTCTTAAATATGTATCATTCTCGTATGAACCGATCAAAAAGAGGAATGTGTTAGTATTAAAAAGAAAGGTATGTTTAGAGAAATGTAGGCATTGTTTGGCAAAAAATAAGTTACCTTATAAGTTAGCTTATAAACTAACTTATTTTCAATGTACATGTTTGGATTACATAAGCTGACTTATAAGCTAGCCTATTGATAAGCTATTTTGAGTAGCTTATGAGGAGTTTTTTGCCATCTTTTCTGATTATACCCTTATTAATATTAATTCTTTTTAAGATGTCATTTTCAGTTATTTAAATGGTTATCAGCTAGTTTTTGTCAGATATAATTTATTCATCACCAATTATCATTAAATTTATAAGTCATCGATTAACTTATAAACTATCAACTACCTTATTACCATCGTATATTTTATCGCCTACTAAATATAACCGTAGTATATATATATATATATAACAAAAGAATGGTATTTGTAGTGAAATAATGATTTAATGATAATGATAATATAAAAAAAGTGAGTTTGATTGGTAAGTGTGAAACATCAAAGTTGAAGACAAAGGAGGTGAGGTGGGGTCCACATTTAGTAAACACAATTTGCCCCATACCCATCTACCGTCACGTGGCTCGCCTTCATGTCACACCCTTCACTTTCAATTCGGATCACATGCCTTCATAAAGACAACAATACCCTTGCGATATAAAGTTATAGCTTTCATTTATGTTCTTTTTATTAAATTAATTATAGTTTTGGTTTGTTATTTCGCTTTACTTTTAATTCTTTAGACCAACTAGATCCATTAATTCAAAATTATTTTCATCATTCCATCACTTCCTTAATTTTTAATTAAAAAATAAAATTATTACTGTTATCACACATATACAAATATTAAAAAAACAAATCTCCTACTCCACTCATGTTATCCTTAAAATTAAGTTGAGGAGTTAGTGTAACAGATGAACCAAAACGAAAATGGCTTCCAACTCTGAAACATGTTGTGTTTCTTGAATATGAGTAGGTGTTTGGGGTTGATTCACTATAGTAATTCGGGTTTATAACATTACTAAAAGTATAATTGTTCTAATACTCTTTATAAAACTCAAGTACATGGAACAAAAAATTGTGTCATCTATTATGCAAGTTTAAAGTGAATTACATTAATGGTCCCTGTGGTTTGTTCAAAATTTGGATTCGGTCCCTAAAATCAACTATTTACATTGATGATCCCTAACTTTTCAATTTCATAACACTTACACCGTCAACCTGAAACCCGCCTAACCCAACCAGCTAACAACCCAATTAAACCCAACCCTAGTTTTTCTTTGGAATTTTGCCATCCTAGCTGCGTTTCAATCTTAGGCTCTATGTCCTTTAGTCTTCTACATTTGTTCACTTCTCCTATTTTGAGCATGAGGTAAACATCTCTAAGGTATCGGTGTGAGTTAACCTAAAGAACAATAGGTAACACTTAGGTGTCACCATCTTAGCTTAAATCCTTGGCTTGATTGCTCATTGTTAGCACTCACGATGATGTAGACAAGTTGATCACTTGTTTATGCCCAAAGTTAAGTCTCATGCCTTTGAATGGGTTGGACACGGTGATCCCAACTTAAGTGATCTAAGGGAACTTGAAAGTTCTTTAACCACCGAGGAATCTAGGTTTCGCACAACGAGAATTGATTTAATCTGATTTTGGTAGGTTATTTGTGTTATATCGAAATATGCAATGACTCCTAATACCATTTGGATTTAAGGACTCGAAAGGATCTATAAATATCATTGTTGGTCGGTGTAATATCTCACAATGGTTGGGGAGGGGAACAAAGGTTACCTTATAAGGGACTTGATACCTCCTCTGTTAGATGTGTGTTTATAACTCTGAATCTAGGTGTATGGACAAAGCGGATAATATCTGGTATGGTTGGTCTGTGATGTTATAGATGGTATCAGAGCCGAGAACGGGATTGGTGTGCCAGCAAGGATGTTGGGCTCCCAATAGAGGTAGATTTGTAATATCACACAATGGTTGGGGAGGGGAACAAAGGTTTCCTTATAAGGAACTTGATACCTCATCTATCAGACGCGTTTTAAAACCGTAACTAGGTGTATGGACAAAGCATACAATATCTAGTACGGTTGGCATGGGATGTTATAGTAGACTTTTGATTCAACATTATGGTTACTTTATGAAGGTTGTGTGAACTTACTACTAAAGTCACATCTTGGAAGCGAGTGACCTGAGTAGCAGTAGAATGTCCACTGTCCTTAAACAAGTGTATACCGTAGTTCCTCAATAATGCTTACACCCGCTCTTACTTCACTTTTATTCAAAACATACAAAATTTGTTATTCTACACAAATTCAAAGTAATTACTCCTCTCTAATTAAAATTTTCACAAAGGAAGTTCATGAAAAATCTTGGGAGTCAAGTGCTTGTGGAGTGTGGACACTATCTTGGTGGTAACCACTGTATTACTTAAAAGCGATAATATTGGCAAGTGTATACTTGCATTGGTCACAAATGGGTTACTTGCCTGCCTAAGGCAACATCTAATCATGCAACAAAAACTTCCTCGTCGGCAATTTCGGTGCCTCAACTATATCTCTGTAAGATAATAAACAAATAAGCAACAAATTGGATTCAGTGTCTTCAAAATTCATTACACAAAACTTATGTTTCCAAATAAAAAACCAAATCAAAATCTATCAAAAATCCGAAACCAAAATCAGGAACAATGAAAAATATGTAACTTCAAATCAAGAATAATGAAAAACCCAACCACAAGAGTTATGATGCAGTGGATGAGGACTTGGAGGATAGGATGAAATATCTTATCTGCCTAAGATTCAATTCCAGACATACACGATAGTTATTGTAATTGAATTTATCATAACTGATTTCTTATAGTCACATTATGTGTTTTTAATAAACAGTCGCTACCCCTGGTATGTGTTTTAAAGTTAAACGAAGATAGTGGATAATCTTTTGAGCCCCAACCCAATGACCAATAAAAAAACCAAAAACAAAATATAATTATCCAATACCAAATTTATTATATCTTTATTATCTGATTTTGATTATTCACATAATAAAAACAAAATGAGTAGAAAAAACATACCCGAGTTTACGATAATATCCTCTCATCCATATCCCCTTTGTTTTCGTTCTCAGTTGATATCCAGTTAGCAAGAATGATGAAAAGTATCTAAAATGGCTGTTTCCACCACCACCATTAACGACCTCCCTGACGTCATCCTTTCCAACATAATCGCCGCCGTCTCCGACGTCCGTACACGGAACGCCGCCTCTTTGGTCTCCACAAAATGGCTTCTTTTAGAACGATCCACTCGCACCGCCCTCACCCTCCGTGGCAACGCTCGTGACCTCTTGATGTTACCTTCCTGCTTCCGATCTGTTACTCACCTTGATCTTTCGCTTCTTTCTCCATGGGGCCACCCGCTGCTATCCGCCACCGCCACCGCCACCGCCGATCCTGCTCTCTTTGCTCACCTCCTCCGTCAGTCTTTCCCTAACGTTAAGTCACTCATCATCTACTCACGAAATCCCTTTGCTCTTCAGCTTTTAGCTCCTCAATGGTCGTCGCTTTCTGAGATCAAGCTAGTCCGGTGGCATCAACGGCCACCGCAACTGCCTCCCGCCGCCGATATCCTTCCGATTTTCGAGAATTGTAACGATATCACTTCTCTGGATCTCTCGAGTTTCTATTGTTGGACTGATGATATTCCTCCAGCCCTAAAAACTCATCCTCAAATCGCGACGAAGCTTACGTTTCTCAATCTTCTTAATCCGTCTTTTCCTGATGGATTCAAAGCTCAAGAGGTGGAAGAAATCTCGAAAGCTTGTCCCAATCTGAAGAAATTGTTGATAGTTTGTATGTTTGATCCTAGATACATTGGATTCGTTGGAGACGAAACCCTACTTTCGATTCCAATCAATTGCCCCAAATTATCACTTCTTCATCTCGCAGATCCATTAGCTTTGTTGAACGCTAGAACTGATCCAAACACACAAGGATTCACACCAGATGATGCCAGTATCACAGTTGCTACATTGATCGAGATGTTCTCTGGACTTCCATTAATGGAGGAGCTTACACTAGACGTTTGCAACAACATCAGAGACGCTGCTCCTGCCATGGAGATTCTCAACTCCAAATGTCCCAAATTAAGGTCTCTAAAGCTAGGCAACTTCCATGGCATTTCGATGCCAATTGAATCCAAATTAGATGGGGTTGCTTTGTGTCAAAGGCTTGAATCATTATCGATCAGAAACGTAGCCGATTTAACAGATATGGGTTTGATCGCAATTGCTCGTGGGTGTTCGAAATTGGTTAAATTTGAGGTTCAAGGCTGCAAGAACATCACGGTTCGTGGAATGCGTACTTTTGTTTGTTTGCTAAATCGCACTTTAATCGATGTTAAGATCTCGTGTTGTAAGAATCTAGGTGCATCTTCGTCGTTAAAAGCCTTGGAACCGATCCAAGATCGTATTAAACGTCTTCATATCGATTGCATATGGGACACTTCTCAAGAATGCGAAACTCTCGATGAACTTGTATACAATTTCGTTCTTGATGAACAACAAGAAGAAGAAGAAAGTGACGATTTGGGTAACAAGAGGAAAAAACGCAAGCTTGATTTCGATCTGAATGATTCAGACAACGGGTTTCAAGAAAAGACATGGGAGAAACTCGAAAGTCTATCCCTTTGGTTTCCCGTTGGCGAGTTTTTGACACCATTATTATCATCAGGACTCGAAGATTGCCCAAATTTGGAAGAGATTTGCATAAAAGTGGAAGGAGATTGTCGTCATTTGTCAAAACCCGCACAACGTGAATTCGGGTTACGATCACTCGCATTATACCCGAAACTAACAAAAATGCAATTGGATTGCGGTGACACTATTGGGTACGCCCACACGGCCCCATCGGGCCATATGGATCTGAGCCTATGGGAACGGTTTTATCTCTTTGGGATCGGGTCGTTGAACCTAGATGAACTTGATTACTGGCCGCCACAAGATCGAGATGTTAACCAGCGGAGTCTTTCGCTGCCTGCGGCTGGATTGCTTCAAGAATGTCCAATGTTACGGAAACTGTTTATCCATGGAACAGCTCATGAACATTTTTTAATGTTTCTTTTGCGGATACCAAACTTAAGAGACGTTCAGCTCCGAGAAGATTACTATCCTGCCCCTGAGAACGATATGAGTACCGAGATGAGAGCTGATTCATGTAGTCGTTTTGAAGATGCGTTGAATAGGCGTCAAATTGATGATTAAAATTCACAAATTTCATGGCATGTAATAAGATGTTAAGTTTTGAATAATTGTATTTGTTATGCATCGAATCGAATGGAATTCCATGAGATCAAATCAGTTCTAATAGTAATAACCAAACAAGCAAGTGGGTTTTGTTTTTTGTTCCAAATAACTGGATTTTATACAGAAGTCAGAAAGTTGAGCCGAAAAACATATTGTAACACCTCTACTATTATGTCTTTTTTTTGTTCTGTTTTCCAATCTATATTATAATAGAAATAGAAGAAATAGAGTAGTAGTAGTAGATAGTGATCAACAAAGGGTGTATTCGCAGTCCAGTAAACGAGTCAGGATGTCTTCGCAGCTTGGTCGCTCGTTCGGTTCTGCCCAGCAATCTGCAACAATCAACTACCATTAGCTTCCCTACACCCTTGTTAAATAAATCAAATCAAACAAACTCTCTCTCTCTCTCTCTCTCTCTCTCTCTATATATATATATATATATATATATAGGGTCAGCTTTAGGGGAAAATGCCAAAAAAAAGAGAAAACTGAAAACACCCTTGAAGCCCTCCATCTGGGCCGGTATGCACAAATACATACTAGTAATTTGTGACATGCATTTGTGCATTTGTGCTAGTGCATAGAAAAAAAAACAGTTTCAATCGCTTGTATCCATTTGTGCATACCATCCCGATGGAGGGTTCTCAGGGTGTTTTTCAGTTTTCTCTTTTTTTAGCGTTTTTCCCTGAACCTCCCTCTATATATATATATATATATATTTATATGTATATATATATTTTATTTGAAGGCGGGGTCTTGTATGTGAAGCACCCACCTTGTTGATATCATGTCAGAATAACGATTGTATTAATCTTGATCCATAAGGTTCGGTTGGAAATTTTATAACTTTTTTCGGGGATATTTGATTTTTGTATCGATACATTTAATAAACAAACAAGATTAAGAAAAGGGTACGTACCAGCAATTAGCCTGCCAAGGGGACCTTCAGGGATCTCCAACCGTGAACCTTCATTGGCAACAGAATATACGACCTGAACAGAAGAATAGCATATGATTCAGTGAAACTGCTCAGTTCTGTATTCACATATGAATCTGCAAAAGGAACTTACCCGTTCAGGTGGCAAACCTTCCCATGGCCTATTGAGAGTGCACAACTCCCACATGATGACACCAAGGCTGAAAATATCACATTTCTCAGTAAAAGGTTCGTTTCGGATAAGTTCTGGAGCCATCCATTCAGGGGTTCCTGCTGATGAGGTATCTTTCATAGGCGATTCTGTCATCATTCTCGACAGCCCAAAATCACATATCTTTATGGTCCAATGCTTATTCACCAAACAATTTGCACTTTTTATATCACGATGAGCTATCTTCATTCGGTGAATACACATCAACCCCCTTTTTATCATTTCATCACATGCAGAAAGAGATAACAATTAGATCAAGTCTGCTCATATGGTATGCATGTAAATTTATATGAAACACGTATGAAAGTTGAGCGAAAATCCAATTTTCATTGCAATTTAAAAACTATTATATCTTTCATAATGTGCAAAAGTGACCAACCTGCATATATCACGAAGCATTTTAAGTCTTCTTCGCCAGCTGAGTTTCTTCTTTTGACCACTTAAATGAATCAAGTAATACAACGATCCCATCTCCATATACTCGGTAATCATCGATAAGCGTGGAGGCCTTGTGCAGGCACCAAGAAACAATATAACTGAAATAAAGTCATCATTTCAATTATTTACTGCAGTAATTTATGATTTCTGATACAACAATCCTTATATTCAATTACATAAAAAAAATTAAAAATACAAAAAAAAGAAAGGCATACCATTTGGATGTCGAAGGCGACTGTCAAAGAACCAAAAGAAATAAAATAAAAGTGGAGTCAGAAGCGTGTAAATAAATAAATCTATGATCATCAGAAAAATCATCCACTAATAGATTGGTTACCTAAGGATGGATATTTCATTGCAGAAATCTTCCATGTTCTCAGCAGTTAGATCTTGTTCCAGAAAAACTTTAATTGCTACCTCTGTCCCGTTCCAAATGCCACGAAAAACTTCCCCAAAGAATCCTGGATTCGAGAAAATCACAACCCAATTCAATAAATCAACTCCATGTATGGCATAAAGCATCCAGCTAGAAGCTTTTCAAAAGACAAAAGAAAACAAATATATATATATATATATATACAGATAGATAGATGAGTAGTTACCAATTCCGACTCGAGTGCCAACAGTAAGTTCAGAGAAGTCAATGTTCCATTCTTGATAAGGAAGAAGAGGCTTATTTTGGAACATGGGTGAATCGAGAATTTTGTTCCATGTTGAGACTGTTTCATCAGGAACCATCCCATCAGGTCTGGCTGAAGCTGGATGTCTGAATTCATGAGGAGATGAAGGTAATGACATTGCCTTTTGAGAAGTCACATGCTCCCTTTGAAGAGAATATAAAGATCTTCCATCATGTTGTTCCGTGCGAAAATCAGACTCCTAAAGCACCACACCAAAGTTATTAACATTAATACAGAGTCGAAACATTGTCACTTATCTTTATATATATATATATATACACACACTTACATATGTAGCTATACGTATCTTTATAGATACATGTTATATATGTTTCTATACATACAATTGCACATCTTATGATAGTAGTCATTGTCAATTAAATTACCAACCAACAAGTTAAACTGCCACAAATTTACTTATCTGGATTGGACCAAATACTGAATACTGAATAGTGACAGAAACACATACATCTTTCTTAATGTCTGCACTCTGCAGCCTAGTATCAACCTGTTCTCTCGATAGTCGATTCTGCTTTAATGTCTCATTCATCGCCCGTACAGCCCTACATGTCATACAAGAAAGAATTTATCTTCAAGATATGTTACCTCTAATTCTAAAGCAAGCTTTCTTACCAAATATTAGTCAAGATAATGTCAACCAAATATCAGACAAAAAGACCAAGTAAAAATTATAAAATATCAACCTTACGATGTCATCACCGATTTCTGGAGTAATACTAATACTTCTTCTTCGATTTCTACGATGTTCGGATGTTGACGTGCCTTCTGACCTGTAGTATACACATTTAATACTCTGGGATTAGTTTGTTTGTTTCTAAAGGATCATGCAAAAAGTATTACATGCAAACAAAGTACTTGGGATGATATGCAATTGCCAAGAACATTGTAAACTAACTTGAAAGCTTTTAAAACCAAAGCTAAATCTAAGGCAAGATAATGATAAACTAGCAAATATAGTAAAGCCAGTAATGAGACCCGAAATTTAACAATGGTTCCACTACCGTGAGGTAGTGTACATCCACGAGATCACTTGTATTAATATGCCAAAGAGAGTACAAAGCAACATACAAGAGATGATGATCACCGAAACTGAGACGAGAGAGATCACTTTCTATCTAGCCATGGAAGAACACAAGAAGTTTTTCTTCTAAAAACTTAAATCAAAAATTGAAACTAAATGGCTTGTATATGGAAAAAGCAGAGCTTGGAAAGCACCAAAATCTGCCAAGAGAATCGCCCCTATTGGTCTATGTGATTGTATCACGCAATCGTGGCCAAAATGCCTATATCACGAAAATGGTACCGGAACTCTAGGCCCAGATCGCGTCCTAGGCGATTGTACCATGCGATCGTCCTCCTTCCATAATCATGAAACCACCTCATGTCACACTAGCATCAAGAAGAATGAAATCCCAATTTTTCCAGCCAGGTTTTCATTCCATGCATGTTGGACCATGAAACAGTAAAACTCCAATTGATGAAAACTTGAAAAGTTTACAGAATTTCCATGAAAAAGATCAAATCTTATTCCATGGAGTCAGAATGCATGATCGTATTACTGAGCAATGTGGGAAAATATGCATCCAAGATTCACAGATGGGCCACTGCAATACTAAATAAAGACAGGATATTTTCATCTCTGATCTCCCCAAAAGCAAACATGATGAAATAGTTTGCAAGAAGCCACCTTCAAACAAACAAAATCTACTGAATTTGTTTTGCACACATAAAAATATGATCCTTAGAGATGAGCGTAGTTGCCTCATTATTGCAATACATCTCCATTAAATATTATGTAGAATCACCCAACTAGTTTACTACACCAAAACCCATGTTTACTCAGACTTGGAACTTGAACAAAAAAAAATAACATTATATTTCTTGCTCTTCCAGGATATAGAGATTACTTGCAGCAAAGACCCAATACTAGCTTATAGATCTCCCTAACATATGAACATCCTACATGACTACATTTAAATAGCATGTGCAAGTGTCCCTTTGATCGGTACATGAAAGGGTATTTCTTGGAATATCACCTACATATGGACAGCTCAATATCTTCAAAAGCAGAAGGGGAAAAATATAGCCTATCTCACCAGACACTAAAAGGCTGTATCATGGCTAGTGATGTAAGATAGATCAGTTTTCCTATAGTTTCTAGTAACTTTCTGGACCATCAAGTAGTCACCAAGATGTGAATGCCACGAGGATTGATGTAATATTTGGTAATTTGATTATCAATTTATCATACTTGGTAATCTCTACCAAGATATTAGGATATACTTTAACCAACATATAAAGTTGTACTTACATGACCTAGACACCTTAATTCCCAAGAAATAGAGGTTCAAAATTTATCTGAAATTCCCTCTAAATCATCCCAGATAACATTACACAGAAAAAAAATCATATGTTAATGTGTTTACATAAGAAGTTATGAATAGTCAAAAGCATTAGTCGTCGTCCACAATTTATCTGGCGCATGAAGATACCAAGAGAAACAAACTCAAGAATATGTGAGAGTTTAAACAGACACAACTGATAAAAACCAGCAAGAGGTTCCCCACTCTTTTTCTAAGAGGTTTACTTTATTCTTGACTGCTATCCAGCTATAAAAGTGGAACTATAATGTTATCCCATAAAACATTCTTCTCACAAAATAACATTAGAACATGTGCTATGCCTAACAAGTCAATGAAGAATAGCTCACTAGAAGTCAGAAAGTAGCATTTAGCTACTAGCCTCTCTTTCAACCTTGCAAAAGATCCAACTCTGATGGTTTTTGAGCATTCACATACTTACACCCAATAGAATCCTTTCTAGAAGGAACATCAACAAGATCTCAAAAGCAAGATGAGCTAGGACCATAAAACCATTGCAATAAAAATGATGACCATCCACAACTTGGACAAAAACATAGTGACTGAAATAAATATTGGCATAAGACAGCATGATGAAATGGGTCATTACAATTCCTTCATAACCTTGCAGACACAAGTATGCTTTTTTTTCCATTTATGTACACAAGCTCCTTTAGCATGGTGTGTTAAATAACAAGATAATAGATTTTTCATTGACGAAAGCCAATTAATTCAAAACTTACATGCTTCTTTGACCATAACTAGTCATCTCATTAACTTTACAAATTTATGATGTTTTCAATATAGGATTAAGTGAAAGCTTGCATACAGGCTTTGAGTAATGCACTTCAATTTCCATATAACCCGTTTAATATTCATCAAGCCATATTGAAGACGAGTGAACAAAAATTAAACATGATTACGTGATGGTAACCAAGATAAGTGATGACAACTTCTTTTACTTGTCAGCTTGTACATCCGTTTATGTTAAAGAGTGGCCCTTTATGAATTGTCTTTCTTTCTTGAAAAGGTCAGCATGAGCAATTATTTTGACACTGGAGTAAAGAACATAAGACATCTCAAATTATCAACGGCTTATTTTATATTACGGATAAAAAAATTTATCAATATTGATTGCTGACAATGCGATTAGATTGTGCTAGAAGCTCCTCAAGTCACCTAGCTCTGACAATGCGATTTGATTTTTCTTTGTCTTTTTAATGTCTAATTTGTCAGTTTCTAATGTATAACCTATTTTAAATCATTAATCATTTTATATTATTGACTCATTGGATAATAGTATAAAATATATGTTTACATGTATAATAATTTATATGATATCAAAATTTGCCGCCATAAGTCACGCCTTGAAAAAAGGCCGTGGCTCTTAAGGCTTGAACTCGCCGCCAGGCCACGCCTCACGCCATTTTGAACCTTGGTTATGATACATTATGTTTTCTATGTAGAGAAAGAGGCTTATGGTTATACTCTCAGCAACAAAGAGCATGAAAATATTTCCACGGGATGTTGGTAATATGTGTCTACAAATACCCACAACAACACTAGAGGAGAAGCAAATCCTAAACAAAAGTTGCTTTGTTAATTGTTATAGTGATAAGACTCTTAAACTATGCATTTACAATTGCACTTAGTAAGCAAAGGCATAACACTCAGCAGGTAATTCTCCCTTAGTAATATGTCCAGAAATATCCTTAACACCACCTGAGGAAATAATCTTAGGGGCGTGTTTACCAAACACTTACCCGGTAAGCGCTTACCGGTAAAATTCAACACTATGATTTACTTACCGAGTAAGATTTTAGTTCACAAAAACGACATTATGTGCAACAATTTACCCGGTAAGCGCTTACCATGATAAGAGTCATCGCCCTCACTTACCGGGTAAGACTCTTGGTCCTTGCCTCGCTCTTACCGGGTAAGATTCTTGGTCATACCTATATTCATCCGGTAAGGTAATATGACTTGGTAAACACTTACCCGGGTAAGTTTTGGTAAACGGCCCCTTAGAGGACCTGTGGTGTGTTATAGCAGTAAGTCACACCATGCATTTAAGGTAACACTTGGTAGGCAAAGAGATAACAGCAAAATGCACCAATGATGTAGCAAACATAAAAGAAAAAATATGTCAAATCATACATAATAAGATGTGCATGTCAGGTAAGCTTCAATAATGCAGAAAGCTTATATAGAAGTTGTAAGAACCTTGAAGGACCAACGTCATCCGGATAGTCTC
Organism: Silybum marianum; assembly: GCA_036898165.1. Taxonomy (NCBI): domain Eukaryota; kingdom Viridiplantae; phylum Streptophyta; class Magnoliopsida; order Asterales; family Asteraceae; genus Silybum; species Silybum marianum. The sequence continues at coordinate 241,800 of CM072531.1, read as the reverse complement.
TAAATGATCTCCTATCACCACCAAGCATAGACCGGCCGCGAGCTCGAAAGGAAGGATGCTCTGGACTGCAATATCGCAAAAAAGGCTTGCTAAGATTTCATAGTCAGCGTGAACTAGAAAAGCAAGTAAACACACTGCTTACTTATCAAACTTAAACAAGTAAACTTGTAAATCCACATTCAAACTTGCTAAGATGTGCATGTTGTCTCTTTGCAAATCCACATTCAAACTAGTAAAAGCAACAAGTCTTGCAACAAAATCATAGACTGCAACTTTATTGGTATAGCATATTATTACGTCGTTCCAAATTCAGGTTTGAATAGGAAGCACATTGCTTAAAAACAAATTAATTTGAAGAAAATCTGAACGTTGTTGAACTACTGCATTTGTAACTGAGAGTCTGAGGCATGAAAATCATACAACCAAATTCATTGATTCATGTTGTCTACAAGGCTAAACATTGTAAGGTTCACTCTCTTGCCCATAACATTTAGAAGTTCTTATCTTTGGTACAATCAAGAAATAAAACGCCTTCAAAAATATAGTAGCACATCTCTCCTTAGGGTTCGTTGTTTAGTCACTAAACAATGTGAACTACTTTGCAGCAGAAATGCAAGAAAATCACATAGCACAAAACCATATAGCATGAAAACTGAAAAAGACCTTGAACTTGCAGTCCTTGGTTCACTTATCACCTTCCTCCGGCTCCTTCGCCAAAACGTAGCAGCAATATCTGGTTCACTATGAGATAAACTGATGTATAGGAAAGAATAAGAACTATAAAACATAACCTAGAATAATTGATCAAACCCAAGTATGGTGGTAAAGATGAAAAAAATAGAATGAGAACACATGCCATCATAGAATGCAATCCCCGACTAGTAGTTGTGTGATTATGTTAGTTCCTACTTTCTCTTAGTACTTAATAAAGTTTGTTTGGCGTTTCAAAAGACAAAAAGAAATGCTAAGATTAGAACAGAATACCTCCATTTTCCATCAATGGAAGACGAAGAACGCATCATTTTATTCCTCAATGAAGGTCCAGGCACATTCAAAGATGATTCCAGTCTCCTCTGGTAATGAAGATTGTCATCTTTCTCAGAACTGCAGTATTGCTAATTTCAGCAAGCAGCAGTAGAAAAGAAAAAATAATGTGAAGATACATACATACATACATACTAAAAGAAGCTAACCTCTCATTGTCCATCCTCTCTGAAAAACCATATAAAGGGCTGTTTGGTTCTAACGGTGAATCACATGAGTCATTTTCAGCAGAATCACTTTCTCCCGCTCCAGAAATGTGGGTCATAAAAATCGCCTTCGTTGATCGGGGTATGAGTTGACCCGGAAATCGCATAAGATCAACCAGTAGTTCTACAGAATTCAAAACAACTACTACAGACATATGCTTATATGAATCAACACACTCACCAACTCCTTCATTAGGTAACCCCTGGAAAAACAAACATCAAGTTTATGTGTGGAAATTGAACCAAATAAATTTCAAAATGCTACATCTTGTTTGTTATCAAATAGTCATGGGAGTAGATAATATAATGCATAAGTCAGGGTATTTTGGTCAAATGAATTTTAGTGCTTACCACTACCAGTCTACTTTCGAAACCTACGGTATCAGCAAGGACTTTAAACAATATTGCTCGAGGACGGCATGAACCATTTTTAATATGCCCCAGCAACTGGACACCTCGACTGCCAGGAACATGAGAAACATCCTCGGCTGTAGCTTTAATTGGGCTATCAAACTGTGGCCGCTTATAGAAATCTGAGACCTGTAGACGAAATTACATGCATCTTTATAAACCACAAACTAAGCTTTCAAATATACAATACAAATAGGAGCCAAGGATTTATGATAACTATAATCACCATGACACCAGTGTGACAGTTCACCAATGTGCCAGTGCCCATGGCGCATGTCCGAGAAATTAGAGCATCTCCAATAGATTCTCCAAAAATGGACGACCAAAATTCAAAAATCTTTAAAAAAATTGCAGTCAACTCTAACAGCTTCTCCATTTTGGAGACTACGCCATTAATTATATTACTAAAATATTCCATACATTTAATAAAATATTATTTCTCTCTCCTAAACATTTAAATTTCGAAGTTTCTTATTGGTGGAATATAATAAAAAAGAATCTCTCTCTTGATAATCATTTTTGGGGAGTTCACATTTGGAGAATTTCACATCTCTCTCCTACTTTCTCCATTTTGGAGAATCTGTTCAAGCAAAAAAATTACACAAAATGCCCATTTTGGAGAATCGGTTAGAGATGCTCTTAGAACCAATGTTTCCTTCTGTATGGAGCCCAGACATATTGTGGGTGTGTACAAAACATCCTAGACTTTTCTTCAAAGGATAACATTTAAAAAGACTTTTTGCATTATAGATAAAAAGGTGTAAACATAATATTTCTCAAAATCAAATTAAATAGGAATTTTTGTTACATTTTCACACCTCTGAACAGTGTGTCTTATACAGGTAATGCATTTCCAAAAGACATTCAAACCCACACAGATTTATATGAGAATGAAATTGAAAAGTGGTTTTTTGACTTTCAAAAGTCAGGTCAGGGCACTTATTATGGAACAGGAGTACAGAGTACTATGTGTAATTATGATGTAATAAATGTTGATTATATGTCCATTATCAAAAGACTCTCAAGTCTTATGTTTACTTTTTGCAAGATACTAAGAACGGACCAGCCATTTTAATTTGGTTAAAACAAAGCTTGTCTAGTAGTCACCAAAACCTGGATTATTTTGATTCAACTATTACTTAGGCCCTCCTGTTCAGCTGGAGTAACCGGCAAGACAATCATTAAAACAGTTGTCAGTCTTAAGTTTCTAGGGCTAACAGTGCCGGTGAACGTAACTGGTTAATTTTCTTTAAGAAGAGTGCAAGCGCTTTCATCAAGAATTTAAAAGACCTCCATTGAGCATGTAGCCTAAAACTTACAGGAGTGACATCAGATTAGTAATACAGCATTCTGCCATTGGCATCTAATATCCAATTAAGCTTGTCTAAATGTGTAAACGTCTATTCACCTGACTGGTTATATAACTGACAATCTGGCATATCTTTCACGCTGATGTTGATGTTTGTATTACAGTGGATTACACTATTCACATTGCTTGTGGGCCCTTTGAGTTCCCTACTCATTTCTCATCATGCACAGAAAGAAAAGTGTACGAGAAATTTTCTAGATAGAAATACAACAGTTGATGAGCAACCTCCTTGTGAAGCTAGAGGGCCACTTACAAGCAGTAACAGCTTTATACAATTACAACAATTTTCATCAAAACAACTCAATCTATGTATAAATATATAACTACTACAATTCAATCAATTAAAAGTGCATGGTAAGTCAAAATTCAGAACTCACCAATCCAGCAATCTTTTTGATAATTGCCGCAGGATTTGAGTTCAAACCTTTCACTAGTGTGGCAATGAGTTGCTTTAGCATGGAAAGCTTCTTATCTTTTTGGGCATCGACAAGTATTATATCGGCTTTCACACCCTCAAGCTCCAAATCATGGAGCTCTTCCAAGGTGGGAATATCATCAAAAAGATCCTTGAGCCTCTTATCCTGTAGAGATTATACATTAATAAATATAAAGCAGCTTCATCTAGAAGAACTTCCATTATAATGCCAAAAATCTAGATATAATTATCGACGTTCATGCATGATTTATTCTTGGAGGTACTTCCTATCAGCAGAATTGGAGCTTGCGATTAATGCTTCAAAAAACTCATATGCCTAAAATAGCTATAATGATTTATTCTTTTAAAAACATCACATTACGCGGTCTGTCACTCCCTCCCCTTCTCTCCCTTCGTCTCTCTCACCCCCACCCCCAGGACCAAACTATCTCCTATTTACAAGAATGCAGGAAGCTAGGACAAGAGGTGGGATGATAAACAATGAGATAATCTTCGAAGCATTCAATACATACTCTTTGTTTCTCATCAGCTCTGTCATTGCATCAGCATTGTAGAAATATGAAGTTGTTAATCAAGATTCAGATCCATCAGTTCAAATTAGACAAAAAGGACATCATATTTGCACCATGCCCACCAATTTACAGTTATTCATGATGCAATGGAACATTATGGAAACCAATAGAAGAAAACTGTGGTTCATTTCTGGATCATCCTTTCTATCAGAGACAGAGAGCAAGAAATGATGCATTCTTAAAAGGGAACTACAAATGGTGGATCGCTGTTTCTAAGATCACATCACATCCTTCAAATAAAGACTGTGTTCGTGGTTTAAAGCTTTCAACTTCATATTTGGGCGACCAATCAACAGTTGAGCTATAGAGCATAGTTTATCAAAAAGATCAAATACAAAGGAGTTATTATTATTTTAAGGGTCTACCTATTTAGCCAATATGATCTATAGAAATCTAGTCAAGTGTTATCTAATATTCAAAAAGGGTCCTTGTATTCCCTTCATGAAATTGCAAAAGATGGATCTGCAACTGGTTACGGGTAAGTGATGTATGGTTCATTATTATCGATGAAAGCAATTTTTGGTGAAAAAAATTATGAGAATAGATTTGAAAAAACCTCAGTTTGTTATGCAAAAGTTCTCATTTCCTTGTGTTTTATTCCACATGAGCTCAATTCCTTCACAATGACCATATCATGCATTCATCAGCTTTAAGTTACATGCCTATGAAATTTGTGGTGTAACCTACACTTACTAGAACATGTATATACCAACATAAACATTTCTGTGAAGCACAATTGTATTGAATCTAGTGTGCAAAGATCCATAGGAGGTTGTGAATTGTGATAGCAGCAATCCAGTTGAACTAGCAGATTCTAAGTGCTTACATGAACGACTGAGTAGAATCCATTTGGAATAGGTTCAGAAAGCACTCCAGTGCTCCAGAGGATTTGTGATGCTGATTGTGATTGAGATAGAAACCTGTCATATGTACTGCTGCTCATAGATCTTCTATGAGTTAGAGTTTCTTTCTTTGAGTCCAAGGAAACAGACCCAAATTTATCAACAAACTCTGAAGGCCACCATGTATTATTAGAAGGCCCATGCTCTGAGGTCCCTAATTCATCTCGTGTCTCTTCCGTATCCATCTATAAATGAATCACATTACCAATATATCACTGCTTATTTCAAAACAACCTTCTTAGCTCCAAATTAGAATAGCAGCTCCATTTACTAACACAATTCCTTCATTTTGATCCCATATCTGGGGGCCATATGACCTGCAATATGAAACCAGGGGTTTAACCTTGCATCAATTTCAATGAAGTGAATAATATAAGTTGAAAACAGAAGTAAGAGTGATATTATATAGAAAATCCAGTCAACAACTAGCAGCAGTATGATAAAGAAAATACAATGAAGAATTTGCAATTTATCAATATAAATGGAGCAACCAAGGTGAGATGCAAAAGCATACTGAAAAATTGACACAAACAAGATACAGTCTCCACAAGAACAGACTATGCTACACCATATCGCAGAGCAAGGGCGGTAAAAATAGAAAAAAATTAGCAAGAGAGAGAGAGAGAGAGGGATAATGATGATCTTCTAAAGACTTCAGATCCTTACTCAGAACTACAACCTTTATATGTGATCCAAATAAAACACCATAATGATCTGAAGTTCATAACCCTACAAGACATGGGTGAAAGATGAAGGTTCAATGGATTTAGCAGTGCATTATCATTTCTTTTACCTTAAATATCAGATTCTGTAGATCATCTTATCAATAACAGAAGTAGACATCTAACATGAAACAGCGCGAAGGAAATTATTCGCTAAGCCATCAGAAGGATGCGTAGGCAGAAAACTCAGACCTTAAAGCTAATGTACTTTTGATGTTGTCCTAGAGCATAAGGGGCAATGCTAACCAAAAACTGTTCACCCATTTGAATGTAACTCACAATTAGCTTTTTACTACACTAGGATGACACACATATATAGAGAATTCAAAGAAATTATATGAGATAGTTTGTGATGTTAATTAGGTTAAAATGAGCTAATTAACCAGAAGGATAAACTTAATCACCAATAATAGCATGAATAAGAATGGACTACTACAAAAAGGACTGCAACAGACTGCAATATCCATATCCGGAACATAACAAAACTCTGTATATATGAAATATCAAAAGTTCAATCAACAAAGAAAATATGTTTTTGCTCCTGTGCATTAGCTGGCTCGAAGTGGTCAAAATGTAGGCAGGGTGACTGAAAGAGATGAACTCAGACACAAGCTCTCTCAACTTTACTGCAGTTCTAGATGAAACTAGTAACTTGAAAACAGAAATAATATAAATCCATGCCACTTTTGTAATCACTAGATATTCTTTTCTAATCCATTTAACATCATCGCATTGCACAATACACTTACAGGGACAGTTGCATTCCATAATTGGGAATTAAAATATGAAGAAGCCTTGACAAGAAACGAGCATTTTCTTTAAAACCTTAAAAGGCACATTAAAATCATCTAAAATAAAGAATGCAAAATATAATTAGATCCTTGAATCCCAAGATTTCGAATCAGATCATTCATTGATAACAATTGAATCATAACATAAAACCATAAACCAAGTTTAACCCTCGAAACGCAAATTTGATCATTGAAACTTGAATTTAATTTACAGAAATCTACAAGAGTTGAACTTAAATAGTCAAAGACTCACATCAAATCCTAATTTTTAAAGCCAGATGCCGACACAAGTGAAGTAACCAGCAGTTGGATCCGAACACTTCACGGCTGATTACAAATTGAATCAACGAGACCTAGTTTCATTTGAATCCAAATCCACCAATTCCGGAGAGAGAGAATCAATTTGCACAACGATTTGTGTGCGCGTGATGAAGGTCTCGTGACAATGATGAGAGAGAAAACGTAGAGATTCAAACGATGAGGAAATATCACAGAGAGAGAGAGAGAGAGAAGAGAGAGATAGAGAGAGAGGCGGGGATTGATTCAATATTTATTTATTTATTTTTTGCTTAATAAAAATGTTTATAGGGTGTTTTTTCAATTTAATTAATTTTTACTTTAAAATCAATTTGTTTGGATTGTTTTTTTTTTCCTCTTAAGTCTTGTATAGATTTAGTTAGTGTTTAAATTAAGTGATTTATAGTTTAAAATGTTGGATCGGTTTCTTTCATCGGGTTGAACCGAACCTTTTTATATTTAAATCTTATATTCTAATATATTCCAGCAGGATAATTGGTCGAGAAATGTGGTATGTTATGCTAAAACGTGACTCAATCCTCCTCAATGCCTCTTCCTTTTGTTTTTATCTGAAAAAGAATGGTCTAAATTATCATACCAGCTTAATCAAAGTTGTTGATAAGCCAACTCGATTCATGTGAACCCTGCCTCCAGATTAAAATAACTTCAAGAACCGTGAAAATGTTAAAGAACTCAAAGAAATTATGTGAACAAATGATCAGAACTCAGGACATTGATATCGTAATAGAGATCAATAATGGCACAAGACATTAGCAAAATTACACGACAACAAAGGGAAGAATGAAATGAAATTACGGATTTGAATGAAAAAAGTACCTTTGGTAGTTGAGTGAAGAAGCATCGAGGAGGTTGAGAGAAGACGCAACGACCGAGTGAAAAGTAGTTGGCGTGATGAGAATAATGGACCATTACTTCATATTTATTATCTCTTATCAAGTAAGATGCACGTACTGTGTAAAAGGAGATGTTAACGGTCTTCTTATTCGATCAACAATCAAATACACGCTCATTGAATCAACGACATTTAGTAACAGATTTAGGAATGTGAAAGCCATTGGTAAGATACTGGATTTAGTAAGGGATTATTTTTCAGCAACTTGTAATGTGTTGCTATGTATTGCATTTAGCAACGGTTTATTTTCCAAATGTTGGTATTTTGAGAATATAAAATTAAGAATAACGATTTACTTATCTATTCAATACTTAAAACAGTAGATTTGAAAAACGGTTATTTCTATCATGTATCTTATTTAGCCAGCCCTCGAAATTTTTTGATAAAAGAGCCCCTAATAACGAAAAGCTACAACTATCATTGAAAAAAAGTGAACATAAGGCTAAGGGAACATGTATATTAACTTAAGATTAGTAGATAGTGTCTATAAACCTTCCTAAAATACTTATATAGCACATGGTGTCTTAAAAAACAATGTACTTAGTATGCTCTTTAGGAAATTGATAGGAAGCTTCATAAGTACAAATAACAACATCTAAATTCAAAGAATCTTTATTTTTAGGATTTGTTATGATTTCATCTTGATTCAATTAATCTACAGAGAATTAATTTATACCATGCAATCCTATTATTTAATGGCATTTTTAATTGTTATTAAGAATATGTTTTTTCGTATTAAGATGTGTCTAGATAAAGATGTATGTCTATATTAAAGATGGAAATCTAACTCATAGCAATGGGTACACATGGGAACAAAGTGGGGGGGGGGGGGGGGGGGGATTTCTCACCTTGGCGGGTAACCTTGGGGGAGACTGATTCAGGATAGTGTTAGGGATGCTACTAAACGTCTCTAATTCGACGCTGATATATATATATATATATATATATAGTGTCAGGTTCATGAGAAAATTGTAAAAAAAATGAAAACTAAGTAACACTCTAATAACCATTCATTTGTACAGTATGCATAGGTGCATATTGTTAGTCCTCCTTATTGCTTTGTTGATAACTCCTTTTAGACGCTTAGTATTATATGTTTTTGTAGTGCTCAACGCTTGTATTCTTCAAAGTTCACTTAATGTTTATCAGTAAGGAAACAACTCAGGTAGACTATCATTAGTTGCTTTCTACCTTAAGACATCATCTAAACTAATGATATTGTGATCAAGACTCAATCTTCTCTAGAATGACGTAGCTGCAGACAAAGATAGGAAGAGTTAAATTGATTTTCAGCGATCAATGTATCTGCATTAGTTGGCTTTGAACATGGAGGAAGCACAACAAGGCGTTGAATAAGATTTTAGACTTTCACAACGTGCTGAATCAAAAGCTTGTTGATCAAGCTTCTCCATCTCTCTAATACGCAAAACATAACCCCATGAAACTACGTGACAGAAGTACAATATAGCTTATGCCTTATTGTCTCTTTTCATGCATGACCACTATTCTAGTACATATTTCACTAACGCCTGAAGTTTGGACAAAGAGAAAACAAGCATAATCTAACATCCTCTCCCTCAATGACACATGGCATGTACTATCTGAGTGTATTAAATGCACTTAGTATAAATGTTCCAAATACTAAAATACGGTTAAGTCTCAATGATCAATTATGGATAATACAGCATACTCTAAAAACGGCACCGAAAATAATGGATAAAACTCTATACCCAAAACAACGCCTTTCGGTGACGAGGGAGACCCATTTCCGTCAACAATGATGTAACACAAAGTAAACCATATTTCAACGTTATCGAACGTCTATCAAAACATATTGGTTATCGAGATCAACCAACCACGGACTATAGTTCGAGTCCTCCAATACTTAAGACGCGTTCTCTAGTTAGAAGTAACATACCACGGGACACATAGTCATCGAGATCAACAACTCACGATCTATAGTTCGAGTCCTTCGGTGCTATAATTTTCGGGTCTAACATATCAAGGAACACACGGTCATCGAGATCAACCACCCACGGTCTATAGTTCGAGTCCTCCGGTGTTATAACCTCTGTGTCTAACTACATACCTATGTGGAAATAACTATTCCCAACCAACATATCTAAAATTGACAGATATGCATATGGGTCCATTGCATCTAATCGAATGACCAACGCACCCAAAATGTGTAAGATAATATATAATAATGCCATAATTTGCGTGTAACTCCAAAAGCTCGTTACATATCGATTTAATTCGGACAATTGTCTTCAAGACTCATTTTAGCCAAAACCGGATTAAAGCATAATAACTCAACACTTAAGTAGTTACTCAGAACAACATAATTGGTCGAGACAAACCATTTTTCAAATGAGATTAAACTGATATATTTCAAAATGTCTTATAATACAATAACATGTATTTTCCAAGTATTTACAAATCAAATACTCTCAAAAATGCATAATACTAAATAACTTTCATTTATAAAATAAAACATCTAAACAGTTCACATTTATGTTTTATTTCATAAAATGTCTAAGAACTCAAACATAAGTATTTTACATGATTTATAAAACCATTTATTCCAAATAATACGTATTTTATAAAAACACTCACACATTTGATAAATAGCAAATAAACATGTTAATACATCAAAAATGGACATTTTTGGCATGTACACTATTTTCACAAAACAACTTGAACTCACCTTGCTAGATTTAGGCTAAATTTAAGCTTACCCCAAACTTGAGCTTTATTTGGTGAAGACTTTGGATCTTCAAGTTAAACCTCTATATCTATGATGTAATTCGTTCAAGAACACCTCCTTATCTTCCAATACATACACAAAAGAGATCCCAAGAGAGGATGAGAGTTGTTGGTGCAAAATGACCAAACTCTAGAATCAAGAAATCAAAGAGGTGATCTTACCTTCCACTTTTATGAGCTCTAAAATCATCAAATAACCTCTAACCATATTTGTTTTCATGTCGAAGAGCTTCAAAAGAATAATCCATAACAACTTGAATCACCCAAATCGGAGCAAAATTGAGAGAGATATGACTCAAATGAGGGAAACCCCATTTTCGGTCTTTAAAAATATTGAACAGAGGCGTTCGCTAGTTGTAACTAGAGAGTGTTGGCTAGTTAGTTCGCTAGTTATAACTAGAGAGCTAACCAGCCCGGGCAACCAAAAGTGTAGGCTAGTTATCAAGCTAGTTTATGCTCCGAAACTAATTTCGTAACCAGCTTGACCCATTTTTTCCTACTTAACTGATCATTTTCTTGAGTTTTGAAGCGCCAACACTAAAACACCGAAAAACATTCAAATGAGCTTAATTTAAACCTTAAAAAACTAAATTTATATACGAACCCGTGATAGAAGATAGTAACGAAAATTTCGGGTGTTACATATATATATAGAGGGGTTTCATTTGCAAACCTTCTCGTTGCTACAAAACCTCTATACCATTGATTTCGTTGACCAATGCCTGAAAACAAAGCAAACTATTTATGTCAAGAATATAATTATTTCACACATATCATAATAAAATTGACACTGAACTGGGTAAAATATTAAGTTTTTAAAAATAACATTAATGTTATTAAGATAAAAGAGATGACTCGCGAAAAAATAACTCATTTATTAAAATCCCCAAAATCTGATAATATGCTTACCAAAATTCAAAGAGATTTCCACATCATTGTGAAATCATGGGTGATTTCATTCAAGGTATGTGCAAGTGCAACCTAGAAGGAAGGTTGCTTGGCACTTTCACTGTCGGTTTAACTTTGCAAACTTTACATTCAAACAAAACTTAATACGGAAATACATTTCAATATAAAAATGCAAACCAAAGATAACTAACAACACAAATACAAACTTCAACCTTGGCTACTTCCACACCGAGATACCTTCTCGAGACGATCCACTATAAGTGTTTGTTTTTTAAAGGAATAACAAAAATCGTTGTACACACAATGTTTACAAAGATGAAAACTCCCAAGTTTCGGGTTATGGGTTAGTGAATTGTCACTTACACCACTTACAAATGGAAGCTCACGTGGTATCTATATCTCTCTTGGATGAATGTGAGAATCAAAATATGAAACTTGAGAGGTTAGATTGTGAACACTTGAAATGAGTGTTATAAGTTCTCAAAATTCGTTTTCAAAGTTAAATTTTCAAGTGTCAAAAGCTTAGATTTCATGGCTAAAAACTTTATGGTCTGACCATAAGTGGAAATCTATTCGAGACACCAAATATACTTCCACTATAACATTTTTTTTAAAACTCCAAATTATACCATTTAAAATCTTGGTTGATTATTATACTCATATACCTCATGTTTTTAATAAGATATCCTTAATTATTATTATTATTATTTTGAAAGGCAATTATATTATATACCACAAACAACCAATACCAAATACAAATAGTCTACCTCATCTACCAATACAAATAGTCTAACTCATATACCTTATTATTGTTTTGAAACATGAAGGTGGTAGCCAAAGTCAAACAAAAACAATGATGAAAAATTAGATTTTTTAAAACCCGATATATTAAAAATAACTTATCTAAAAATCCTGTAATAAGCATGTAAATTGAGGGATAATAAAGTCGGTTGAGTTAAAACAAATTATAAAATGGGATTAAGTCAACTATTTTAATAAAAAAAAAGTATTTTAAATTGATTTTACAAAAACCTATACATTTTAAAATAATATTTTTAAAAGTATGTTTCGTCTTTATTAAAATCTTTTGTTTTAATAGAAATCCATTTTAGTAATTCATGATAGCATTTTATAAGAAACAAGTTTTATAAAAGTTCATTTTAAAATTATTTTATATTCATCCTATTTGTAATTTTATATCAATCCAATCAAAATTCGGATGACAGAATGATTGCTAATAGGCCACCTTAATTTAAGGATTCTGTAATATTTGATTGTATGTACATTTAGATGGTAAATCATGTTATTTTAAGATAGATTTTATTTACTTAAATTATAAGAGTCCTTGAACTATTTAGCATCTTTGTAATTGTCCTGTTTCAAATCAATCTTGGAGACTTTCAATTGCAACTTCACATCTTGCTCGGATTTGATTTTTGAATATTGAACCGACACTTATTTTAGAGTTTTATTGAGATTCTTATCTTATTAAGGTGACAATGATATGACAGAAAAAGATATGGTAAATGAGTTTAAGTTTATTAATGGTTCCACCACTATGAATGCTAGCACCCACCAAAAATCTTATTTTTCTATCTTTTTACATTGTTACATTAACATTACTTCAACAAAACGAGAATTTCAGTAAACTTTAGGGTGGAGGTTCTTGTAAGAACATCATCTGCCTATTTTTTTATTTATAAAATAATAATTACTCAATTTCATTATAATTATATGAATTTAATATAACTATATGTATGTATACACACTAAAATATTCAGAAAAATTAAAATTAAAAATATAACTTATTAATTTAATTTTTTTATTATTGACATAAATATAAATATTAATTTAGTAATCTATTTATATGTTGATAACATAATTAAAACAATTTAAGCTACAATTATAAAAGCTGCAACATTAAATAGGTATTCATTTTAACAAAAATTAATGTTAAATGATAAATAGTAATACATTTTATTAATTGATGTATGCTTATGTAAATTTATTTACTTATGTAAAAATTAAATCTATTAAAGGAAAATATAAAAATTTGTATACAAAACTACAAAGAAACAAAAAATAATCAGTATTTTTTTTAACAATTTATCAAGTTTCGAACATAATAACGTTTTATTTAGGGCATTAACATAGAAGAGCTACCTCCTAAGCTTGCCATTTGTTAGGTTTGTTGGTAATTTTAGTGTCATTAACCATTTAGTATAGTTGTGATTTACTTGAGATCGATTAAGATGTTAAAACAAATATATGTGAGTTACAAGGTGTGAAACGCACACTTACAAATGTTGCCCCTATCACCTTAGATCCCTATAAAGCGGGAGGTCAAGAGGGTCTGGACGAACCTGCATGTTTCAGTTATAAGATTCAATTGTAACTAGCCTTTGACCTTATCCATTAACAGTTATAACCATTAAACCGTCATAATTGTGACAATCTCTCTTATAAATACATAATTCGTGATTTGAGTACATATACACACACATATGAGATCAGTGCCTTATTTCGTGTATGAATTTTCTAGATTATCCCCTTAAGTGAGTATTAGACATGAAGATATAAATGGGCCTATTAGTGTACTAATGGTGATTAATGGGCCAATTTATAGTCACTAGGGTGCTACCATGTGCGCCTCCAATATAATCAGGGGTGCTTGGTTTTTTAAGGATTTGGATTTTATAAAAAGATTTGGAATCGAAATGCTTTGAAATCTTTGGTGTGTTTGGTTTGTAGGATTTGGATGGAATTGAATTCAATTTTTTATAAAAATGATTTATAAAAAGAAATTCTAAAAATAATTAAATTACAATTTTATTAATTGGTATTATAAAACAAGTGTTTTCAACATATTTTAAAATAATATTACACACAAATTCTACAAAATCCCACTAAATACCAACAACCCTCTTGGGATTTCAAAATCCCATGTTTATGGGATTTCGATCCAGAAAATCCTTCAAACCAAATATGGATTGGAATGGAATTCATTATGAAATTCCTCCAAATCTAATTCAATCCTACAAACCAAACAAGTGCTTATTAGTATTAATAATCCCTTTTTATGATTAGATAAAGAATCGTCTGAGAATACGAGTTAAAGTAATAAATGTAAGAAAAGATTTAGACATTTGTTCGCTTTTAATCTCACACCATCCCATTAATTGCGCTTCTCGTGGAAATTGATCCGGTGTATCTTATAAGTGTTGATCTTCAATTGAGATTGATCCAATGGTGGAGATCCATTATATCCTTTTTACCCTTCTTATCATAACTTTACTTTCATCAGAACCCAACCCTTATGATTAACAATAAAATAATATCAATCTTAATGTATATATTTCATAAATTTTATTAAAATAAAATAAGTAAAGGGACAATAAAATTACAAGGATGGTGTAAAAAACTTGGGTTTTTTCAAACACATGGGTAAAAAGTCGTATACATATTCCCTTCTCATCATAGGAGGTTCATTATATTGGGGATTTATCACCATGATCTCAATATGAAGATTTTAATGAGTTCTTTAGACATGAAAAAATAACCTTACAATTTGATATTTGAAGTTGGTAACTTTCTCCAAAAGTTTTAGTATTGGCCATATGTTGGATTTGTTGGAAAACGGGAATAGGGTAATCAATCAAATAACCAGATTATTTGAGAATCGTGTGAGTTTATTTTTCGAATTGAAATTCACTTTCTGAATTGATATTTCGACTCTATAGTTAAGTTACACTAAATTCAATACGAGATAAGAGTTAATTGAATGAATATGATTAAAATATTGTTTCTCTCTTTTCTATAGAGTTTTAGAGATTCCTCTAAATTTAGAGATATATATATAAAAACTTTAATATTAAATTTAGAGATTTCTCTAAATGTAGAGATTTTACAAAAAATTTCTCCTCTTCTCTATTTTAACATTAAAGATAATATATTTGTTAGAATAATAAAGATGCTAAAATCTCAATTTTTTTGGTTTTAACATAGTTGTTGGGATAGTTCTAAACCACAATTTTGACCTAACAAAGTCTTGTATGGGATTTGAACCATTAATTTTGACCTAAAAAGTCATATGAACTAAATGTTGACCAACCTCACTCACCATGTTTGACCATCTAGTGTTGGTAGGCAATCGGCCAAATTTGCAGCCCCAAACCCAATACACCTTAAATTCAACATTTATTTATCATCCAATTAATTATAGATACAATATTAATTTACAGATAGAAATATATAAAAACTGATCAAATTATTAGTTCTTTCAATTTAAATGACTAATCTAATTAAAGGTTTAACTAATTATAGAATATATAATTATTATTTAAATTATTGATTGGTTTGTATGAATTAGCGATTCTGTAATGACTTAGACTATGTAAAATTATTATTAGTTTTTTATATTTCGTATAGAATAATGAAAGATACGTTAAATAAATGAAAATTAAACTATATTGCTATTTTATATTAATATTGTATAAGTATTACATTTATTTAAAATTAAGTTGAACATAAATTATATTATTATTATATGGATTTATAAAGGGGAATTAAATTAAATAATTATTTTTTATTGATTTTATCTCTTAGCCACTTTTTTTTCAAGATTTACAGGAATATTTGTAGGTTTGTAAAAAGTGAAGTCCGTTATTATAGAGCGGTGAAAGTGTAAAAAAAAGAAACTGATAAAGTAGGTCCGTAATTATAAGGAGCAAATACGTAAAATTTGAAAAACACACATAGACTACTGTTAGTTACATATTTGATCATTCAAATAGTTTAGAAACTGAAAAACTTCTTATTTTAATAATATTTTTATCCCTCCTTAATTACCGACCTAACTATTTATATTCTTAGAAGAAAATCAATAAAAAATAAAACTATATATAAAATAATTATTTTAATAATTTTCATTTATAAAAATGTTGTAATTATGGTATTAGTAAGGGCGTTGACATAACCGCACCGGTCCACGAGCAACAATTTTAAAGAGTCACAGATTTCTCACTTTCAATTCTTAAATTTTTAAATGTGATTACGACTTTTCAAGAAAAGTTCAAGAAACCCCTCCTTGTTAATTCCATTTCTTCTTCACACCCCTCTACTTTCTTTAACAACAAAACGGTCCTTGTATTGCTATTTCCTTATAAAGATACTTTAGTTTTTTTTTCCATGTAATCTATTTTTAAAAACATCGTTTTAGGGTCTTAAAAGGGACATTTTAAATATTTAGGTGGCGTTTCGTTTACAAAATAAATTATTTGTTAAAGAAATTGGAATAGGGTTATTTCTTTTACACCCTACTCTATTACTAAATGATAATACACACAAAAAGTCAAAATAAGTGCATATACTTTAATCTAATTTAAGAGATGATATAGAGTAGGGTGTAAAAGGTAACATCCATTGAAATATGAAAAAATTAAAATGTAATTTAATCAAGTTTAATTATACATTTGGTTGACTAAAATTAAAATGAAGCTTATTAGAGGAATTGAAAATTTTCTATTTGCCTTGTTGGATATAAAGGACCAAAATAGCTTTTTATAATATTTACATATTTTGTTACTCAAATTATAAACACTACATAATGATAATGATAATGTTGACAATAATAATTGATGGTGCTTAGGTTGCACACAAACCCAAACAATCCGACTAAACAACCCAACCCGAAGCTACCAGATGTCTAAATGACTTGTAAATTTTTCAAACTGTAAGTATTTGGGTTTGAAACTTCGTTAGAACCCAACTCGATAAACCTGATACACTTATTTTTATTAGATTTAATATAATTGTTAAGTCTCTTATTGTAACACCCCCTTCCCGAGATGGAAAAGAAGGTTACTTTCAAACTTAAAACAAACTGCAAACAGAAACATACAGAGCGCTATTACATCATATATAAAAAAAAAACACTATCGAAATAACCATAGCCAACACTGATATATCGATCTTTTTATATAACAACTTCACTATTTTAACAAAGCCTACAGATGCCATCAACGAACCTCTTATGTAGGATGATGATCCGAAACTCACGCTCCTTAATTTCCTTGAATACCTGCCGCGAAGAAAGAAATGCGGCTGAGCCAAACGCTCAGTGTGCGGATACAAAGATAACCAAACAAACAATCGAACAAACGTGAATAAAACAAAAATCTCAATTCGGACAAGGGACCCACTTTTAAAATGAAGCTCGAATTCTAACACATATTGAAGACCTACAGACCAAGTTACAAGAAATTAGTCCAAAAACAAAAGTTTAAATGTTTTAATCAAACCAAGACCAAAATGAAAATGTAACACCTGGAAATTTTAGTTAAGTTTATGAAACTTTGGAAAAGACTGATACAATAATTCTGGTTTGTTCAGGCCTATTTTCAAGTGTTTATATCATATTTGGTTGGAGAATTAAAGAAGGAGTCCAACGATATTTTTCGGAGTCAATTTGGAGCTAAGACGAAGCAAATATGGGTAAAACATCGTCTAAGGCTAGTTTTCATGTGGGTTAGGATGGAAGCTGGTTACGAGGTGAGTTTCAGAGTTGAAACTAGCTTGATAACTAGCCTAGGCACTTTTGCTCTCAATTATGCTTAGCGTGAGTTACAAAGCCAGTTAGCAAATCGTAACTAACTTCACAAGTAGCCCTAAACTCTTTTTACTTGATTTGTGCTTAGCGTGAGTTACAATACCAGTTACGAAATGTAACTAGCTTCACAACTAGCGTCAGAGTATGTTTGGTCAAGAGGGAGCCGCGTGAGTTACCAACGCCAGTTACGAACGTAACTGGCGTCCATATCTGGCGTCAGCCTCTGTCAGCGTTTTAAAGACCGAAAATTGGGATCTTTCTCATTTGAATCATATCTCTCTCAATAATGCTCCGATTTGGGTGATTCAAGTTGCTATGGATTCGTCTCTTGAAGCTCTACAACATGGAAACAAGTATGGCTAGAGGCTATTGATGATTTTAGAGCTCATAGGGTGGAAGGTAAGATCACCTCTCCGAAATCTCAAATCTAGGGTTTGGGTTTTTTCACCAACAACTCTCATTCTCTCTTGGGTTTGTTTTGTGTATGTTTTGGAAGTCATGTAGGTGTTCTTGGAAGGATTGAACCATGGATCTAGAGTTATATCTCAAGGATCTAAAGTCTTCACCGTATGGAACTCGGTATTGGGGTAAAACCTAGATTTAGCCTAAATCTAGCAAGGTGAGTTCAAGATACTTTGTGAAAACTTTGTACATGCCAAAAACGTCCATTTTAAAGTATTGACATGCTTCACTTGTTATTTATCAAATGTGTGAGTATTTGTGTAAGTTTGCATATTTGGTATAAAAGGATTTATAAATCATGAAAGAGGCTTATACTTGGTTTTTAGACATTTTGACAAATAAATTATAAGTGTGGGTTGTTTAGGTGCAATATCTTTAAATGAAAACCATTTGGTTGTATTTGCATATTTGGAGTTTTTAACTTATAAATCGTTGAAAGATTTCAGATTATTGCATTATGGGTCATTTTGTAAATGCATGAGTATGAGTTTAAATCTAAACTTATAAACTCAAATACTTGTTGTGAATGTAGTATTTTACTGATTCCTAAACTTAATTTCAAGTGGTTATGTATTTGGGTAAGTTTGGAGGTTTTGGGTCAGAATGAGGATTTTGAATATTTTGTTGTAAATAATGAGTTGAGCATCATTAATGGTTTAAAATACTTGGAAAGGTTATAAAATGAAATAATCTTTGGTTTTGAAACTCAAAATGATTTGACCTAATTTTTGGTAAAACTTGGACTTGAAAGAAGATGGCTTGTTGAAAAGAGTTTTCAAGGTTGGAAAACTAGTAATACGTCTCGTTGATGTATTCGGTAGTAGGACTAGTATGTAATGGATCCATAGGCATATAGTCGGTTTAAAGGCGGGATTGTTGTCCCTTTTTGGTCGCATAGAAGTCATAGGGGACCTCTTACCGTTGGGTATAATGCCGGATCATTACCGAATTCCATTGACTCTATGCATGCGTAATTTGGGGTCATCAGGGGGCCGTGTACTGAGGTGCATAATCGGTTATAGACCGGTTGCCAGTGACCATTGCGCGGGCTTTCGTAGGAGCCATCGGGGGCCGTGTACTAAGGTGCATAATCGGTTGTTGACCGATTGCCATTGACTCCTATGGTTGCTCAACATCGAGTAGTGACCTACTTTTGTATCCGTCACCAAAGATGGTATGATCGGGAATCCCCCGTGAACTTTGGATATTTCTATCTCTTTAAAGGTCCGCGTGAGTTAACGTTTTATAAAACATGGTTAAAAATATGTTTTCTATCTCCACGTTTATAAACTCAATCATAGTCGTGTGAATATTGGAATTGGTATGTCGTTAAAAGAATATTTCTATTTTAAAGTATTCTCTTCTAATGTCATTTTGGTCTAAGCTTTTATTATGGGACTAGTGAATTTGGGGAAAGACGTTGCTTTTATAATAAGGTTATTTCCTTTGAGAATTATATTTTATGATTTTTATCAAGCACATCTTTTGGTTTCAAATCAATCATAAATATGTTAAAAACTATTGAGCTCACTAGGCGTTAAGTCTAACCCTTTTTCTTTGTCGGCATGTGCATCAGGTTATCGTGGGGGTTGGTACTAGTGACACGTGTGGACTTGAGTGCTAGGAAGTGGCACGATAAAGACTCTTGGTGACGTTTTCTGCATTCGGAGATAGCGACTCTTATTGGTTTAGTAACACCCAACCGTAAGTAGGTCTTGTATAGGACTTGATTTGTTTGTTGTAGAGGCTTATTACTAATTGTGGTTTGAGGAAAGTTATTTATTGATGAAATATTAGAAATTTTAAATTAGTCGCTCTTTCCAGATTTGAGGGTGTTACAGAAAATATCCAAAACTCATGACATCTAAAATAAGAATTATTGTCAAAGTTCAAAACTTTCAAATCGAACAAATATTTCCAACTAAATCTCAAACGAACGTGAAAAACTTAACGAAAATCATATCATAGAATCGTATACCGAGCTCAAACAAATAATCGCATACGCTTGAGTTTCATGTCATACATTGACAGATACAACAAGTGTCAGACATAGCCATACAGGCACGTACATTGGACATGCACGTCCAACTGTACTACATAATGTGAGATGCGGTGTTGGACACTACACCGTCATCCACCCTACAAACAAATCATACCTAGGGTCGACCCATACGCCTCCTAAATCAAATACCCATCACACCAAAATAGCTCACCCACGAGCACAAAAGAGGAGACGCCATGGACTTATCACACCGCCACGGTAGTGTCACGTCATTGGTGCCACAATGGCGTGCCTATGGTACCCCCATAGGTGGTTAGTAGCTCGGTATTCCAAAATGCATAAACTACGAAAGTATGTCATAAAACATGTAATCATACTTATTACAAAGGAATCAAAACGACAATTGCCTATAAAAACATTGACCAATCCCTTAAAAAGATTCATAATTTCAAACACACTTTATCGAACGGCTTACGAATCGAAAGGGAGTTTAGATGACGTCACGAATTTAGTAAAACCATTGACATAACTTCGTGTAAGAAATCTTATAAAAGATTTAGAATAAAATATATAGCGAATAAAATCCGACATTGACTAAGAATCTCGCACTTACAACTTATCTAAATCAAGGCATACAGTTTTCAGAATTTTTGACGTTTAAAAATCCAATATTTTCTCATACTTCAAGAAGGTTTTAGGAAAGTATGCCAAAACAGAATTTTTAGATGAATGTCTTGTGGTTCCAAAGAATCACAAACTAACCGAATCAGATTAAAAATGGATTTTATGTGAATTTTCGAAAACAGTGTCGCTGTTCTCGTCTAAAACGAGACCAGTTCTAAAGAATCACGATTTTAGCCAACTTAGATCGAAAATTACAGTTTTGTCGTGTGACGACAGTTTGTAGAAGACTTCTCAAGGTTTTCAAAAACATATCGTATGCCTTAATCCGATAAACGAGCGATTCGTTATGATTTTTACAAATAACATGAAATTTTCAGAATTAAATTCAGCAGATTTAAAAGTGGAATTTGAGGTTTCTAACATATAAAAATCTCGATTTATCATACGTAAAACCAAAATAAAACCACCCAAGAGTAGACATGATCAAATAAATAACTAATCAAACGGAAACACAATTAACTTGGTGAAAGAAGAACACAATATACACCGAATCGAACCAAAAGAATTGTAAGAAAAAGAAAGTGGAGAACGTACACATATATAACAAATCGAATAAATATAGACGAAGTTGTCACATATACAACGAATCGAATTAATACAAGAGAGGGAGTAAAGAATCCGTACCTTGGTTAACATCTCAAAATCGATAAAGAAAACTCCAACAAAACCTTTCAACGAGTCCTTAAAATCAAGAACAAAACTTTAACTTCAAAGCCAATCTCCAACCTAAGAATAATTGCTAAAACCAACTATTCTAAATATTTATCAAATTAATTGAATCACCTAAATATTCCAAGATGGAAATCCTAGATAAATAAAAACCAACATGATAAGCATGAGAATCCTACGCATGCTTCATAGAACAAGTCAAGCCAAATTGTGAAAGTTTACTTCAATTGACAAAACTAGTCCCTCTACTTTCATAAGGTTACCAAAACTTAATAAATACATCTACTTATTGATTTCCTAAAAAAAAAATACGGTATATTACACTTATTAATACATACATTAAACTATCAAGCCATCACTCTCTTCATATTTTATATTTCTTTTCCGTTAATATTACCTCTTGCATTGTGTTTCCGTGTGTGTGTATATATATATATATATATATATATGAAAATTAAGAAAGACAACTGAATATAATCTACTTAAGAAGTATATGTAAGTAATATATAAGTAAATGAATTATGAGTAGAGAACACACCATACTCAAGGTTTCAACCTGACTAACCCAACCTAACAGCCCCACAGTTTAGGTTGGGTTGTAATTTTGTTTGGTTTGGGTTATGTTAAGATTTTCAAACCGTAAATATTGAGTTGAGTTATTCAAATGTCTTCAAATCGATCAACCTAACTCGTGTTCACCCCCTAGTGGTGGTGGAGGCGGCATCGTCATGATGGCACCGGTGGCATCAATAGCTTCGATGGCAGTGACATCACCTTAGATACTTGGTTGGCATTTAAGAATGCATGACAATGCAATCTATTTGGTGAGATTCGTATTTTATGGAACGTATTTTGATCAAAAATTTTAAGATATCGCACCTAGATATCAAAATAAAAGTTTCAAAAAATGTTACAAAAAATATAATTCAAATCGAAATGTATTAACTTCATATATTTTTTTATATTATTTATACGGATATTATTTAACGTATTTTATCAGTTTACTGCTAAAGTTATTTATTTATATTTTGACATAATTTTTGCAGTCCTCTTATTTTCCTAATTAACCAAACATTTGGATTTCATGGACCTTTGTAGTTACTTCGGTTTTGCCAAATTTTCTTAGTAATATGTATATGTATGATAAATACACAAATAAACTCATATATTTTCCAAATCTTTAATAAAATTTGATTCTTTTATTTTTTTTGAAAAGTTAGAGACCCAAATACGACTAAACTAAATACATTTTTATTTATAATGAATTATTCTTCTCTATAAAAACTGAAACTATTTATTTTATCTTATAAAACATTTATTTTTCAATTAAAAAAATATAATATCATCTTATTTTATTTATTCGTTCTAAATATCACATTTGGTTTCCTAATACCGTAGACTAGTTCCGTACATATATCCTACGGTATCAGATCACCCATAAAATATCACATCACCCGAAAGCATTCTTCACAATAGCATACATCGTAGCAATAGTATTTTACTGCCTCTGATGGCTGAACCGGCTGGATCATATGCCTAAAATATAAATCTGATTTTGGTTTTTGAACTTGTTTAAAAAAATCATTATGACGATACAAAGTTATTTGATAAAAATGTGTATTCCATTTACTTTAAAGCAAATACAATATTTAACTAATACATAAACTATAATATTTGACGGAATTATTTGATGTTATGAATTTTTTTGATACAAATATGTTTTTAATTTATGTCCAATAATTTCTAAAAACAAGTTTAAGGAGAATTGAATGTTGATATTTATTTTGGTGTTCAATTTACTTCTACTATTGGCACACAATTCAGAAAATTGTAAATTATACATAAAATTGTATTTTCATTTAATTCACACATTTTCTTGACAGAAATTTGGAGACAATTTGCACATCCACAATGGTTAGTTTCATAGAGCCCTGAAGATAATAATTTAAAAAATCTTTAATAGTCTTGAGGGTACTTGAATGACTTATAAAATGAACCCAATTTCTAACTTTTTATTTGCCACAAAGTAGTTTTGGGAGCATACTTAAAAGTTAAAAGAAAACACATTTAAATGTGTAACTTTGAAACTGTCTATTTAAGGACCCATATTTTAAACAATGTATTAATTGATGTATTGTTATTAATGCATAATCTTCAAAAATTACACTTTATAACTTATTAATTTATACGTACAATTTCTTATAATTGAAATTCATAAACATGTATAAATACATGATAAACCTTAATTCTAGTAATAAGATAAAATAGTCGATTTCATATATGTTATACTTAACGGTAAATTATATTAATTTTTTATTTTTAACTTATGATAAAAAAGAAAAGTATATTCTTCTGTACCGTGAGTACACAAAAAATAATGGATGGGGCTTATAATTGATCCAAGTCATTACATCTGGGAATGGATAGAAATAATTGGTATTAGATTGAGCTACCAACATTTTTTTTTTATCAATGATTAATATAAATAATAGAGTAAATTACACTTTTGGTCCATACGATTGTTACTTCCTATCAATTCTAGTCTCTATTTTAAACTAATTATACTTTTGATTATCATGGTTGCCATTTTACTATTGTTTTGATCTGTGTGTCTAACGTCTATTAACAAGACCAGATAACTCAATGACACTTTGCTAATTTTCTACTAACAACCTAAATAGAAATATCATTATTAGTATATGATTATATTATGTATACCTACATCTACATCACACATTTTCTTCCTCAAATCATAGACCTCAATGGCTATCATGGGTTCATCGATTCCGTCACTTGTTCATCCCCTTATCTGGCCTACTCTTCCCCTTCTCTAGATTTGGGTTTTTTAATAGTCAAACATTATTTTCGACGCTCTTTTATCCTTGCACCAAAACCATTCTCATTCATATTTCTTCTTACACACATGCCATTTTTGAGACCCATTCCCTTGCACGCACACCATTTTCGATGCCCCTTCCCTTTTCATATACATATACACATACACACCAAATCTATGTGTTTTAAATATATCAATAGGTAAAACACTGAAACGAAACAATCACTTCGTTTCACATTTCAAACACACACACACACACACACACCCTATATCAAATCAAACCTCAAAGAACTCCATAAATAAAACGATTAGAGAGAAAAAGAAAAAACAAACGTTCTTTGTATGCTCTACTATGGTCTTCATTTTTCAACTTAATACGACAAAACAAGATCTGCAATGGCGGTTCTACATGCACCAAATCTTGTATACACACATCCACGATATTTTTGATACACATAGACACACATAAATAGAGATGGTCGATGAGAGTGTGTGAGGGAAAGGGAGGTGTTTAGTGTTTACACATACACACATGCATAAGACGATTGTTTCACTACTAGAGAGTCGTTGGAAGGGTAGAGGATCGGGTTAACTTGGAGTTGGTTCGATGAGGGCCACGATAGTTATGGAGTTGCTATGTGGGGTTGGCCAAATACGAGATAGATGTGGCCGAAGGAGTCCTCCAGAAAGGGGAGGATAAGGGGAGTTCTGGGAAAGGTGGAACTTCTCTCATTTGGGGTGTTTGTAATATAGGGTTGGGTTCACGTGAGACCATAAAACAACAACGAAATTGTACAGCAAAACATCATGACAATAAAAAAAACTCCGAACATTTACAAGAAATACACTGGGTTACCTTTACAGTGTTTTACTGAGATGATTCAATGTTATTTAGGTGGTCTCACTAGTCTCGTGAAAACAACATGGTCTCGTGAAAACAACATGGTCTCACATGATCCAAACACCACACACACACATACACACACACACATATATATATACATATATGTATATATATTATATATATATATATATTAAAATATACATATATATATATATAGGCTCATGGTTAGGGACTTGGGATCATGTGAGACTAGCCTATTTTCGTGCGACCATCTTTTTACACTTGAAACTTCACGGTAACCTTCACAGTGTTTTTGCTGTAAAGGTTTCGATTTTTTTTACTTTTACAATGTTTGCTGTGAAGTTTCAAGCATAAAAATATGGTCTCACGGGTCTCACGAAAACATGTTGGTTTCACATGAACCCAACCCCATGATTAGCTTCAAACTTTAATATATGACTACACGATGATACACATGCCTAATCATATATGATTAAACACACCCAAATGAAGGTAATCATATATGATATTGAAACTTTTCACCTTCTCGTAAATTAATTAGTTTCTCACATGAACATATGCCTATGTATATATATACATATAATACATTAAATAATATTTCGTTTAGTTTTTAAAAAGAAAAGTAAATATTTGATAAAAATACCAAAATGCTTATGAGTTAACGGACCTTGTTAACGACCGTAGCCCCAAAGACCAAAGATCGAAACAAAATGACAACTGCAACGATCAAAACTACAATTACTTTAAAATAAGGATAACAATTGATACTATGTAGCAACCCCAAGGACAAAAAGCGTAATTTACTCTAAATAATAAGATTAAAAAAACACATTATTAAATTAAATTAAAATATGATAATTTATTTTTATAGAATAAAAAATTTATTGTGGCAATAAATGTGTCATCACATCACCAATCAATGATCCAAAAAGTTTGACCATGGAAGCAAGTCAAATTAAATCAGTTCTCCACTTAAATACTCCCTAAACTACGAAACGTATCGATGCTTAACATATTTAAATCCCAAAACTTTGCAAATTTCCAAACAATTCGCTCAGATTCCATTCACAATTTGTGTTGATTTAAGGAAAGGAATCGAATAGAAGAAGAAGAAGGAGCAGAACCAGCAGGATCAGAAGCGCAAACGTACGGTTTAGTTTATTCTTCTTCTCTGTTCTTCATTTCACGTTTCCTTTCTTCTTTTTCTTGATTAACAACCCTTTTTCTGCATGATCAATCGATTAATAATTCACGTTTATTGGTGGGTTTAAGCTCAATATCAATCAAATTAAGGTTTCTTCTCTGTTTTGGGTTTCTTCACTTCTGTTTTTATGATTATATTACTTCTCAAATTCTTGTGTTTTTGATAGTTTAATCGAATGCGATTTTGTTTCTGGTGTTTTATTTGTTCGTATTATTGTTAATTGAGGGTTGGTTTTCTGTTTTGAAATTAGAAGATGCAGGTTTTAAAATAATGTTTTGATCGGAAATAGTTTTGTGATTTTGGATTAATGAGATTGAAAAAGTAGTATTCTGTAACTGCATATATCTATTTTCATTTATATAAATTAGGAAGATCAATATCGTTTGAATGATAAAATTCTCCCTTCATCTGAAAAGAAAGTCCATTTTGATCTTAAAGATTGCAATATTGTGGTTTCCCAATTCAAAATTTTGCATAATATTTGCAGTTTCCATTTCTTGGTTTTCATTAGGGTTGTATTAATTTTTCTTGTTATGATTTAGGGTTTCAATGAAACTTTTAATAGTTTGATCACATTAGTTTGGGGAAATGAGGCTAAAATCCACAATCTTAAGAAGCATAATGTGTTCTTAGATGTAAAACTTGCACTTTTTAACTGAATTCAAAATCTTGATTAGAACTGTATTTAGGTTTCTAATCTCTATAGCAATTATGAATGAAGTCAAAAGTTATACATTTTCTGCACTTTCTTTTTCGAATTCTCTGTTATTTATCTGTTTACATATATCATGATAGCAGGTTGGTTTCGATTTTGATGGCAGACAAGCAGTTAAACTTTAATCGGCCACTTCTTTCTGTGCGACGATTTTCATCACCAGTTCCATCAGAAAAAGATTCTAGAAGGAAAACCGAAA
This sequence comes from Silybum marianum, assembly GCA_036898165.1. NCBI lineage: Eukaryota > Viridiplantae > Streptophyta > Magnoliopsida > Asterales > Asteraceae > Silybum > Silybum marianum. Next base: position 214,219 of record CM072531.1, on the reverse strand, counting down.
GTTCCCTCCCTGAAAAACCTCAGATTCCATGTTATAAACCCGAGTCAAATTCAGGCTCACTCAGAAACCCCGGAAGTGTTCCTTTTGTATGGGAACACAGTCCAGGAAGACCGAAAGATGAAGCAAAAACACAAAAAAATCCTAAAGAACGGCCACCTGTCGTTCCAAAGCTGCCTCCAGGTAGAATTTTGAAACATAAAAAACAAGATTTTGATAAAATGACCCAAGATTCCAATGCGAAAAAGGGTCCCAGAAAGAACTCTTCAAGTTCACATAGTGAAGAAAAGTTAACTAAATTCGAGAGTTCAAAAGAGACAAAGAAAGTGAGATCGGATGAAGATGGTAACAGTGAAATATATGTAGTTAAAGAGAAGCCGTTAGAAGTGAAGAAGGTAGTAAATAGAGAGAATGAGAAGCCACAACTTACCTATGGTCCTAATTTTTTACAGTTTACTGCTGATGATAGTGAAGAAGATAGTGAGTTTGATTATGATGAGCATGAAAATATGTCATATAAAGTTTGTGGATTACTTCCACATTTTTGCTTAAAGGGTTCTATAGGTCTTCTAAATCCAGTACCGGGATTGAGTGTGAGGACCAGATTACCAATATCTTCTGCTAATAAAACTAAGGTAAATATCTATTTACAGTTTTTTTGTTAAATTTTGCAGTTACTTTTAGTTTACTATGATTCATTTTAACTTTGAATCTTTACATGTTATTAGCCTGCTAAAGTGGCTGTATATGAGCACAAATCATCAGTCAATCATCAAGAAGATCATATGGTTTTGAAGAATGAGTCCCCATTTGCCATTTCTGAAAGCAAAGATGTAAACTTTGAGAAGAAAGGGCTAGTTAGCTTCAAGGAATTACTACTAGCTGATAAGAATGAAAAGGAATCAGACTCTCAAAAAGCTATGGTGGAAAAGACTGTTTATATTGATACTATACATAAGGTGGAAACTGCTAAATCCAGTTCATATTCATCAAGTCCAAAAGGGAAACCCAATTTCAAAGAAACTGATATGGGTGTTTTTGAAATTTCTGATATTCCCACAAAGTCATTGCAGTTAGATTTTCTTGATGATAAACCGAAACAGGAAAATGAAATGGAAACACAAATGGGGTTCTGCAAATATCCAAAGGTTGATCAAGATCTGAAAGTTTCTAAAAAAAGTGGAATGGAGTTGCCTGCTACTCCACCTTTACCAAAATCTCCATCAGATTCTTGGCTTTGGCGTACGTTGCCTTCTGTGTCATCAAAAACTGCATCTTTACGGTCAAATCCTAAATACCCATCTCCCAAAATAGCAGAAAGATTGGATAAAAACCTTCAATTGCGACATCCTCAGGTAAATTGATCAACTTTATTTACTTCTTTCAAGTAAATTTTTTATTTTTCAACGAGCAATGAAGTAAAATGCACATATTTTCTACTTCTTTTTTCAGGGACTATTGCTTCCTATACCAGAAACATAGTAAGATTTTTCGGTTTTGCATGTTCAGAAAACCAATCGGGTGGCGAGCATTGCAACTATTTACTAAAGATTATACCTTTGTGATTAAAGCTTATTGGTCATGTTCCAAATTCATGAAACCAAGAAGCATTGGTGCACTGGCTAGATAAAAAAAGATCAACTGGTTTAGAGGTGTTATGAATGCATATCTTCTTATTGGTTTATGATTCTTTTTGGTGCCCATACCATATTTTAGCCTTGTAATTAAAAGTGAATAATAAAGAAAAGTTAATTGTAGGTTTGTATATGATATGAGAAGAAAAGTTATCTTTTTTTTAATATATATATATATATATATATGATGCATTGTGCCTCTTTCTTTTCTTTTTCTATTGCTTACTATTAACAGCTTTGGTTATTTGGGGTAGAGGTTAGGTCTACTTACATATGGAGGTTGGACATAGTGGTTTTTGTTTGGTTCTTTTCTTTTTGCTTGCACATTTGCACAAGTTGAGGGTTTTTATGGAAACAACCACTCAGGATAGAGGACATATCTGTCTACACTTCATTTATCAGATCCTACTTTCGAATGAGATATACTGAGTTTGTTTGTTTTAGTTACAAAAAGAAAAGATATGAAAAGGGTTGTGAAAAAGAAAGTGGTATAAACTGGTCTGTAAAGATGTCTATTTATGTCCATATGATGTGTTGATGGTTGGAAAGCATGTGGGGTATCCTTAACAAAATATGGATAAACCTTTATACAAATCTTCACCACATCTCAGTTGGAGGAATACAGCTTTATGTTATGCTTTGTTTCTTTTCTCTTGTTTTAGTTGATAAAGCTTTTGTACAATGGTCCCTATTTAATATACTATAATTCCTAACTGTAAAGTACATATATGTTCATTATTTTTCAAAGTATAATAAATGTGAAAGTAGACAAGGTCATAACTAGTCTTTTGACCGCTTAGGTGCCGAAAAGAGTTAATGTGTAGGGATTGATCAGTAGAGACAGATTCAATTTTTTTTCCAGTTGTGGCACAAATTAACACCATACTAAGAAAAAGTTGCTTATAGCTAGGTTGGCTTGACTAATTTATTGATGGGTTGTGGTTGCTAATTCACAAACTGTTTAGGTTGGACTGAAGATCTGTTTATTTTAATTAAAAAAATAATACAATTTGCTAAAGAAGGTTCATATTTAACACCTTCTTTACCTCCAAGAGCGTTCTTGCCACTACTTTTGAGTCTTTGTTTTGTTTCTTATAACCTTAAGGTGGTATGTATATGAACAATGACACTTTCCGGAAATTGATTATTTTCTTTCACTATATCGGGATAACTGAGAGGTAGCATGGTCCCTAACTGGTTTACCCGTGTTGACTGGTCCCTAACTGGTTTGGTCTTGACTTTAAGTCCTTGACCACCTCATAGGAAAAGAAGCGTTTCATTTTGTTTAACATGTAAAACTTGGTTGATATCGTTTAATCGTTTATATGTGTTAAAGTTTATTTTGTTCTATCGTTTATGAGTAATATTAAATCTTTCTGAACCATCTTCTTATGGCAACTTTGATAAATAAATATTCAATGAAGTAACAATGTCGATTAAATAATATATGTTTTCTGCTCTTTCACTCGATTCACTTACTATAGGTCGATGAGCGTAGATTCATCTTACTTTTTATAAATGGAAAAAGAGACATAAGTCACGCATTCGAGCAAGAGCCTTTAGTCCCCAGAACGCTAAAAGGTGAGAGAACCAGAGTTCAATAAACTTTCTGAGACCGCTGAAAAATATAATTAATATTCTTTTGGTAATTTGAGAAGAGGGGCTTCAATAATTTTCTTGACGGCCGGATTAATATTTTGTTGAATCTGTACCTTTTACATTGAGTTTCTTTGCGTAAAAATTGGAGAGATACTAACAAAATATTATTTTCTGGTTAAGTTCGTTATAACATAATTTAATTTATTGAACCGATTTAGAAAATATGATTATCGTTCATTAAAGTTCTAGTTTTTTCTAAAGTATTTCTTTTTGTTAATAATACATGTTTTGATTAACTTGCACACATCCCAACTAATGCCACAGGTCCTGTAGAACATCCAAAAAAAAGTCTGTAGCGACCTCACAAGTAAATCCAAATAAAAAACTGACTTATTGGTATGCTAGGTTTTTTAATCTATTCAATTCATATATCTACTCCTTTTGAAAACAATGATTTGTCTATAAAAAAATATTTTATTGACAATATTAGTGGTGAAATGAATTTATTTTCAATTTTTTTAAAAAGAAAATTAAAGAGTTAATAGTTAAAATGAAAAAGCTTCGTGGATCTTTTTAACTTTTTGCTTACAACATATATAATCGAGTGGATGTTAAAGAAACTAATAATGCACATGTATCTTACTTAATTATAATTTTAAAAATAAAAAATTAATGGTATGTTGGATTAAAGTATTTTATTTAAATTCTTTTGTAATTATTTATTAATTTGAGTTTATTATAATATTAATTTTAAATATCGTTATAGCAATTTAAAAGGTCTTAATTCGATCACTTTAATGAGTAAGATTTTTTATCGTATTTTTTGTTGTTCAGCTTTCTTTTTATCTTAGTATTCTTATTAGTATTAATAGCACGATGCATGTCATATTCATCAGAAATATGGACGTTCTATTCATCATGAATGTTGTAAATTCATCTTGAAGAGAACACGTAATGTACTATAGACAGTTTATGGGTTCTCAAAAATTTGATCTATATGTCAGTCAGTCAATCAACAATGAATGTATTATTTACGATGAATATTTTATCATGTCATATATTAAGAAACTGTTTATACAATACTTTATTTAACTTGCAAATTATGGTTGATTTATTCATGTTAACATTTTCGATTGAAGTTAAAAATATTTGATATTTTTGATTGACTGACATAGAGATCAAATTTTTGCTAATATCATTGTTTGGAATCCTTTTCACTATAATTCATATCAATCTTATATACTCCTATTAGAGTTGCACATGGGTCAGTTTGGTTTAAAAAAATCAGATTGAGCAAAGCTTGGTCAATGCTATATGAAAAAAAGTCTGAATTGATTTGAATCTAGTAAGATGAAAATTGAACTCGAACCGATATGGTCAGACTAGTAACAAAAGAGTGCTAACTTGTTCCTTCTAAATAAAGGAAAAAATAACAAATAAAAAAAAAGGAAAAAGTTAAAATCTATAGGGGTTGTTGTTGGAAAACTGTGTCCGGAAAAAGACCGGTGTTTATCCAATTGAATGCCAAAAAATATGGCATGCGAAAAATAGTTATAAATATTTAACAATGAAAACGAAAACCTAGGATTCCAGGGGTCTAATTGTCGGCTCACTAACCCTACATTGAGATCCCTTCCTCCGTCTAGATTAGCTATAAAAACCCCACCCCTAGTCTACTAACTGATCTTGTATCAACAAGAACCCTAATCAAAGATCATGTCCTAAAAAATGTCGAAAACCACCATATCTAACCTCAACTGCTCATCCCAAGCAGGCAACTCCTCCTCACTCCCTTTATCCTCACAATTTTTATCCTCCTCACAGAAGATGACCTCCATCTTCTACAAAAGTGACCAAACCATCACAATTTTCCTTCTCCCAACATTGTCCGAAATAATTATTTCAGGTCACCCATATCCAAATTATCTTCAACCAAACTCTCAATTCCAACCATAAATTTTTCTCTTAGGCATTCAGCATCCCTATAAAGTGAATGATGAAATTCCGAATCACACATCAAAGGATTTATTAGCTTATTCCTGACTGAAGATCAGTCACGAGAGTCCTAGGTTTGAACCTGGGCATTTTACCACAAACCAAACCAAACAAAACTCTCCATTGTAAAAGATACGATGTATGCATATATTTCGTCTATCCAAGAAATTTACCACATATTACACAGACACAAATCTTTGTTCAAGATTTTAGCACCTAGTTTGGTGAAGTTGGATCAAATAATCAAAACAAACCAAACCAAACGAACTCAGAAAACCCCATTTGACAGTAGGGGTTGGGGTATATACGCAGTTTTGATTTCCACACCAAAGTGTAGATCAACTGTTTCCATGAAAACCAATGACTTGTGAAAAAGTGTATGCAAAAAGGTAAGAAGGACAAGGACCAGTAAATAGTAAACAACAAAAAGAGAGAAAAAAAAGTAGTAAGAAGAAAACACACGTCTGTGGTCCCTCTATTTATCGTACGACTTTGAGAGTAGTGACGACATGGAGAAATGGGTTATCATCCCAATCAATACTGAAATATTGTTGGTGATTCACACCGGGGCCATGGTCATTATGAGGGGGGTAAATTAGAGAATGCATCTTACCTCACTCATCTCATATGGATCGCACCCATACCTCTATTACTTGAACATAAACAAATATAAAAACACCATATGATTTAGCAACTAAAAAAGTATGACCAGAATCAGATCCAAACCATGATTTAGCAACTAAAAAAAAGAGTATTAGATTCCTTCATGGTGTAAACTAGGTCCATATTATGTGTATATACAAAGCCTGCCTAATTTCCATACCATTAATCAAAGTTAGATTATTATTGCCATTTTGTTTCATCGCAACGCAACCAACGCTTGCACAGATGACAACAAATAGTTTAAATAAATGTTAGAAAACGAAATTTTTAAGCAAAGAGAATGTTTGTTTCAAGGCTTGATAGCACGCCCTTTGTATTGACCCCTTTGAATCACAAAATCATCCGGAGGTTGAAATTCTTCTAACCATGAAACTTCCGAGAATGCTACTCCATCTACCTCAATCGTACCTTCAAAACATAACAAACTAGTCTCAAAACTTTGCCTTGAAAATTATTTTTAGAGTTTTATTTGTGACAAATACTAAATACAGAAAAATGATGGTATTAAATTTGTAACAAAATTTATAATCATCAAACCACAGTATATCCTACTCAAAAGTATTAAGGGTCAGATGCAGGCAGACATGACCTCTACCCTGAAGCATAAACACCCTCTCATCATGGAATGAAAATTAACACAATATTTGCAAATTGAAAATTGCAAAAAAGAGCGTATAAATATTTGCAAGAAGAACATATAAAAGAAAACAGTAAAGTTGACTTACAAGGTAGATTTCCTCCAAGTGACCTCCGGAAATAAGTGCAGTGTCGACCGTCTTCAGAAGAGTAAGGCGGTGATAAAATATCAAATAGAGCACATGGAGTTATGGCTCGGAAACAATGAATGTTGCCTCCACTAGTTGGATAAAGAGTTGTTGTTTTTGAAGGAGCAGTCATCACTCCATCTTTCACAAGCTTTGCAGGTCTCGCTACTCCATCTACCATTAATAAACAACTAAAATATGATACCAAAAATACAAGTGTACATGACTATGTCAATAAATTGGAAGAAATGAACCTGTGGATGTTCATAAACTTAAAATTTTCAGATGTGAAGCATTCATTGATATCATGCTAACAGGAAACCAATGATTTTTAGTAGATTAAGGGATATTCGGTTGGTTTTCCATTAAGTCCTGTATGGATAAAGCTGTCTGTATAGAGTGGGAAGGTTTGCAAAAAACTTGGCTTTTTGCATAAAGCTCCCCCTAGCTAGAAGCTTACTGAATAGGCCACTTTCTATAACAATACGCCACTAACAAACAGTCATGTATAGGTGACCAATTAAGCCGTGCGTGAGTCTCATTAAGCAGCTAACAAACAGGCCCTAAGTTAAAACCTAGTCAAAGATAAACCAAACCAAACGAACCAGTGTATCCTACCCCAAAGTAGGGCCTGGGAGGGGTGGGATGCACACATACCTATCCTCTATCCCAAAGGGTAGAGCGGCTGATTCCATGAATAACTTATCCTCTTTAGTTGGAATAATTAACTATTGTGTGTATATATATAGAGGGAGGTTCAGGGGAAAAGAAAACTGAGGAACACCCTGGGAGCTCTATATCCGGACGGTATGCACAAATGCATGTTTCAAATTACCAGTATGCATTTGTGCATACCGTCCAAATAGAGTTCTTCAGTTTTTTTTTTTTGTTGAGGTTTTCCCCTGAACCTGACCCTATATATATATGTATGCTTGTATTAAACCATTAATTGGTTGAGCATGCCCCTGGGAAGAACACTGGCATATGCTAGAATCACAGAAGAGAATACCTTCAGATTTATTAGATGGCAAGGGTACATCAAGCCAATCGTAAGATTTAACTTGCATTGATCCGTAAAGAAGCTTGCTTAACACGGTCATTCCAGGATGATTGTGAAGGGGAATGATAGAGGAAGATGGCATGCAGAATATCCCCATCTGCAAAAGAAAATGAAAAATATTAATTCCCGCAATTCAAAACTAGATTTTTTTTTATCATAATGGAGTCCATGTTTTTTTTTAACTTACAGAGAAGCTATCACACTCATGAATATGAATATATTTAATTGGCGGTAAAGATCGGTGGCCCCCATTGCGCTCATTCACAGGCCTAGTCCAGCTACGTACTAATTGTGCTTCCTGCTCCAGGCCAACATCAGAAGGCTTGATTTTATCTGAAAAAGAAAAGATCAATACATAAAATGAAATGTAACACTTTGCGAAGAGAATGTCGTTTATTATCCAAATCAATGGAAACTCAAAGAGATTAAGCTTTGGAGCTTAAGTATTGGTAATTAGAAATATATTTGTATTCTTTTATAGAGTAGGAAGAACGGGATAATTAGGATTCTAGATATAAGAAAGAATTTCAGACAATCATTATGGTTGTTAGTTGTTACTAGCACAATTATTAACTATACCATTTAGCATTCTTAGCTAGGATAAGTTCTATAGCAAGTACTTATTCTTCTACTATTAAAGTTAGGGGATAATGAAAATATTGTTATTTTATCAGCCATTTCTACCTTAGCATATGAATGATACCTGCCTTACACATTTTTTTCAAATCATCAATTCAGCTTTGTTTCTACCTCGAGCACTCTGTAAAATTGTAAATGCATGATGGAACATAGCTGCTGATAAAATCTAGGAATCGCATAACATGGAAAATCCACGCTCACACACACACACACACACACATATATATACATATGTACCTACATACATATGTAGGGTTGGGAGAAAAAACACAAAAAAATGGAAAACTGTGGAACACTCTAATAACCGTTCATTTGTCTTGTCTGGTATGCACATGTGCATAAAAGTAACTGAAAATGTTTCCTGGTTTCTATGCACATGTGCATACCGTCAAATGAATGATTATTAGGTTGTTGCTCACTTTTCCATTTTTTTGTGGTTTTCCCGTGACCTTGAGTCTACATACTTACACACACACACACACACACATATATATATTACCAAGTATGTATGTGTGCATGTATATGCATATAGAACCTTTTGTGCAAGCAACACCAAATACTAATATCACAACAATCCTAAATCATCTTGGCATGTAATAAAGGTCTATTTTAGTTCATTTGTTTTCATTTCTCACCGTCCTCTGTTGGTCCTTTTCAATGATAGGATGACATATATGGAACCCAAATAATGGGTTAAATAAAAACAGAGCGTAAATTTTTTTAGCCTGTGTATGTGGCCATGAATAGCCCTTCCCAGTCCAAATATAACCGGCCAATGTAAGAATCAAACAAGACCAATGTAAAGCCAGTAAAAGCAGAGGTTAGTTTTGCCAACTTTTAGAAGCCACATAGTATCTATTTATCATAAGAGTATAGGATAAAACATAACAGCCTACCTATGATAACTATGCACAGGAAATAAGTAATGGTCGCTATTCTTTATTATATTAATCTTAAGGAAATTTGAAGCATTTCCAAAAGAGATGCAATGAAACATGGTCTCAATTATTTGCTTGGAAGACAACAGTGAAGTAGGAGATGTAAATAAATATAGAAAGTTGGACTTCAATGGCTAATATACACAACAATATGCAATATAGATATTATTGTATGACAATCACTTATTCTAAGATCAAACATTCTTCAACTTCACATTTGGATTACTTATATATTTTATATTTAAACAAATTTTGATCCATGTCATGTAACTTAAGAATCCTCTATGGATCCTATACGAATGGTTTACATGTACAAGGCATATCTTAAATGTGTATCGGCATTTTGTGAGCAATCATTCTTCAAAAGGTTCTGTATAAAGCAGACTCATCTTTTTGTGACCTCAAAGACATAGACATTTGATCACTTTTTTCTTGCAAATTATACATTCTTTTATATTTTAATGAAAATAGTCATGGGACACTCCGCAAATTACCCATCTGTGAAAAATTTTCCCAAAATATTTTTTGGTAAATGCATTTACAGTATCACCAAATTAATGCACTTAAATGCATTTTTATTGTAACGGGTAATTAATGCATTTTATTGCAACAGGTAATTAATGCACTTGAATGCATTTTACCAACAAAAAAAATCCCCAAATGGGTGAATTACGGAGTGTCCCCACTGTCTTCATTATAATATAAAAAAGTTCAATTCGCAAGAAATAAGTGGGTTTGAGGAGCCTACTTGTGAAATCTTGGGCCATTTGGTGATAAAAGAAAATATTACAGAGGCTAATAGATAACTGAGGGAGGTCAAATGTGGCTATTTTGGTGATTTTCCCTAAAAACGTACTAAAAATGAACATTTTCACCACCAGAGATAGTTACATTACGGCATTTCACTTCATACATGATGAATACTGAGGGGAATAATATCCTACATTAAGTAAATTATAATTGCACTAGTTGTTAGAGGTAAAATGATTAAAATTAAATTCCAATTTTTAACCAACACATCATTTACTCTTTTATATATCTTCAAAGCAAAACCCATACCAACCCTTCTGAGATTGATACTAGAAGACTTCAGCAAAAATCAACAAAGATGTGGTACAATTAACAGTAGGAAAAAATTCTATCTGCACATCAACTTCATCCAAGGCATTAGTCATCAAGATCCAATTTTTTTAGAGATATCACATTTATGCATAGAATCATCCACCAAGAAAAATTAAATTCTACGTTGTTTCAGATGATTTTGCAGTACAGGTGGACTATATGTTATAGTAAAAGAAAATATAGCTGTGATACTAAAACATTTACACCTAATATTATACTTTTGAAATCTCTTTATGGACATAAATTTGCAAGCAAATAGGCAATTATATAAGCATACATAAAAACCAATAAGCAAATAACGGAGAAAATTGTTTAGCGTACCTAAGAGAGCACGAACTTTTTCAAGAGCGTCTTCTGACACAGGCCCATTGGGAGATAGAGATACTTTACAAGCATTATAAAGCTTCTGTATTGCTGGCATGATTTAGCAACACGAACCACCAAAATCGCTGTGTTTAATCCTAACCCTGAACTAAATAACAATTTCCCCTTTTGCAGAAATCTTGGTGTACTGCAGTAGGTTGAAAGTAATCCGGAAGCAGCCAGACAGAAGGGTCCTCTAAGTAGAACAGAAGACCCTTCAAAGCTTTTACAAAGCTAGTAGTGTAGTGAACTGGAATCACGAGTTGTCAGTAAATAAATCTTATAATGCCACTGAATTTGGAGACAAGAGTATCCAAATCTCCATCAAATGGTAAGGCGCCACATGTTTTCACCACTGCATATGCAAAATAAATTTTGGGGAAAAATGTATCAACCAATTTGCAAGTTAAATTACTAAATATTGATCAAGAGAGCAAGCTAAATTACTAAGTCTTCATCTCAAATATCACACACTAAACCTAAGTATGATTGACTGAAAATTTGAAAACTCATCCAACAAACCAACATTACAAGATGATTAAGCTAGATATAAATGTTTTTTCCTTTTATCCAACACTTTAAGCTTTTAGATGACTTGGTGTCCAGCTATAAGGTTTTACCCTTCTAGAAGAGCCAATTATTCAACAATATATATATATACATATATATTGTCGATTTGCAGAGGAAACTTGTGAATCTAGCCAATGGAATTCATTACAATCTAAAGATACTATTTCAAAACTGATACTAACAGTAAATAAAGAAAATGCTGAATTTTGATTAAGGAGTAGTTTGCAAAATGTCATAGTACATATCCACTTTACTTGATTTTTGAGTAAGCATGTTATTGCACCTTGAATTATAACATTAATGTAATAAACAGAGCCAAATAACTAAACATTGTGACATCTCAACCTTAAATATGGGCACAAAACGCAAGAAAGAATATACATATATATTGACATAAACAGAGTTTTCGAATGAAAAGTCATAGTATAAGTAAAGAAAATTAATGGATGTTTTACCACGAACGAGAAACCCTTGATCGTAATAATCAGTCTCTATGAAATGACGTAAGCACAAACACGCACTCACTTGGTCGATTTAGAAAGAAAAGATGAATCAATTTTGCACCCTAACTCTGAACTTGGTCCACCCAGAAAGCAAAATTACTCAACATTCAACCCAAATTTAAGACCTAACCTATTTTAACAATCAAAATTCAATCTGGGTGTGCAATCAGAACATGAAAAATCAAAACCCATGAGCAGAAAAGTACCAGAAATTAAGATGGCGACAGCTTTGTTGATTAAAGATTGTAGAAATTAGCAATTGATTGATGATGATGATGATGATAAGCAACAAAACAGCATAATAGTGTGTACCTTGGCAACGCATGGTGAGAAAAAAGGGGGCGATGTTGATGTTGATGATGATTCGAATGAACTATGAAGAGATGAAAAAAAGGAAACCGGAAGATCTGTCGTGTATTGTTGTTTTGGAGGATTCCGGCAGCGATCAGACTGTTGACAACCTCACAGCTTTGCCCTTCTTCTCCCTTAAATTCACGACCATGCCATTTTTTATTTTTATCAGATGAATATCTTTTTATATGCTTTTTAATTCTTATTTTCTTTCATATATTAATATTAATATCAATTTTTAAAGTTAATTTATAGTATTGGAAATGTAGAAAAGGAAATATTTGAATTTTTAACCCATATCGTTCCTAAACCTTAAAATATCGGATTTGGTACTCATGTTTGTCAATTTTTAACGGTTTCCGCTCCTATATCTAATTGTTATTAAAAATTTTGTGCAACCCCTATATATATATATATATATGTGGATTCAAATGTGAACCTATCTTTGATTGTGAACATTAAGATGAATCACAATCATCCATTTTAGATCAGATCAAAAGATGAGGGATAAAATTCACGGTGGCATTTTTGTAAATAAGTGGAAAACTCAGGTCATGACTTAAATCATAAATACAACCTAACGATTCAAATTAGAACCAGACATCATCATCTTCCCCATATTTGTTCAAATCAGAACCAGTCATCATCATCTTCCCCAAATTTCTTTATCATTTTCCCCATATTTCTTCATCATCTTCCCCAAAAGAAATTTCACTTCTGCCTCCAAATTTCTTCATCATCTTTCCCAAAATAAATTTTCGCATAAGTTTGTTTTTGTTTTGTGTTCCTCCTTATAATCACAAGTCTTTTCAGATCCAGATTCTTTTTCTTGATGAAGTATAAGAAGGTTATTCAAATGTTTTTTCCCTTTAATATGATCGTTCATCATTTTATCAGATGAAGCTTCTTTGACACACATTTACTTGAATTCTTGTTTTTCAAAACCTTTGGTTCCATTGTAGGTTATATTCAGTCTGAATATAAATTTGGGTTTGTATACTTGTAGCTTATATTCAGACTGCATATAAGCTACAATTTGGGGTTTGTATACCTGTGGCTTATATTCAGACTGAATATAAGCTACAATTTGGGGTTTGAATAATTATAGCTTATATTCAATCTGAATATAAGCTACAATTTGGGGTTTGAATAATTATAGCTTATATTCAGTCTGAATATAAGCTACAATTTGGGGTTTGTATACTTGTTATTTGGGGTTTGTATACCTGCAGCTTATATTCAGACTGAATATAAGCTACAATTTGGGGTTTGTATACTTGTAGCTTATATTCAGACTGAATATAAACTACAATTTGGGGTTTGAATACTTGTAGCTTATATTCAGACTGAATATAAGCTACAATTTGGGGTTTGAATAATTGTAGCTTATATTCAGACTGAATATAAGCTACAATTTGGGGTTTAATAATTGTAGCTTATATTCAGACTGAATATAAGCTACAATTTGGGGTTTGAATAATTGTAGCTTATATTCAGTCTGAATATAAGCTACAATTTGGGGTTTGTATACTTGTAAGTTATATTCAGACTGAATATAAGCTACAATTTGGGGTTTGTATACTTGTAGCTTATATTCAGACTGAATATAAGCTACAATTTGGGGTTTGAATAATTGTAGCTTATATTCAGATAAGCTACAATTTGGGGTTTGAATAATTGTAGCTTATATTCAGACTGAATATAAGCTACAATTTGGGGTTTGAATAATTGTAGCTTATATTCAGACTGAATATAAGCTACAATTTGGGGTTTGTATACCTGTAGCTTATATTCAGACTGAATATAAGCTATAATTTGGGGTTTGAATAAGTGTAGCTTATATTCAGACTGAATATAAGCTACAATTTGGGGTTTGAATAAGTGTAGCTTATATTCAGTCTGAATATAAGCTACAATTTGGGGTTTGAATGATTGTAGCTTATATTCAGACTGAATATAAGTTACAATTTGGGGTTTGAATGATTGTAACTTATATTCAGACTGAATATAAGCTACAATTTGGGGTTTGAATGATTGTAACTTATATTCAGACTGAATATAAGCTACAATTTGGGGTTTGAATGATTATAACTTATATTCAGACTGAATATAAACTACAATTTGGGGTTTGAATGATTGTAGCTTATATTCAGTCCGAATATAAGTTACACTTTGTGGTTTGTATACTTGTAGCTTATATTCAGTCTGAATATAAGCTACATTTTGTGGTTTGTATACTTGTAGTTTATATTCAGATTGAATATAAGTTACAATTATTCAAACCTCAAATTGTAGCTTATATTCAGTCTGAATATAAGTTACAATTATTCAAACACCTAAATACAACCTGACGATTCAAATCAAAACCAGACATCATCATCTTCCCCAAATTTCTTCATCATTTTCCCCATATTTGTTCAAATCAGAACCAGGCATCATCATCTTCCCCAAATTTCTTCATCATCTTCCCCATATTTGTTCAAATCAAAACCAGACATTATCATCTTCCCCATATTTCTTCATCATCTTCCCCAAAATTTCTTCATCATCTTCCCCATATTTCTTCATCATCTTCCCCAAAAGAAGAAACTCAGATTTCGTCAACTCAGACAAAGAAGAAAGGTAAGAATAAGAACCCCCACACCTGCAACTTTTTTCTTTTCTGCTTATTTTCTTCTTTGTGCCTCCATCGTGCCTGGATTTCAATTTCTTTGACCATGAATTTCGATTGATGAACACGATTTTGGATTTCGATTTTGTCTTACGATTTTGGATTTTGATTTCCAGATTCGATTGAGAACTGGAGATTTTTACTCAAAAATTTAATTCAGATAAAAAGTTCCAAAATTACCCCTCAAGCCATGTTTAAATATTAGCTTAAATATGGCTTAGATGAAGGGCTGAGATTCATCCTCATGTTCACAATCAAAGATAGGTTCACATTTGAACTTTCCTCTCTCTCTCTCTATATGTATATATATATATATAGAGAGAGGGGGGGGGGGATTAATGACAAAACGCTAAAAAAAGAGAAAAATGAAGAACATCCTGGGAGGCCGTCATCTAAACGGTATGCCCTAACATGCATAGAAAAAGAGAGCTCCAATCGTTTGTATTCATTTGTGCATATGCAATAATGCATAGATATGTATTGATGCATAGAAAAAAAATAACGTCCATATGGCGGACTCTCAGGGTATTCTTCAGTTTTCTCTTTTTTGAGCGTTTTCTCCTGAACCTCCCACTCTCTCTCTCTCTCTCTCTATATATATATATATATACACTATATATATAAGGAGCTTAAACGGTTAAGTTGGAATCTTTAAGAAGTACAACATATTAAACTTGATGTACAAGAGTATAAAACATGCAATCCTTTATCAATTTAAGAAAAAAAATAACTATAATTTATAAGTTACATTTTAGACCCTTACATTTTGTTATTTACTTAATTTTATATCTCTTTCTTTTACCAAATTCATTCCATAACCTTTTCATTTTACCATATAAAATCTTATATCAACTAAATTGTATTTAAAAACATATTATATGTTGTCGTAAATTATACCATTATAATTATTTTTTTAAAACCTTCGAAATGAGCCCAATATCCGGTATTTTACGATTTATAAGTATTATAAAAAATGATAAATATGTATTAACTTATTTTAAAAAAAATCAAATAATTTAATTTTTGATTTTTTCTTTTACACCCCTCATCTATCTATCAATATCTATACTATATATACTATTATATAAAAGTTACTAGACGGTTACTTTAAATATTTTAAGACTTCCAACCTTATTGTCTAAGGTAGAATATTTTCATGCATGTCAACTTTCAACCTCCACTTCCTATATAAATTAAATTACTTTAAAATTTTAAGTTACAATTGACACCTATATAGTTAGTTATTTAATTTATTTTATGTCTTTCACTTTTTCATTTTTCATTTTATACTTTTATCATATTAACCTAAATAAGTGTATATGAATCATAAGACAATTAAAAAATAAGTTTCTATTTTTATAAATTATATCATTATGATCGTGTCGTCACCTTCAAAATGAGTTCAATATTGAATATTTTTCGATTTAATCATATTATTATATACATGAATAGTAACGACTTATTTTTAAAAAATTTACATTTTATGCCCTATAGTTATATATTTAACTCTTTACCTTTTTATTTTACACCCTATATAATTAGTTTTTAAATTTCGTTCATATCCCTTTAGAGGTGTGCATCGGGCGGGTTCGGGTGGACAAATCAAAAACCCGATCGGGTTTCGAATATGGAAACAAAGACCCGAACTTTAGTCTTCGGATTTGGGATTGGTTCGGGTTGAGATCGGTCGGTTTCGGGTATAGTTATAATACAAAAAATATATATAAATTTAATCGATTTTGAAGATGAGTTCATATCGATAAATTGATGAAAGCAATAGTAAATTTAGATTTCATAAAACATTTGGACCGGCTATAATATAAGTTTTTCATAAGATAATTAGATAAATAAATATATTTATATAATATTTAACTATATATGTATAAATATTTCAGGTTTTTGGACGGGTCGGGTGACCAAATATCAAACCCAAACCGAACCTAAATATCTCCAAAAAATCGGGTTTCGGATTTTCGAATTTCGGGGTATTCGGGTTTTGCACAAACACATTATTTTCGGTTCGGATTATTCGGGTTTTGCACACCCTATATCCCTTACTATTTTATTTTTCAGTTTACACCTTTATCATATTAAAATAAATAATCGTATATGAATCAAATTACATTAAAAAAATATGTTTCGGTTTTTACAAATAATATCATTACTAGAAACGTATCGCTCAATGCAGCGAAATTTAAATATTTCATCAACATTAACGTTAGAAATCTCGAACTCTTTTAAAATATCAAATTATCTATCATTATGAACTTATAAATCGGCATCCATTATTTTTACATTTTCGTCAAAACAAATATGTCATAAATGTGCTACTTCGTTTCTTTTAAATTAGAATTGTACTTGGGTTTTGTAAAAATAATGGATGCCGATTTATAAGTTTATAATGATAGATAATTTGATATTTTAAAAGAGTTCAAGATTTCTAACATTAATGTTGATGAAATATTTAAGTTCCGCTGCATTGCAGCGGGTACCTCTTCTAGTATATATATGGGGGTAATAAAAAAAATAAAAAAAAGGTTAAGGATTTAAGGACTAATCTCAAACACTCAAGGATTTTAATCAATGGTTATTAAAAAAATGACATTTCAACCACTTGCTCCAATCTGATATCTAATTTGAAAAGTTAAGGACAAACACGTAATTTCAACCACTTGCTCCAACCTTCATCTCCATCATATACGCCGTCGTCATCATCGAAATGAATTTTTATGTTATATTTAGTGAGTCTTGTTACCAAAATGACGATTATGCTCTTTTTTTAAATTAAAAATGGCTTTAAATCAAAATCATAAGATCTAAAGCTTAGATCGGTCTTCACAGTTTTCAACTTTTTTTTCGTTTTTATTTGATTATGTTCACACACACACACACACACACACACACATATATATATATATAGGGGTGCTCAAAAACCCAACAAAACCGACCAACCCGATCAACCCAACCTAACCTGACGGAAAATAACTCAACCCGAAGCAAACCAATGCCTAATCGAGTTGTAAAATCTTCAAACCTTAGGTATTGGATTGATATCGGGTTACTTTTATTTGAACCCAACCCAACCTGACCAACCCGATGAACCTGATATCCTTTTATATTTTGGATTTAATATGATTATTGAGTCTCTATTAATATGTAAATTAAACAATTACACCCATCACGCACTCTCTTCATATACATATATTTTCAATCTATTCTCTATCTCTATATAATTACTTTGTATATATCAGAAAGTAACTGTGAACATGTATATATATAAATTGAGAAAACTAATTAAATGTGATATACTTAAAATTTAAGAAGTATGGATAAGTTGTGCCAAATTTAACAACATATTCAAGGTTAAGAGAATACTTTTTTATCCCAAAGTATCACCCGACCAACCGTACGGGTTGGGTTAGGTTGGGTTGGGTTGCATTTAGGTTGGGTTGGGTTGGATTGAGATTTTTCAAACCGCAAGCATTGAGTTGGGTTGTTGAAATGTATTCAACCCGATCAACCCAACCGTGAGCACCCCTATATAGGAGGCACGAGATCGTGTGAGAAAAAAGACAATAGAATTAATAAAAATAAATAAAATTACCATTGTATCCTTAATACTAATTGCATGATGATATAAGAACTTAGGAAAAGTTTTAATTACAAAACGATCTCAACCGTACATGCAGATAATCAACGGTAGGGATTAAATTGGTTCTTAAATTTACTCTCAACCGAATTTTATAACCGCCTCTAAATTTCAAAAGAAATAAAATCACGGTTGAGATTAGGTTTGTATGGTTTGTAAAAATTATATGATTTGTAATTGAAACTCCCCCTAAGAACCGAGGGAAGTTCAAATACAAAACAGTTGAAGAGTACAAACTATACAAACTGGTTCAAATCAATAAAAAAATATATTTTTCATAATTTTTTTCATCAAATGCTATGATTTAAGATATTATTACAAATATGTTTGTTTCGTAATATAAAAGTTTCACATGTATTTGTTTTTAATAAGGTGAAAGTTTCTCATATTTTCTTTATGAAAATGTTTCACATGAATTTGTTTTATAATGTAAAAGCTTGACATGTAATTTATTCACAAGGTGAAACAAACATATACGCAATTATATCTTAATCATAGCATTGATGAAAAAAAATCATGACAAAAATTATTTTTATATTGATTTGAATCAGTTTGTACCCTTCAACCTGGTTTGTATTTGAACCAACCTCTCTCTCTCTCTCTCTCTCTCTCTCTCTCTCTCTTTATATATATATATAGGGACGAGTTCAAATGAGAACTCAAATTTGGTTGTGAACGTGGGGACAAATGAGAGTGCGGCACGTGTCGAATAATCAAATAAATATTCAGACTGTTTATTCAGTCTGGATAATGCCTATTGAGACGGAATAAGCATTATTCAGACTTAATAAACACTATATTCAGTTTTATTCGGTCTGAATATTTTTTGGTTATTCAGTCTGAATAATCTGTATTCATTCACAGACACGTGTCATACTCTCATTTGTTCTCACATTCACAACGAAATTTGAGTTGGCAATAAAATCCCACGAGTCTCTCGTGCGAGACCTCTCCGGAAATCCATAATAACAAGTGAGTCTCCAAGATGCATTATTGTGTTCCATAATAACGACATCAATATGATTGGAGGACGTTATTTCTCCACATTACAGCTAGCACACCTCCTCTACCGACTCTATCAACTGCTTGCGAAACCAAACTTCACATACAGTCCAGTAATCTTATTAGTTTCAGATAAGAAAAGAAAACCGGGTTTATGAGGCTTTACATAGAACGAACTGCTCGAGGATTCCCCAACCCTCTGTAGTTCCAGCTTATGTAATTCATTGTTGCAAGCTTAGCCAAACTCTTATTTATTTGTTATAAGAATATTCTAATATGAACAAAACTAGCTTACAACTTTCTTTGATGCTATCTCAGTTCTCAAGAGCTTTAAATTTAGATTTATTTATCTATTGTTCTATTTTTGCAATAATACAATTTTCTTTCACTTGTTATAAAAAAAAGTTAATTAGGAATCCAATTAAAATGAAGTTTGTACGTTTGATCCAGTTAGATTTTAAAGCTTTCATGGTTAAATAACATGAGATTATAAAATTGAAATATCAAATGCAGAAAAATTTAATCGCTTTTCATTATTAATTTCATCTTCATTCTTAAATTTGTTTATACTTTTTGTTCATTAACTACGTGCTCACCTTTCTTGTAAATTTATCATGTTATTAACAATTAACTTTCTCCTAAAACATGAGTTTTTCTTCTTGGTTTGTTTGTATTTGTAATTTGATTTTAGTTACTAATTTGATTATTATTGCAAAACATCTTATTTAATACTAGGTGTTCTAAATGTATAATGAAACGAAATTGAAAAACCTAGAAAAAAACATAGAACAATCAATATAAAATGCCAAAAATGGGAAAATTTGATGAAATTAACCAAAAAAGTTCCTGTAGCGGTGAAATTCAACTAAAAACACGCTTGACATAAATGTAGTCTTGTGTTCTATTCAAAAGGTCAAAGTTGATTCAATTTGAGAAAATGTATTATTTCCGAAATCGACAATATTAACTTTTTCTCAGATCAAACTACGTTGACTTTTCCCTCCTATCAAATCTACGGCTTTAAGGACCTTTATTTCATTTTAAAGATGTACCTGCTCAAGAAAAATTCTTGGTTCTGCCACTGCTACAATCGATTGCACACCTTAACCTTATGATGACATGTGGCATCCACCATCCACCATCCACCACTAACCACCATTAAATGAAAATAAAAGTAAACTATGTTTTTCATCCTTCTGGTTTGTTAAAAGTCACGAATTTTGTCCTAGTTTAATTTTTTTTGTTTTTCTTCCCATATATAGTTTGTAACTCATTTATATTTTCGTCCTTATGATTTATTATTTGTTGTTGTTTAGATCTTTGTAGTTTACAATTCCATATATTTTGGTCCCTTGTAATTAAAAGTATGAATTAGTCCAAATAAATAACAATAAATTACAAATCACAATGACGGAAATCGTGATTTCTAAGCCACGATGATGAAAATCAAAATTTAACAACCCACAGACAAAATATATATCTATACTATATTATAAAGCATTTACAAAAAAACTCTTAAAAACAACTTTGTAAGCATTATGTACTATCTATTAAAGCTTAACTACTTAAATTACAAGTTATTGATGCATTAATACAAGTACTTGAAGCACAAAGTCTCATTCCTAATTTGTAGTTTGATAATTATGTTAATATTTTCACCTCTTTCCTAATCTGTAATTTGATAATTATGTTAATTTTTCACCTCTTTCTTTTAAACGATTTTTTTTCAATGTTTTCAGTTAGTGATGGGTCAAACAGATTTACGTACTCTTTAGGCCAAAAGCATTGAAAATCGACTGCAAATCAACTCAAAGATGGCGTTATTTGGATCAATTTTATATTGTTTGTTCTAAATTGGTTTGTTGTTTAATAGGCGTACGTTTTTATTGATCGATTTCAGCATAGTTCGATGATCGAAACCAGCATGCTAGACTCTCTCTTCTGCACGTTTGTATTGATCATTGCTACATGCTTGCAATGTTTTTGGGTATTTGCTTTGGGTGGGATAAGCCTATGGTGTAATATGTTTAATGCCACTGGTGTATTCTGCTTGATGCCATTTTGGCACCTATTTTAATAAGAAGGTTATTGTTGCTTAAAAAAAATAGATATTACATGGTATTGTCTACCTACCTTCATCCATACGATTGTAGGTTGATTTCGTTTAATATGAATACCCAATTTAGAAAAAGTCATATTTGATAGGCTTGGAGTAGAAATGCGACGGACTTCTTGGCAAGAAAGATTTCTTGGCACCAATTGTCCTATTCATGCGAAATGGAATTGGACTTATTAGTTTAAAGTCAAGGATCAGATAGACTTCTTTGTTTCAAAACAGTAGGTATCGATTTATCTTGCTTTATGTTTGTTGATTTTTAGACAACCTATTAGTTTTTTGAATTTCCAATGTGGATATTTTAATCGAGTTCAAGCTTTCAGAACCGCTGCATTGCGCAGGTAGACTTCTAGTATATATATATATATATATCCTAATTTACTCTTAAAAAAATTAAACCTAAACCAAACTCAAACTCAAATAAGGAGTATTCAAAGTCCTCAAATCAAACACAAATCCAAACTCAACCAATGTATTAATAAAATAACCTAAGATTACAAAACTTTAACAAAATTTATTCAAAGAGATTGAGATTCAAACCCTAAGTTAAAATCAATACCATAAAAACCTAAACTTAAATGAAGATGGAGATGGAGAAGAAGACGAGATCAACGGAAGGGAAGTCGCAGTAGTGCCATCGGAGTGGCATCTCTCTTGGTCTATATCTATCTATCTATCTCTCACGATCGCTACTCACCTCCAAATCTCTCTCTCTCTCTCTCTATATATATATATATATAATATTAGTCTCTCACTCAATCACAGGGGAGGGGAGGTGGCCGGGAAACAAGAGAATGGGGAGCGGTTGCTTCAGTCGGTGGTCGCTGTCGAAGAGAGGTGGACAAGGGAAGGATAAGAATGAGTCTAGGGGTGGCAATGGGTCAACCTGGGTTGGGTTCGGGTTCAACCCATTTGTTAAACAGGTCGAAAATCTCAACCCAACCCATTTAATTAAATGGATTGAGATTTTCAACCCAACCCAACCTGCAACTTAAATGGGTTCAACCTGGGTTCGACCTGTTTACAAAATTTCAACCCAACCTATTAAATAAATGGGTTCAACCTGGGTTGACTCATTTAGTTTTACAATGCATACACCGGAGGAAGACGAGAGCATAAACAAATAAATTGTTCAAAAGATGACAGTCGCCGGCGAGAGAAAGAGAAGATATGGTGCCGACGAGAGAAAGAGGCGACAGTGGCCGGAGGAAGATGAGAGCAGAGACGCCGGAGGAAGACGAGAGCACAATGCCGGACGAGAGAGCAAAGTAGTGTATTTTCCTTTTTTGATGGAGGCGTTCTAAAATCTAAATGAATCTAGGGTTTTTCTATTTATGTTCACTTTCATTAACATTAAAATTTAAAAATTATATTTTAAAAATAAAATAACATATATTAAGTGGGTTAAAATCAGGTTATTAATGAATTGTAAATAGGTTACTAATGAGTTGAAAACATGTTACAAATGGGTTAAAAACAAGTTACAAATAAATTACAAACAGGTTGTAAATGGGTTGAAAATAGGTCAGAAACTTCAACCCAACCCAACCTATTTATTAAATGGGTTAGACAGGTTGATGCATTTAAGTTAAACGGGTTGAAATCGTAACCCAACCTGCTACTAATGGGTTGGATTAGGGTTGGGTCACTTTCTGCCACCCCTAAATGAGTCATTGGATTTCATTTTATATATTAATCTCTTAAAAAAGTTATGTGATAATGTTATATAATATTATAATCTACATAAAATATAATATGATTTTTAATTGTAATAGAAAAACTAAGAAAACGTTTAAAAATGAGTAAAATATCCTTAATTTGATTTCACTTCATTGAAAAAGTTAACAAACATTGGTAGAAAAGACGAAAATTATTGGGAACTGACAAACATAAAAGATCAAATCCAAAATTTTAAAATTTAAGAGTGATACTTGTTAAAATTTAAACTGTACTTTTTAACATCCTCCTGTCATCTCATAACGTTTTGATTATTAGAAAAACCAAAAAAAGAAAAAAATACAAATAGTTGAGTCATTCAACTTTACATCCCCCAATATCATTAATTTTTTCACTTAGATCCTTACACCTACCTTCTTACATTATATATCAATCATCCATCTTTTTAAGACTTGCAAAA
The DNA here is from genome assembly GCA_036898165.1 of Silybum marianum. Taxonomy (NCBI): domain Eukaryota; kingdom Viridiplantae; phylum Streptophyta; class Magnoliopsida; order Asterales; family Asteraceae; genus Silybum; species Silybum marianum. Next base: position 190,446 of record CM072531.1, on the reverse strand, counting down.
CCATACTCAAGAATTAAAACTTATCAATCATCATGTGTTATTATAACTAGGTTTTTATGTTTTTAAATCATAAACTTCCAACGAAACATGGAGTAAGATATAAAAAAATTGACCTCTACCTGAAGAGTATAACAATTTTTTTTATGAATACCATAATACTCACTTAGTCACTTTTCTTTTACAACTAGTGGAACGATGACCTGCATTTTTTAACCCGTTTCAGGGATTTTCCACTTCACCAATTAATACATGTCTCTTACTTTACTACAATTACTTTTATTGTTGTTTTACTTTCATTTCCCTTTTTTATATGCTCGAGCTTTGAGACTCAAACCGGATCTGGAACTTGTACTGAAATCAGACCAAAACAAAGGACTTGCTATGAAAACAATCAAAATCACGAGGAGAAAAATTGACAACTAATCAAACCATATGGTAGTGAAATGAACATTATCCATCCATAAATATTCTATTATTGTCTTGCCTATCATCACAGGTTGAAAATCAAAGTAGACTCCATTGATGAAGTTAATAGCAGGATGTTGTGTTTTTGGAGTAACATCAATACTTGTGTTATATGTATGGAGGATTTTAAATTGGTTGTGGATCGAACCAAAGAAGGCAGAGAAGTTTCTAAGAGAGCAAGGACTGAATGGTAGTTCGTATCGATTCATGTTTGGAGATTTGAAAGAGATGGTTCAGTTGACAATCAAAGCCAAATCGAAACCCATGAGTTTATCACACGATATAGCTCCTCGAGTCTTTCCTTTCTTTCATAAAGCCGTGGTTACTCATGGTATGTGTCTGGTTTTCTTTCGTCTTAATTTTGTTGGATTTTGTTTTAGATGTGAATATGTCATAAAACTGTTAATATGACGATTTTTTTGAGCCTTGTTAAGTTGTCAAATTATGTTACCACAACTTATTATAATATATTTATCTTAAATATATAGTTTTTGTTTCAATAAAATTTAAAATTTCATTAGTTAGTATTTTATTATGATTTTATATAGAGACGAAGAATCGTGTGAGAATAACAGTTATTGTAAGAATGATGAAAACATTTATAAGTTTTTGGATTAGTTGAGTTTTTAATATAACTTCATTTTTCATCAACTATCTTTACCTTCAATTACATTCATCTATTTTTAACTATTCCATCTATCTTTATCTTCATATTTATTTTCACTTTTAGTCATCTTCACGAGCTTTTACATACATTTAATCACTTTCAAATACACGAGTTTGTTAAGTTTCAATCACGATGATAAGAAAAGAAAAACAGTTGAAAGTATATATACAAAAGTTTGTCATACGAGGATAATAATCAAATATAAGAATAAGAAAAAAGTCAAATCACATATGATTTTATATTAAAATCCCATTTAATTCACAATGTTTTTGTTGCGCATGAGGTCACAAGCATTTCGGCCATACCTTTATGTTTAACATTAATATAAAATCACATTTAATTTTACTTGTGATTTGACTATTTTTTATATTATGTTTTTTGTAGTATGTTATTTGATAATAGGGAAAAGTTCAAAAAAACCCAACGAACTATCTTGTTTTGAATGTTAAATCCCTAAACTATTTTTTTGAATGAAAAAACCATTAAACCTTCTTATTTTAAATGATTAAGTCCTTGAACTATTGCTTTGAATGAAAAAATCATTAAACTTTCTCATTTTAAATGATTAAGTCCTTAAACATTTTTTTCAATAAAATAAACCATCGAACTTTAATATTAGTTACTTACATTCTTTTAACCAAAAAAAATATTGGTAACCAACTTGGAAAGTTTTAAAGTGAAAAACAAAACTTAAATCAGTTTTACCGTTCCTAAACCCTACGCCAGTCAAACCCCGCACAAACATCGATATCACTCCCCCTCACCATTCATCGTCGTCCCATCGTTGTATGTCTTCCATATCGTCTATCACGTTGTTGGCTCCTGCCATCGATCTACTATTTTTTATCTATTTTTTTTTGTCTTTTTATTTTAAACATTTCTAGTCGATTACAAGTAGTATTTTGTTAAAATAATGCAGGTAACCAATTTTTAAAAGTTCGATGGTTTATTTTTTCAAAAAATGTTCGAGGACTTATTCACTCAAAATGAGAAAGTTTAATGGTTTTTTCATTCAAAAAAATAAAGTTCAATGGTTTTTTCATTCAAAATAATAGTTCAGAGATTTAATCACTAAAAAAGAAAAAGTTTAATGATTTTTTCATTCAAAAAAATAATTTAAAGATCTACCTATTTAAAACAGGATAGTTTGTTGGGATTTTTTGAAGTTTTTCCTTGATAATATGTATATATGTATGCGTTATTTGATAATATGTATATCTCTATGCATATATACGGGGAGGGTGGGGTCTCTCTCCGTGTTGGTTTGATTGAATATTCCTTCCAGATAAAAATTAGAACCCTTTTAAAAAAAAGATAAGAGTTAGAATAAACTATTTTTTTTAAAACATGTCATAATTTTTAACAAGACAAGAAGCATAGTCTACTTCAAATATTATTATGTAAAGTTGAAGGATATAATTTCAGTCGGTTCACATTTCAAATATACTCGGTAATATAATTTATATTATATTATAAAGTATTTGACAAAAATTCTTAAAAACCATTTCTTATGTATTAAGTACTCTTTATTGATGCATATTACATAAAATTTAAGATTACAAGTAATTGTGCATATGTATAATTTATTTAAGCTACATGTTTGAATTCGTGTAACTAACAGCAGATAAGCATAATTAAATAAATAATAAACATCTTATTTTAAATATAAAAATTTAAAATATAATTAGAACAATCATTAAGTTCCAATCTAGTACTTAATTATTATATTTATAAAAAGTTATATCAGTAAACAAAAAAAAATTAATTTCTTATTAAATCTAAATCAAATTATAATAAAAAATCGAATTAAAGAAATTACGTTAAAAAATAGAACTTTTAAAATGTTAATTTAGTACTAAAATCGATATATTTTAAAAAAATTATGATATCTTCAAGTTTATATGTTATTCAAAAATAAAATACTATCATTTTCTCAAAATTACATAAACCGTATTATAACATCGATAGATACAAAAAATAAAATAAAATGTTAAAATCGAAATTTATTTTATTACATTACGCAAATATCCTTCTAGTTTATTTCAAATATTAGACCATTACTTTGATAAAGGTATTTTTCCCATCATATTTGATTAAGTAATTAGTAATTAAAAAATGGGATAATCTTTTTTGTTAAGAGATCAACCCATTTTATTTTTGTTTGTTACCCAACCTTATCCATTTTACCACCCGTACTAATAAAATTATATAAAAGTATTCCAAAAATAATGTATGATCATATCTTCTTTCTCATTTTTTTCTAAAAAAATTAGCAAACCAAATATGGGATCGGTCCTAAGGACCAATTTCCCTTTCAAGAGGGGGTTCGAGGTTGAAGTAGTTCCAACTATATTGGGTGGATTTAGGTCCCTTGGTGACTACATACATCTACTTCCTATAAATCTGAATCGAGTAAGAATATGTATGGAGATCATACATATCTACATGCACTATAGACAAATAATGAAAGTATAGTTATAATCTATAGTTATCCGTTTGTCCTGGTTGAACATATTTTTCTTATAAAATGATTCAAAACAATGTAGGTAAGAATTGTTTTACGTGGATGGGGCCAAAACCTGTGATACACATATCTGAACCAACAATGATCCGAGATATCTTTGCCAATTATCATCAATTTCAAAAGGCGAGGGGAGGAAATCCATTATTAAAGTTGCTAGCAAGAGGATTAGCTGACGCTGAAGCCGATCAATGGGTGAAACATAGAAAAATCATTAATACCGCTTTTCATGTTGAGAAGCTAAAGGTTTCTTGCTCTTGCTTCTTCTTTCTGTTACAGTATCCTTTGGAACGTCATTTGGATGTATTTTATGTTGTTTTTGGCAGCATATGGTACCCGTGTTTTATGTGAGTTGCACTGAGATGATTCAAAAATGGGAAGAGATGCTATCGAAAAAGAAATTGTGTGAAGTGGATGTGTGGCCTCATCTTCAAACGCTTTCAAGTGATGTAATTTCACGTATGGCATTTGGCAGTAGCTTTGAGGAAGGAAGAAAGATATTTGAACTTCAAAGAGAACAAACAAAGTTGGTTATGAAAATTTCACAATCGTTATACATTCCGGGATTAAGGTAAATTTGTTTCTAAACAATATTTTTAAATATGTTCTTTTAATAAAACAAACAATGAAATACAATTGTTTATTTGGTAGTTAAAGAGTTTATTGGTATAAAAGACGGTGTTTTATGCTAATCAAATATGATTTGATAGATTTTTGCCAACAAAAAGCAACAAAAGGATGAAAGAGACTGGTAGAGAAGTGAAGGCTTTGATAAGAAAAATTATTGATAAACGAGTTGATGCAATGAAGACTAGGGAAACTAGTAACGATGACCTTTTGGGAATTCTTTTGGATTCTAATTACAAAGAAATTAAACAACACGAGAATAACAATTCTGGATTAAGCATTGAGGAAATCATCGAAGAATGCAAGCTTTTCTACTTTGCAGGACAAGAGACCACTGGAAATATGCTTGTTTGGACTATGATTTTACTGGGTCAACACATGGATTGGCAGACACGTGCTAGAGAAGAAGTTTTACATGTCTTTACAGACAAAAAACCAGATATCGATGGATTGAATCGCCTAAAAATCGTGAGTTTGATTTTGTACTTTAATTTTGTTAAAATTATTTTTATTACAAGAAAGAAAAACCCTACATAATGTTTTAGAAGTCTATAACCGTTCCTTCTTTTCGTTACTTGTATTCTACAAGTCATTACATGTCGTTAATGTTGATTTGGCTTTGTGGATTGTTGTTAATACTTATTAATTTTGTATCTTTGTTATTTCGTTTTGCAGATTAACATGATTTTCAACGAGGTTCTTAGGTTATATCCCCCGGCAATAGCACTAAGACGAATGATACATAAGGACGTCACATTGGGGAACTTAAGATTACGAGCACAAACCATGATTCAGCTAAACATATTGTTGTTACACCATGACCATGATATATGGGGTGACGACGCGAACATGTTTAACCCCGAGAGATTTTCTGAAGGAGTGTCAAAGGTGGCCAAGGGACAAACAGTGTATTTTCCATTTGGAGGGGGGCCACGTATATGCATCGGACAAAATTTTGCAATGCTAGAAGCGAAAATGGCGCTTGTGATGATTCTACAACGTTTCTCTTTCGAGCTTTCTCCATCATACTCACATGCTCCACACACTGTGCTTACTCTACAACCTCAGTTTGGGGCTCAGTTGATCCTACACAAACTTTAGGTATGTTATTATATGTTCTATTTTATTGTAAAGTATGTTATGTTAATGTATAAAATTTCCAATAAATTCCATAAACCTTCCTTTATATCATTCAACTTTTCATCGTTGACATAGTTATAATTTATAATGTAATCAACCTACAAGTAGTGGTTTTTAAACCAAATGATAATAATAATGTTAATTGTCTTTCTCTCACACCTCTCAGTCAGAATTCGGGCTAGAAGTCGTCCACACGCGCAATTCCTCTCTCTACGGGATAACTTGTTTGTATTCGGCTCTTCTCCCTAAAGAGAAAGATATCTGAAAGTAGCATTTTCTATAAGAATGAGATAGGCTACTTTATTACTATTTGGGTTATAAAGTGATATTTTTGCACAATCATTATTTTTCACACCAAGTTTTTAGCGGTATTATGGGGACTAATTTTCGTTTTATTATTATGTTATGTACTTGCTATTTGTAGTCTTAATTTATATAATTAGAGGGCGAATTACATAAAAATATACCTTACTTTGTTTTGATTTCTAATATTTTAAAATACTCATATACCCTATTAATATTTAAAAGTTTGCATCTTAGATACCAAAATGAAAGTTTTTAAAGTTTAAAAATTATGACATTTGAGTATAAAAAATTATAGAAAACTTTTCACAAAATTATTACAAACATTTTGGTTGGTTCCTACCTTTGCAAGGAAAAGTCTCGTGTTGACTGTTCACAAAGCCTTTTCTTCATAAGTTTAGAGACTTGAGAACCGAACAAAAAACAGGGGGACTCAACCGTCCCCTCAATTATTCTATCCCTGACTACTCATAGTCAGTTAAATTTTTTCGAAATATAAGATCTTTTGATATAATGATAGAAAAGGAGTTATTTCCTCTCAAAATCTGAATAATATTCATATTCATTATTTAAATTCTTCCTTCCAAATATTTTTAAAGAAAAACACTACAGGAAAATAATCCAAAAGTAAAATTTAAAAAATAGAAATGTTTACAAAACCGGGGATTCAGATTAACCCGCACCTTTCTAGGGGAGACCTTTAACACAACGTGAGACATTAACTTTGCCACCTTTATCATTCATTTAGTTTCAATAAAAATAACGTTTGCCACCTTTATCATTCATTTAGTTTCAATAAAAATAACGCACGCAATACAACGTTATGGTTGTGCCAATGAAAAGGGTGATTTTTTTCTATAACGACAGAACCATGAAGTGGTCACACAAGTTACCGTATCCTTCTATATAGGTCCGCCGATGTAAAGAGGGTTAATTTGTTTTTTTTTTTGTGGTTAATGCTTTACATATTTGTACATGTATGGTAAAAATAGAGGTATTATCATGAATAACCATATTGGGAAAAAGTTTTACCTTTTAGCCAACTTCAATTTTTTTCTTCTCACCCAAGAAACCACAAGGCGCTTTTCTTGGTTGTTACTGACATCTTCTAATACATCCACATAAAAAATGAGTCTACTGTAAAAATATATTAAGACGCCACAGCACCGCAAAGACATGCCTCGACACACAAAAAAGCAAGTTAAAGTCGCATCTTGTGCACCACAAGGACATACAACTTGGAGTATTGACTTGTGAACTTGTTGTTTCTTAGCTGTTTTGTAAAAAAAAGATTTAAAGGTGGCTACAAGTAAAAAAAAAATAGCCCATATATAAAAATAATACAGTAAAAAATTGTTTCACGATTATGAAAAATATGAGAGAACGAAATTACCCTCACATGAGGGGTCCGTGGGGTCATTTAACGGCCCCCCTTTAACATGAAATGTCAAGGATCAGATCAGACCCCAAACAAATTTGAAACAATTTGAAATTTTTTGAATTAAGGACTATTAAGAAAAATCCAAAATTTTCAACAAAGATAAAGGAAATAAATAAATATTTATTTCATCTGTAATCAAAGTATTTAAATTTAAATTTGATGAACAAAACTAGCTTACAACTTTTTTTTATGCTACCTCAAGAGCTTTAAGTTTAGATTTACTTATCTTTTATTATATTTAATGTAATAATACAATTTCCTTTCACTTAATAATTTTTTTTATTCATAGTGAAATTAAAATGAAGCTTTAAACTTGTTAGATTTAAAACTTTCATAGTTAAATAACATGAAACTCTAAAACTGAAATATGCATATTCAAGAAGTTATCATTTTCGTTGAATTGAGCTATAAATTCTTCTTTTTTTGGCACCAGATGCAACGACCTTGGTCAAAGATAAACAAGGATAATTATGAATAGAAAAAGATTAAAAAAAAAAAAAAAGACCCCACACTATGATACGTCCCCATTCCCTATATATTAAGTGATGTTTAAATAAACGTCTGAAAAATGAGATGATCAACAAAACATAGACACGTTATGTTGCATCAAAAACTTTCTTCAAGGTTTATCATTTACGTATAAAATGTAAAATGCTCTCCAACAGATTTAAACAAGGATAATTATTTCACTTTTAATTAACCAACCCACAACTTTATATTTAATATTTATGTATTAAATTAAGGTAGATTTCCATATCTAGTTAATAAACAATTTATAACTAATGATAATCAAAGGTATAATTTAAAGGGACAAAAACCTTACCCATGCATCATATTGAAACATTACTTAAGTATAAAAACATTTTAATTTAAAACACTATAAACATTTATTTTAAAATATGTAAAAGACAAAGTACGAAATTAAGAAAATTGATCACGCGGATTAATACGTTATCATTGACCAAGTATAAGTCAACAAAAAATGCAAATCCAAAAAAGCAACTACAAAGGAAGTGAGAACATAAGATTTCTTGGTTGGCTAACATAATTACTATCAATCCCATCCATAATTTCCTCCCTAATTCCGGATAATAATAATAAAATAATAAATAATAATAATAATTTGGTCAATTTTCCCACGTATCCATATGTATGTATGATTATGAATGCTATAAATAGAAACCAAAACCAAATACTAAAGCAATGCATATTCAACCATATAATCATTTTCAAAAATGGCCTCAATCTCTAAAGCAACACTTGCCTTGGCTCTCATGATCATCCTCGTCGTTAGTTCATCTTCGCACACTGTCGATGCCCGAAGCCCATACAACCGTGTCCGAAAACTAGGTTTGTTTTTTTCTCAAAACATTTGAACTAACTTTTTTAGCTTCTGTTTAGTAAATAACAAGTTAGTTATTGAAAAGTTGTTTCAATTAGCTTATTGGTGTCTTTTTTCTCTCAATATGTTTCTTATATTTTACACAAATGTCTTTATATTTTCCTTTTAAGTAATTTTACATTGTTGTCTAGTTTATTTGCTAGTTTATTTTTTCAAATATGACTAGTTAATATTAGTCAATAACTAGCTTTTTTTAGGTAACAATTAGCTTCTAAGTTATTTCATCAAACATATAAAAAAAACTAAAAACAACATTATTTCATCATAATTTTAATTATAACAGGTGTAAGGTTACGGTTTTGAAGTATTTAACGTTAGACGTAATGTCGTCCGACATAACCTTACGTCTTCTTTTTTACGTTATCATCATCTTTTAGTAATAAAAGTTTCATTTAGTAAATAATTTGTTTGAATTTGATATAAATTGCAGCAACGGATTGCAATTCGCCAAGACAAGGAGAAATAGTGGGGTGCGGTGGTGGAGGCGGTAGTGGTGGATCATCGAGACCAAGACCAAGACCAAGTGGTCCGACACCAGGTGCAAGTCGTTGCAAGAAGGGTTGTTGTGGAACGAACAAACTTGGAGACTGCATATGTTGCCAGTAGTATGCGTATATGGTTTATCCATCGTATAAAGACATAATACAACAAATAAAACAATAAAATCATTATGAATCCTGTCACTATTAGCAAATGCCAATTATATGTACAACTTCAACTTCAACTTGTTTCTAATATATTCTTGGTCCAAAGACCTAATTTCTTGTTGCATTTTGCTCCTTTAAAACCGAATAAATTTAATCCATTGCCTAACTTTGAGATCTTGATTTTGTTATATATGGATTCTCGATCATTATATTTTTTAAATTATTTCGTCATATATGGATCCTTGGTCATGTACAACCTAGACGACAACACAAGGCATAGTAGCTCATGGGGCGTCAACTAATAATCCAATCTACTACTACCTAGGTTTATTTCGACTTATGATTTTTTATTTCCTAGTGTGTCGCTCTCAATTCCTTGTCTCGATTCTTGACTTTATTTTCTTTCTTTTTCATATTTGATGTAACGTTTATGTCGTTTCCAATTTGCTCATATGCATATTTTGGTTCCTCTTTGGTGTTTGTTGTATGTTGTGGTTTGATTTCTTGCTCATTGTTTATAGTTTTACCAAGCTTGATGATGTTCTCCAATTCTTCGATGAAATGTCAAAAACACAACCTCGCTAATATTCTTGTTAATTTAATTTAAATACTTATTTTACTTGTTTTCTCTGTGTAAATACGACATTTATGTCTTAGTGATGGTAATTATAATTTATAAGTTGAGAATGTACAACTAAATAATTCATATGTGAATCAATGTGAAAAGGAAACATAGGTTTAATTATGCATTTTCGTACATGGATAATTGGTATTAAAAAAAATAGGTAAGGAGACATGGATTCACATATACATCTTTAAAAGGATTTTTCAAGAGGTTACTAATGATTCGCATATGAATCATTCATTCATATGTTATCAACATTTTTTTCTTTCTTATTTAAACCTTCCTCGTCAGAAATATATTACTATTTAATGCAAAAAATTAAGTATTCAATGGAAATTAGACTAAAGACATTTCTTTAAAAAACCAACCTCTTACAATTTAAAAGAGAAGAAAATATGGAAAATAAAATAAAGTTTATATCAAATCAATAGTAGAAAATCCAAAAACAAATCATAGTTGGAAAGATGAACAACTTATAACAAGCAAATTTCTATTAATTTTAACAACAAAAGAAAAACAAAGATCTTTTAATTTTGTTTAAGAAAAACCTATCAATCTACCATGACATTACTGAATCGAAACAAATGATGTACCAAACATACATAGTATATCCCATTATAGCGTACAGAGAAGAAATAGTTGTAATTGCATGAAATGGTTAGCTTGCTTTTCTTGTTGAGCCAAATAAACCCAATTTCTCAGCCACAACAGCTTTCATGGCTATCTTAGCGGCTGCTATAACACCGACAAGGTCTGTCTGAGGGGTTTTTAGGCTATCCATGTATGCCTTCCGTACTTTCGTGTTTACGTTGAACTTCTTAAACTCCGAGCTCTATGCATTTCTGTAATCATGATAGCCAATATCGTATCATGATATAGGTTTCAAAACGTTTGATTTGATACATAGTTGTTTAACTAGTAATTAACTATTTGAAGCCCCCTTATGGCGTAATTAAGGGTGGTATGTTTATACAAACAGACAAGGGTACATGAGGGTTTGAGCACTGGTGGATGCAGAAATTTTGGTCACAGGGGTCGAATTTTTGATTAACATAATACAAAATATAATAAAAGTTAAATACAAAAAGAAAAGAAATAAGAAAACAACTTACAATCTACGAATGTTGTCTATAAGTTTTCATCTTTTGAAAGCGAGTCATCAAATATTCATTCGTCACGTTTGCATGTAAAGAAAAAGAGTTGAAAGGTAAAAGTTTTTTAAAGATAAAATGACTGTGGGGTAAAAAAAATTATCATATTTTAAAGGGTTTATCACATTTCTAGTGGGGTAAGGAACTGTAAAAAGAATGTGGGATAAAAAAAAATTGAAAGGTGACTGGTTGGAATTGAGTTTTTGGGGACCGAAAACCGAACCGTATGTACAAATTTGGTATCGGTTCGGTTTCGATTTCGGGATGGGAAAATCGGTACTAAGACCACTTAGGACCGAAAACCAAGGTTCAAAATGGCGTGGCGGTGAGGTCAAGCCTCAAGCCTTAGGTGCAATAGCGAAGTCGCGGCGTTTTTCAAGGCGTAACTTATGGCGACAGATCTTTGAATCATATAAATTATTATACATTTAAGCATATATTTTCAATCAAGAATTAGTCAATGATATTTAAACTAGGTTATACATTAAAAAATAACAAATAAAACATTAAAAATAGTAAAAAAAAACAAATATTGGGGTGCAAAAAGTGCGCATAAGGTCATGGCGTGCCATATACATAACTTGGCGTGAGACACAAGTCTTAAGGCACGGCACGCCATGACACACCACGACAGCTGTTCCGACGAGCTTTTTCGAACACTGCTGAAGGTGGATAAGGAAACAATCAGAACCAATCGTAAAAATTCAACAATATAAAGCTCAACAACCAAAGAGCCGATTTTTTTATGGTAATGGTTATGGAGAATAAGGATGATCGATACCGAACCAGTTGGTACCGAAATTTTTTAAAACTGAAAATAAGGACCGAAAACCGAATCGTATGTACAAATTCAGTCCTGGTTAGATACCGAAAGGGAGTGAGAAGATAAAATGCAAATCCAAAAAAACCAAAGAGTATCGTTGACTATAAGTCAACAAAAATTGCAATTCCAAATAAACAACTAGAAAGGGGGTGAGAAGATAAAATTTCTTGGTTGGCTAACGACTCCCATTCCCATTCTTAATTTCCTCCCTATTTCCTATAATAATAAAATAATAAATAATAAATAATAATAGTAGTAATAATGATGATTATGATTATGAATGCTATAAATAGAAACAAATACTAAAGCAATGCATATTCATTTCCAAAAATGGCCTCAATCTCCAAAGCAACACTTGCCTTGGCTCTCATCATCATCATCATCGTCATTAGCTCATCTTCGCACACCGTTGAAGCCGGTGTCCGAAAACTAGGTTTGTTTTTTTTCCAAAACATTTAAACTAAAATTATTATTTTCTGTTTGGTACCTTTTAAAAAGTTATTTCAGATTGTTTATTGGGTTTTCTTTTTCAATTATGTCTTTTATATAACAAGTGTAAGATTTGGTTTTTTAAGTATGAAACGTAAAGGGTAATTTGTTTGCACTTAATATAAAGTGTCGTCCAACGTGACATTATGTCTTGTTTTATATTTAGAATTCGTTATCATCATCTTTCAGTAACAAGTGTTTCACTTAGTAAATAATTTGATACAAACTGCAGCCACCGATTGCGATTCGCCGGTACAAAGAGAAATACCGGGGTGTGGTGGTGGAGGCGGGGGTGGTGGATCATCGAGACCAAGACCAAGACCAAGTGGTCCGACACCAGGTTCAAGTCGTTGCAGGAAGGGTTGTTGTGGAAGGAACAAACTTGGAGACTGCATATGTTGCAAGTAGTATGCTAGACTATCTGGTTTATTCATCGAATTGAGAGATAATAAAAATAAAAGTCATTATGAATCATGTCTATCATTAGTAAATTTCCATTATATGTACAACTTTGACTTGAACTTGTTTCTAGTCAACTCTTGGTCCAAAGACCTAATTTCTTGTTGCATTTGATTCTTTGAAAATTGAATAAATTTAATCCATTGCCTACATTGAAATCTTGATTTTGTTATTTATGGATTCTCAGTCATCATATTTTTTATTTTTTGTTAAACATGAATTCTCAATTATCATATTTTATATTTTTCGTTATATATGTATGTCTATGCGGTCCGAATGATGGCACAGGGCATGCACAAGGGACATCGACCAATAAAAAAATCCACTAGTACCCTAGATTCATTTTGAATTATGATTTTTGATTTTCTAGATCTCGCTCTCGATTCCTCCTTTTGGTTCTCGAAAATGTTGAGAGTAAAAAAATTGATATACAAGTGGCCAATGATGGTTTCTTTCATTTAAATCCTATGAACAACTTATAACAAGCAAATTTTCATTAATTTCAACGATAAAAGAAAAACAATGATCTTTTAATTTTGTTTAAGAACAAATAATATCAATCTACCGTAACATTACTGAATCGTAACAAATGATGTACCAAACATACCCAGTATATTCCAATACAACATACATAGAATAAATAGTTGTAATTGCATGAAGATGGTTAGCTTGCTTTTCCTGTTGAGCCAAATAAATCCAACTTGTCTGCAACCACAACTTTCATGGCTATCGTAGCAGCCGCTATGACACCGACAAGGTCTGTCTGAGGGGTTTTCAGGTTGTCCATGTACGCCTTCCGTACTTCCTTGTTTACGTTGAACTTCCTAACTCTGAGCTCTATGCATTTTTGTAATCATGATAGGTTTCAAAACGTTTGATTTCACACATAGTTGTTTAACTAGTAGTTAACTATTTAAAGCCCCCTTATGGTGTAATTGAGGGTGGTAGACAAGGGTAGATGAGGGTTCAAGCACTGGTGGATACAGCAATTCTAGGCACTGGGGTCGGATTTTGATTAACATAATATAAAATATAATAAAAGTTAAATTCAAAAAGTAAAGAAATAAGAAAACAATTTACAATCTATGAATATTGTCTATAAGTTTTCATCTTTTGAAAGCGATTTATCAAATTTTCATTCATAATATTTGCAAGTAGAGAAAAAGAATCGAAACGTAAAAGTTTTTACAAGTTAAAATGAGTGTGGGGTAAAAATATATTATCATATTTTAAAGGGTTTATCACATTTCTAGTGGGGTAAGGAGCTATAAAAGAATGTGGAATAATATAATTTTTGAAAGGTGGATCCACCCCTTGGTTCAAGTTTGCCGGTCGTAGTCTGGAAGTTATAATTCCTTTGGGGATTGGGCTCCTAAGTCTGTTACCTAGTGGGCTGATATGTATCTAATTTGCCATTCACATTATACCCTTGCGGAGCGGCAGGCTTGGGGATTACCGGTTAAAAACCCTTTTGTTGAAAATGAATGTCGTTTATAACTTTGTAATTATGATAATGGTGAAATAGGCATGTTTAGCTAGAAAATTAAAGGCCTCCAAGAACTCTTAACTCTTAACCGAGATCATTCCCTCATAAAGAAAAGTTAAGTACCTGATTTACGTACATCATTCAACTTTGCCTAATAGTCTTCTACAGTCAAATCATCTTCTGTTCCGGATAACCTGTCATTCAGCTTACATTTTCTAATTACTGCATATAACGTTTCAATAAGTTAATTATAACTATCTAAAAAGATTTTTTTTAAACATAAAAATATTTAATTTAAAACAAAGAAAAAACAAAACTAAGACAAATGGATCAACAAGTTGATCAGGCGGATCAATACAGTATTAGAGATGAGATCGGTACCAGACTGGTTGGTATTGAGTTTTTTAGGACTGAAAACGAGGACCGAAAACCGAACCGTATGTACAAATTCGGTACCGGTTCTGTTTCGAATTCGGGATGGGAAAATCAGTATTAAGACCACTTAGGACCGAAAAGTGTAGGCGAATAAGGAAATAATCAAAACCAATCTTAAAAATTCAACAATCAAAAGTTTAACAATTTAAAATTTAACGATCAAAGAGCCGGGTTTTTTTATGGTGATACCCATTTTTTGAACAAAGTAATGGTTATGGAGATAGGGTGAAACCGATACCAAACCCGTTCGTACCAAAAAAATTTGAAGCTGAAAACAAAAACCGAAATTCAGTCCTGATTAGATTCGGAAAGGGAGTGAGAAGATAAAACCGAATTGTATCGTTGACTATAAGTCAACAAAAAATGCAATTCCAAAAAAAAAACAACTAGAAAGGGAGTGAGAAGATAAAATTTCTTGGTTGGCTAAAGACTCCCATTCCCATTCTTAATTTCCTCCCTATTTCCGATAGTAATAAAATAATAATGTTATGGTCAATTTTGTCACATATCCATATGTATGTATGATTATGAATGCTATAAATAGAAACCAAATTCTAAAGCAATGCATTCATTCATATTCATTTCCAAAAATGGCCTCAATCTACAAAGCAACACTTGCCTTGGCTCTCATCATCATCATCATTGTCGTTAGCTCATCTTCGCACACAGTCGATGCCCATGTCCGAAAACTAGGTTTGTTTTTTTCAAAACATTTAAATCATAAAATTTAGTTTCTGTTTGGTACCTTTTAAAAAGTTATTTCAGATTGCTTATTGGGTTTTTTTCTTCAATTATGTCTTTTACATAACAGGCGTAAGGTTACGGGTTTTTAAGTATGAAATGTTAAGAGTAGTTTGTTTGAATTTGATATAAATTATCGTCCAACGTGACCTTATGTCTTCTTTTATATTTAGAATTCGTTATCATCATCTTTCAGTAACAAGTGTTTCGGTTAGAAAATAATTTGTTTGAATTTGATACAAATTGCAGCCACGGATTGCGATTCGCCGGTACAAGGAGAAATACCAGGGTGTGGTGGTGGTGGAGGCGGGAGTGGTGGATCATCAAGACCAAGACCAAGACCAAGACCGAGATCAAGACCAAGTGGTCCGACACCGGGTGCAAGTCGTTGCAAGAAGGGTTGTTGTGGACAGAGCAAACTTGAATTATGCATATGTTGCAAGTAGTATGCTAGACTATCTGGTTTATCCATCGAATTGAGAGATAATACAAAAATAAAAGTCATTATGAATCATGTCATCATTAGTAAATTCCCATTATAGGTACAACTTTGGCTTGAACTTGTTTCTAGTCAATTCTTGGTCCAAAGACCTAATTTCTTGTTGCATTTTGATCCTTTGAAAATTGAATAAATTTAATCCATTGCCTACTTTGAAACCTTGATTTTGTTATATATGTATCTCTATGCGGTCCGAATGATGGCACAGGGCATCACAACCTAAGGGACATCGACCAATAAACAAATCCACAAGTACCCTAGGTTAATTTTGAATTATGATTTTTGATTTTCTACGTCTCGCTCTCGATTCCTCCTTTTGGTTCTCGAAAATGTTGAGAGTAAAAAAAATGATATACAAGTAGCCCATGATGGTTTATTTCATTTAAATCCTATGAACAACTTATAACAAACAAATTTTCATTAATTTCAACAATAAAAGAAAAACAAAGATGTTTTAATTATGTTTAAGAACAAATACTACCAATCTACCATAAGTTTACTGAATCGGAACAAATAATTTGTGATGTACCAAACGTACCCAGTATATCCCATTACGGTATACAACGAAGAAAGATGGTTAGCTTGCTTTTCCTGTTGAGCCAAATAAATCCAATTTCTCTGCAACCACAACTTTCATGGCTATTTTAGCAGCCGCTATGACACCAACAAGGTCTGTCTGAGGGGTTTTCAGGCCGTCCATGTACGCTTTCCGTACTTCCATGTTTACGTTGAACTTCCTAACTCCGAGCTCTATGCATTTCTGTAATCATGTTTGATTTGACACATAATTTCTTAGCTAGTAGTTAACTATTTAAAGCCCCCTTAATCTTATGGTGTAATTGAGGGGTGGTATCATACTTAAGAGGGAGTAATCTAATAATGACAAGCTCTTTAGGTAATTCATAATTAAAAAGTAATTATAACTAAAAGGTATAATTTAAAGGGACAAAAAACTTACCCATCATATTGAAACATTACTTAAGTATAAAAACATTTTAATCTAAAACACTATAAACATTTATTTTAAAATATCTGGAAAAGACAAAGTATGAAATTAAGAAAAATAGGTTATCATTGACCAAGTATAAGTCAACAAAAAATGCCAATCCAAAAAAGCAACTACAAAGGAAGTGAGAACATAAGATTTCTTGGTTGGCTAACATAATTACTATCAATCCCATCCCTAATTTCCTCCCTAATTCCGGATAATAATAATAAAATAATAAATAATAATAATTTGGTCAATTTTCCCAAGTATCCATATGTATTATGTATGCTATAAATAGAAACCAAATACTAAAGTAATGCATATTCAATCATATAATCATTTCCAAAAATGGCCTCAATCTCTAAAGCATCACTTGCCTTGGCTCTCATGATCATCATCGTCATTAGCTCATCTTCGCACACTGTCAATGCCCGAAGCCCATACAACAGTGTCTGAAAACTAGGTTCGTTTTTTTCTCAAAACATCTGAACCAACTTTTTTAGCTTATGTTTAGTAAATAACAAGGTACTTATTCAAAAGTGTTTCAAATAGCTTATTGGGTTTTTTTTTTCACAATATGTTTCTTACATTTTACACAAATGTCTTTATATTTTTCTTTTACATTGTTGTCTAGTTTATTTGCTAGTTTTTTCAAACATGACTAGTTTATTAGTCAATAACTAGCTTTTTTTAGGTAACAATAGTTTATAAGTTATTTCATCAAACATATAAAAAAAACTAAAAACAACATTAATTATTCTATCATAATTTTAATTATAACAGGTGTAAGGTTACGGTTTTTAAGTATGTAACGTTAGGTGTAATGCCGTCCGACATAACCTTACGTCTTTTTTTTTATGTTATTATCATCTTTTAGTAATAAAAGTTTTATTTAGTAAATAATTTGTTTGAATTTGATATAAATTGCAGCCACGGATTGCAATTCGCCAAGACAAGGAGAAATAGTGGGGTGTGGTGGTGGAGGCGGTAGTGGTGGATCATCGAGACCAAGACCAAGACCAAGTGGTCCGACACCAGGTGCAAGTCGTTGCCAGAAGGGTTGTTGTGGACAGAACAAACTTGGAGAGTGCATATGTTGCAAGTAGTATGCGTATATGGTTTATCCGTCGTATAAAGACATAATACAACAAATAAAACAATAAAAATCATTATGAATCATGTCAGTGTTAGCAAATGCCAATTATATGTACAACTTCAACTTGAACTTGTTTCTAATCTATTCTTGGTCCAAAGATCTAATTTCTTGTTGCATTTTGCTCGTTTAAAACCGAATAAATTTAATCCGTTGCCTAACTTTGAGATCTTGATTATGTTATATAAGGATTCTCAATGATCACATTTTTTAAAATTATTTCGTTATATATGGATCCTTGGTCATGTACAACCTAGACGACAACACAGGGCATAGTAGTAGCTCATGGGGCGTCAACTAATAATCCAATCTACTACTACCTAGGTTTATTTCGACTTATGATTTTTTATTTCCTAGTGTGTCGCTCTCAATTCCTTGTCTCGATTCTTGACTTTATTTTCTTTCTTTTTCATATTTGATGTAACGTTTATGTCGTTTCCAATTTGCTCATATGCATATTTTGGTTCCTCTTTGGTGTTTGTTGTATGTTGTGGTTTGATTTCTTGCTCATTGTTTATAGTTTTACCAAGCTTGATGATGTTCTCCAATTCTTCGATGAAATGTCAAAAACACAACCTCGCTAATATTCTTGTTAATTTAATTTAAATACTTATTTTACTTGTTTTCTCTGTGTAAATACGACATTTATGTCTTAGTGATGGTAATTATAATTTATAAGTTGAGAATGTACAACTAAATAATTCATATGTGAATCAATGTGAAAAGGAAACATAGGTTTAATTATGCATTTTCGTACATGGATAATTGGTATTAAAAAAAATAGGTAAGGAGACATGGATTCACATATACATCTTTAAAAGGATTTTTCAAGAGGTTACTAATGATTCGCATATGAATCATTCATTCATATGTTATCAACATTGTTTTCTTTCTTATTTAAACCTTCCTCGTCAGAAATATATTACTATTTAGTGCAAAAAATTCAGTATTCAATGGAAATTAGACTAAAGACAGTTTCTTTAAAAAACCAACCTCTTACAATTTAAAAGAGAAGAAAATATGGAAAATAAAATAAAGTTTATATCAAATCAATAGTAGAAAATCCAAAAACAAATCATAGTTGGAAAGATGAACAACTTATAACAAGCAAATTTTCATTAATTTTAACAACAAAAGAAAAACAAAGATCTTTTAATTTTGTTTAAGAAAAACCTACCAATCTACCATAACATTACTGAATCGAAACAAATGATGTACCAAACATACATAGTATATCCCATTATAGCGTACAGAGAAGAAATAGTTGTAATTGCATGAAACGGTTAGCTTGCTTTTCTTGTTGAGCCAAATAAACCCAATTTCTCTGCCACCATAGCTTTCATGGCTATCTTATCTGCCGCTATAATATCGACAAGGTCTGTCTGAGGGGTTTTTAGGCTGTCCATGTATGACTTCCGTACTTTCGTGTTTATTTTGAACTTCCTAAACTCCGAGCTCTATGCATTTCTGTAATCATGATAGCCAATATCGTATCATGATATAGGTTTCAAAACGTTTGATATGATACATAGTTGTTTAACTAGTCAACTATTTGATGTCCCCTTATGGCGTAATTAAGGGTGGTATGTTTGTACAAACAGACAACAAGGGTACACGAGGGTTTGAGCACTGGTGGATGCAGTAATTTTGGTCACAGGGATCGAATTTTTGATTAACATAATACAAAATATAATAAAAGTTAAATTAAAAAAAAAAATAAGAAAACAACTTACAATATATGAATGTTGTCAATAAGTTTTCATCTTGTGAAAGCGATTTATCAAATATTCGTTTTTCACGTTGGCAGCAAGTAAAGAAAAAGAGTTGAAAGGTAAAAGTTTTTTAAAGTTAAAATGAGTGTGGGGTAAAAAAATTATCATATTTTAAAGGGTTTATCACATTTCTAGTGGGGTAAGGAACTGTAAAAAGAATGTGGGATAAAAAAAATTGAAAGGTGACCGGTTGGTATTGAGTTTTTAGGGACCGAAAACCGAACCGTATGTACAAATTTGGTATCGGTTCGGTTTCGATTTCGGGATGAGAAAATCGGTACTAAGACCACTTAGGACCGAAAACCAAGGTTCAAAATGATGAGGCGGCGAGGTCAAGCCTCAAGCCTTAGGTGCAATGGTGAAGTCGCGGCGTTTTTCAAGGCGTAACTTATGGCGGCAAATCTTTGAATCATATAAATTATTATACATTTAAACATATATTTTCAATCAATAGAAAGTCAATGATATTTAAATTAGGTTATACATTAGAAAATAACAAATAAAACATTAAAAATAGTAAGAAAAAACAAATATTGAGGTGCAAAAAGTGCGCATAAGGTCATGGCGTGCCATATGCATAACTTGGCGTGAGATACAAGTCTTAAGCCACGGGATGCCATGACAGCTGTTACGGCGAGCTTTTTCGAACACTGCTGAAGGTGGATAAGGAAACAATTGGAACCAATCGTAAAAATTCAACAATCTAAAGCTCAACATTCAAAGAGCCGATTTTTTATGGTAATGGTTATGGAGAATAGGGATGATCGATATCCAACCAGTTGGTACCGAAATTTTTTAAAACTAAAACAAGGACCGAAAACCGAATTGTATAGTCCTCATCAGATTCAGAAAGGGAGTGGGAAGATAAAATGCAAATCCAAAAAAAATGAACAGTATCGTTGACTACAAGTCAACTATAATTGCAATTCCAAAAAAACAAATATAAAGGAAGTGAGAAGATAAAATTTCTTGGTTGGCTAACCACTCCCAATCCCATTCTTAATTTCCTCCCTATTTCCTATAATAATAAAATAATAAATAATAATAATAGTAATAATGATGATTATGATTATGAATGCTATAAATAGAAACCAA
Source organism: Silybum marianum (assembly GCA_036898165.1). NCBI lineage: Eukaryota > Viridiplantae > Streptophyta > Magnoliopsida > Asterales > Asteraceae > Silybum > Silybum marianum. Next base: position 169,517 of record CM072531.1, on the reverse strand, counting down.
ATACTAAAGCAATGCATATTCAATCATATTCATTTCCAAAAATGGCCTCAATCTCCAATCAACACTTGCCTTGGCTCTCATCATCATCATCATCGTCATTAGCTCATCTTCGCACACCGTTGATGCCGGTGTCCGAAAACTAGGTTTGTTTTTTTTTCCAAAACATTTAAACCAAAAATTTTATTTTCTGTTTGATACCTTTTAAAAAGTTATTTCAGATTGTTTATTGGGTTTTCTTTTTCAATTATGTCTTTTATATAACAAACGTAAGATTATGGTTTTTTAAGTATGAAACGTAAAGGGTAATTTGTTTGCACTTAATATAAAGTGTCGTCCAACGTGACATTATGTCTTCTTTTATATTTAGAATTCGTTATCACATCTTTCAGTAACAAGTGTTTCAGTTAGTAAATAATTTGATACAAATTGCAGCCACGGATTGCGATTCGCCGGTACAAAGAGAAATACCGGGGTGTGGTGGTGGAGGCGGGGGTGGTGGATCATCGAGACCAAGACCAAGACCAAGTGGTCCGACACCAGGTACAAGTCGTTGCAGGAAGGGTTGTTGTGGAAGGAACAAACTTGGAGACTGCATATGTTGCAAGTAGTATGCTAGACTATCTGGTTTATTCATCGAATTGAGAGATAATAAAAATAAAAGTCATTATGAATCATGTCATCATTAGTAGATTTCCATTATATGTACAACTTTGACTTGAACTTGTTTCTAGTCAACTCTTGGTCCAAAGACCTAATTTCTTGTTGCATTTTGATCCTTTGAAAATTGAATAAATTTAATCCATTGCTTACTTTGAAATCTTGATTTTGTTATATATGGATTCTCAGTCATCATAATTTTTATTTTTTGTTATACATGGATTCTCGATCATCATATTTTATATTTTTCGTTATATATGTATCTCTATGTGGTCCGAATGATTGCACAGGGCATCTGCACAAGGGACATCGACCAATAAAAAAATCCACTAGTACCCTAGATTCATTTTGAATTATGATTTTTGATTTTCTAGATCTCGCTCTCGATTCCTCCTTTTGGTTCTCGAAAATGTTGAGAGTAAAAAAATTGATATACAAGTGGCCAACGATGGTTTCTTTCATTTAAATCCTATGAACAACTTATAACAAGCAAATTTTCATTAATTTCAACGATAAAAGAAAACAAAGATCTTTTAATTTTGTTTAAGAACAAATAATATCAATCTACCGTAACATTACTGAATCGTAACAAATGATGTACCAAACATACCCAGTATATTCCAATACAGTGTACATAGAAGAAATAGTTGTAATTGCATGAAGATGGTTAGCTTGCTTTTCCTGTTGAGCCAAATAAATCCAACTTGTCTGCAACCACAACTTTCATGGCTATCGTAGCAGCCGCTATGACACCGACAAGGTCTGTCTGAGGGGTTTTCAGGTTGTCCATGTACGCCTTCCGTACTTCCTTGTTTACGTTAAACTTCCTAACTCCGAGCTCTATGCATTTCTGTAATCATGATATAGGTTTCAAAAAGTTTGATTTGACACATAGTTGTTTAACTAGTAGTTAACTATTTAAAGCCCCCTTATGGTGTAATTGAGGGTGGTATGTTTGCACAAACAGACAAGGGTAGATGAGGGTTCAAGCACTGGTGGATACAAAAATTATGGGCACTGGGGTCGGATTTTGATTAACATAATATAAAATACAATAAAAGTTAAATTCAAAAAGTAAAGAAATAAGAAAACAATTTACAAGCTATGAATATTGTCTATAAGTTTTCATCTTTTGAAAGTGATTTATCATATTTTCATTCATAATGTTTGCAAGTAGAGAAAAAGAATCGAGGCGTAAAAGTTTTTGAAAGTTAAAATGAGTGTGGGGTAAAAATAAATTATCATATTTTAAAGCGTTTATCACATTTCTAGTGGGGTAAGGAGTTGTAAAAGAATGTGGGATAAAATAATTTTTGAAAGGTGGATCCACCCCTTTCAAGTTTGTCGGCCGTAGTTTGGAAGTTATAATTCCTTTGGGGATTGGGCTCCTAAGGCTGCCACCTAGTGGGCTGATATGTATCTAATTTGGCATTCACATTATGCTCTTGCGGGACGACAGGCTTGGGGATTATAGGTTAAAAAACCTTTTGCAGAAAATGAATGTCGTTTATAACATTGTAATTATGATAATGGTGAAATAGGCATGTTTAGCTAGAAAATTAAAGGCCTCCAAGAACTCTTAACTCCTATCCGAGATCATTCCCTCATAAAGAAAAGTTAAGTACCTAATTTACATCATTCAACTTTGCCTAATAGTCTTTCAGAGTCAAATCATCTTCTATTCCGGATAACCTGTCATTCAGCTTACATGTCCTAGTTACTGCATATAACGTTTCAATAAGTTAATTATAACTATCCAAAAAGTTTTTTTTTAAACAAAAATATATAAAAAAATTTAATTTAAAACAAAGAAAAAACAAAACTAAGACAAATGCATCAACAAGTTGATCAGGCGGATCAATACAGTATTAGAGATGAGATCGGTACCAGACCGGTTGGTACTGAGTTTTTTGGGACTGAAAACAAGGACCGAAAACCGAACTGTATGGACAAATTCGGTACCAGTTCGGTTTCGAATTCGGGAAGGAAAAATCGGTCATAAGACCACTTAGGACAGAAAAGTGAAGGTGGATAAGGAAACAATCAAAACCAATCGTAAAAATTCAACAATCTAAAGTTTAACAATCTAAAGTTCAACAATCAAAGAGCCGGGTTTTTTTATGGTTATACCCATTTTTTGATCAAAGTAATGGTTATGAAGAATACGGTGAGATTGATACCAAACCGGTTGGTATAAAAAAAAAATTGAAGCTGAAAATAAAAACCAAATTTAGTCCTACTTAGATTCAGAAAGGAAGGGAGAAGAATAGATAAAACCAAACTATATCGTTGACTATAAGTCAACAAAAAATGCAATTCCAAAAAAACAACTAGAAAGGGAGTGAGAAGATAATATTTCATGGCTGGCTAATAACCACTCCCAATGCCATTCTTAATTTCCTCCCTATTTCCGATAGTAATAAAATAATGTATTTTGTCATATATCCATATGTATGTATGATTATGAATGCTATAAATAGAAACCAAATTCTAAAAGCAATGCATTCAATTCATATTCATTTCCAAAAATGGCCTCAATCTCCAAAGCAGCACTTGCCTTGGCTCTCATCATCATCATCGTCATTAGCTCATCTTCGTACACCGTCGATGCCCATGTCAGAAAACTAGGTTTGTTTTTTTCAAAACGTTTAAACCTAAAATTTTAAAAAGTTATTTCAGATTGTTTATTAGGATTTCTTTTTCAATTATGTCTTTTATATAACAAGAGTAAGATTACGAGTTTTTAAATATGAAAGGTTAAGAGTAGTTTGTTTAAATTTGATATAAAATTCTCGTCCAATGTGACCTTATGTCTTCTTTTATATTTAGAATTCGTTATCAATCATCTTTTATTACAAGTGTTTCAGTTAGTAAATAATTTGTTTGAATTTGATACAAATAGCAGCCGCGGATTGCAATTCGCCGATACAAGGAGAAATACCAGGGTGTGGTGGTGGAGGCGGGAGTGGTGGATCACCATCACCAAGACCTAGACCAAGACCAAGACCTAGACCAAGACCAAGACCAAGTGGTCCGACAGCAGGTGCAAGTCGTTGCAAGAAGGGTTGTTGTGGACAGAGCAAAATTGAATTATGCATTTGTTGCAAGTAGTATGCTAGACTATCTGGTTTATCCATCGAATTGAGAGATTATACAAAAATAAAGGTCATTATGAATCATTTCATCATTAGTAAATTCCCATTATATGTACAACTTTGGCTTGAACTTGTTTTCTAGTCAATTCTTGGTCCAAAGACCTAATTTCTTGTTGCATTTTGATCCTTTGAAAATTGAATAAATTTAATCTATTGCCTACTTTGAAATCTTGATTTTGTTATATATGGATTCTCAATCATCATATTTTATATTTTTTGTTATACATGGATTCTCAATCATCATATTTTATATTTTTCGTTATATATGTATCTCTATGCGGTCCGAATGATGGCACAGGGCATCACAGCCCAAGGAACATCGACCAATAAGAAAATCCACAAGTACCCTAGATTCATTTTGAATTATGATTTTTGATCTCCTAGGTCTCGCTCTCGATTCCTCCTTTCAGTTCTTGAAAATGCCGATAGTTAAAAAAACGATATACAAGTGGCCCATGATGGTTTCTCATTTAAGTCCTATGAACAACTTCTAACAAGCAAACTTTCATTAATTTCAACAATAAAAGAAAAAACAAAGATGTTTTAATTTTGTTTAAGAACAAATACTACCAATCTACCATAAGTTTACTGAATCGGAACAAATAATTTGTGATGTACCAAACGTACCCAGTATATCCCATTACGGTATACAACAAAGAAAGATGGTTAGGTTGCTTTTCCCGTTGAGCCAAATAAATCCAATTTCTCTGCAACCACGGCTTTCATGGCTATCTTAGCGACCGCTATGACACCAACAAGGTACGTACGAGGGGTTTTCAGGCTGTCCATGTACGCTTTCCGTACTTCCGTGTTTACGTTGAACTTCCTAACTCCGAGCTCTATGCATTTCTGTAATCATGTTTGATTTGACACATAATTGTTTAACTAGTAGTTAACTATTTAAAGCCCCCTTAATCTTATGGTGTAATTGAGGGTGGTATCATACTTAAGAGGGAGTAATATTCTAATAATGATAAGTACCTGGACAAGTTCTTTAGGTAATCCGGAGGCTCCATGAAGAACGAGATAGACTCCATTCTTTGAAGCTAAGTCATAGAGGTTCTAGTCGTAGCAAAAAAAGATAAAAGATAAAAGAAAATACCGTTATTTGATAAGTAAATTAAATGTAAATATAGTCGAAAATCTACCTTAAGCAACAAGCCGAAGCTCTGGGCAGTTGCAGGGCATGAACATTACCGATACACACCGCCAGAGCATCAATACCAGTCTCATTGATGAATTCTTGAGCCTGCAATTGATTAATTTAGTATTATTAGCTTACTAAAAAAAACAAAAAACAAAAAAAATAGACATTTTTAATATAAGTTTGATTTATAAATATTGTTACCTTACGAATAAATAAAATAAAATATTTAACGTTGTTAATTTACTTAAAAAGTGTTGGATACATTTAACTAAAATTTAATCTATAAACATTATTATTTTTGTAATAAAATTAAAAGTTTTAATTTAGTATTTTTTACCTTTCTAAAATAAATAAATAAAAAACAAATAAATCTTTTTAATATAAGTTTTGATTTATTTTACCTTATTAGTATATAAATTAAAAATTGTAACGTTATAAAGTTTTGATTTATAAACATTGTTATCTTACTAATAAAATATTTTATTAAATAACAAAAACCACTGATCATATGTTTTGATTTATAATTATTGTTATCTTATAAAATAATTAAAATAACAATATATAAACTTATTTAATAAAAGTAATTTAAGAAAAAAATAAATAAATTATAAAAACAAAAGTTTTGATTTATAAACGTTGTTAAGAAAAACAAATATATAAAATTACCTTACTAATTCAATAATAAAAATTTATAATCATACTAATATAATAAAATATTTAATTTATAATAATTGTCACCTTTAAATTTTTATATGTTAAATAAAATAATAGTATTAAATTATGTTAATTATTGTCTACATAAGAAATTAAAAATATGGATAAATATAATTTTTTTATTATATTGATAGTTATATGAATAAATAAAAATAAAAAATCATAAGAAAATGAAGAGTTGCTCATTAAATGATTTATTACAAATAAAAAATAAATCAAATTTAAGATAAATATTAATACTTGTTTCTCCTTCATTCTCTTTGCTCTATCCTCCTTTATTTATATATATATATATATATATATATATATTTTGATGATTGTTAACATAATAAGAAAAACAAATATATAAAATTACCTTACTAATTTAATAATAAAAATTTATAATCATACTAATATAATAAAATATTTAATTTATAATAATTGTTACCTTTAAATTATTATATGTTAAATAAAATAAAAGTATTAAATTATGTTAATTATTGAGGTGCAAAAAGTGCACATAAGGTAATGGCATGCCATATAAATAACTTGGTGTGAGACACAAGTCTTAAACCACGACACGCTACGACAGCTGTTGCGGCGAGCTTTTTCGAACACTGTTAAAGGTGGATAAGGAAACAATCAAAATCCATCGTAAAAATTCAACAACATAAACCTCAACAATCAAAGAGCCAATTTTTTGTGGTAATGGTTATGGAGAATAGGGATGATCGATACCGAACCAGTTGGTATCGAAATTTTCTGAAACTGAAAATAAGAACCGAAAACCGAATCGTATGTACAAATTCAGTCCTGGTTAGATACCGAAAAGGGAGTACTGAGAAGATAAAATGCAAATCCAAAAAAACAAAGAGTATCGTTGACTATAAGTCAACAAAAATTGCAATTCCAAATAAACAACTAAAAAGGGAGTGAGAAGATAAAATTTCTTGGTTGGCTAACCACTCCCATTCCCATTCTTAATTTCCTCCCTATTTCCTATAATAATAAAATAATAAATAATAATAGTAGTAATAATGTTGATTATGATTATGAATGCTATAAATAGAAACCAAATACTAAAGCAATGAATTCAATCATATTCATTTACAAAAATGGCCTCAATCTCCAAAGCAACACTTGCCTTGGCTCTCATGATCATCATCGTCATCGTCATTAGCTCATCTTCATACACCGTTGATGCCGGTGTCCGAAAACTAGGTTTGTTTTTTTTTCAAAATATTTAAACCAAAATTTTTAGTTTCTGTTTGGTACCTTATAAAAAGTTATTTCAGATTGTTTATTGCATTTTCTTTTTTAATTATGTCTTTTATATAACAAGTGTAAGACTATGGTTTTTTAAGTATGAAACGTAAAGGGTAATTTGTTTGCACTTAATATAAAGTGTCGTCCAACGTGACCTTGTGTCTTCTTTTATATTTAGAATTCGTTATCATCATCTTTCAGTAACAAGTGTTTCAGTTAGTAAATAATTTGATACAAATTGCAGCCACCGATTGCGATTCGCCAGTACAAAGAGAAATACCGGGGTGTGGCGGTGGAGGCGGGAGTGGTGGATCATCGAGACCAAGACCAAGACCAAGTGGTCCGATACCAGGTACAAGTCGTTGCAGGAAGGGTTGTTGTGGAAGGAACAAACTTGGAGACTGCATATGTTGCAAGTAGTATGCTACACTTTATTCATCGAATTCAAAGATAATAAAAATAAAAGTCATTATGAATCATGTCATCATTAGTAAATTTCCATTATACGTACGACTTTGACTTGAACTTGTTTCTAGTCAATTCTTGGTCCAAAGACCTAATTTCTTGTTGCATTTTGATCCTTTGAAAATTGAATAAATTTAATCTATTGCCTACTTTGAAATCTTGATTTTGTTATATATGGATTCTCAATCATCATATTTTGTATTTTTTGTTATACATGGATTCTCAATCATCATATTTTATATTTTTCGTTATATATGTATCTCTATGCGGTCCGAATGATGGCACAGGGCATCTTAGCCCAAGGGACATCGACCAATAAAAAAATCCACTAGTACCCTAGATTCATTTTGAATTATGATTTTTGATTTTCTTGATCTCGCTCTCGATTCCTCCTTTTGGTTCTCGAAACTGTTGAGGGTAAAAAAATGATATACAAGTGCCCAATGATGGTTTCTTTCATTTAAATCCTCTGAACAACTTATAACAAGCAAATTTTCATTAATTTCAACGATAAAAGAAAAACAAAGATCTTTTAATTTTGTTTAAGAACAAATAATATCAATCTACCGTAACATTACTGAATCGGAACAAATGATGTACCAAACATACCAGTATATTCCAATACAGTGTACATAGAAGAAATAGTTGTAATTGCATGAAGATGGTTAGCTTGCTTTTCCTGTTGAGCCAAATAATCCAACTTGTCTGCAACCACAGCTTTCATGGCTATCGTAGCAGCCGCTATGACACCGACAAGGTCTGTCTGAGGAGTTTTCAGGTTGTCCATGTACGCCTTCCGTACTTCCTTGTTTACGTCGAACTTCCTAACTCCGAGCTCTATGCATTTATGTAATCAAGATATAGGTTTCAAAACGTTTATTTTGACACAGTTGTTTAACTAGTACTTAACTATTTAAAGCCCCCTTATGGTGTAATTGAGAGTGGTAGACAAGGGTAGATGAGGGTTCAAACACTGGTGGATACAGAAATTCTAGGCACTGGGGTCGGATTTTGATTAACATAATATAAAATATAATAAAAGTTAAATTCAAAAAGTAAAGAAATAAGAAAACAATTTACAATTTATGAATATTGTCTTTAAGTTTTCATCTTTTGAAAGCGATTTATCAAATTTTCATTCATAATGTTTGCAAGTAGAGAAAAAGAACCGTAACGTAAAAGTTTTTACAAGTTAAAATGAGTGTGGGGTAAAAATAAATTATCATATTTTAAAGGGCTTATCATATTTCTCGTGGGGTAAGGAGCTATAAAAGAATGTGGAATAATATAATTTTTGAAAGGTGGATCCACCCCTTGGTTCAAGTTTGCCGGCCATAGTCTGGAAGTTATAATTCCTTTGGGTATTGGGCTCCTAAGTCTGTCACCTAGTGGGCTGATATGTATCTAATTTGCCATTCACATTATACCCTTGCGGAGCGACAGGCTTGGGGATTACCGATTAAAAACCCTTTTGTAGCGTACAGAGAAAAAATAGCGTACAGAGAAGAAATAGTTGTAATTGCATGAAACGGTTAGCTTGCTTTTCTTGTTGAGCCAAATAAACCCAATTTCTCTGCCACCATAGCTTTCATGGCTATCTTATCGGCCGCTATAATATCGACAAGGTCTGTCTGAGGGGTTTTTAGGTTGTCCATGTATGACTTCCGTACTTTCGTGTTTATATTGAACTTCCTAAACTCCGAGCTCTATGCATTTCTGTAATCATGATAGCCAATATCGTATCATGATATAGGTTTCAAAAAGTTTGATCTGATACATAGTTGTTTAACTAGTTAACTATTTGATGTCCCCTTATGGCGTAATTAAGGGTGGTATGTTTGTACAAACAGACAAGGGTATACGAGGGTTTGAGCACTGGTGGATGCAGGAATTTTGGTCACAAGGATCGAATTTTTGATTAACATAATACAAAATATAATAAAAGTTAAATTCAAAAAAAAATAATAATAATAAGAAAACAACTTACAATCTACAAATGTTGTCTATAAGTTTTCACCTTTTGAAAGCGATTCATCAAATATTCGTTTTTCACGTTGGCAAGTAAAGAAAAAGAGTTGAAAGGTAAAAGTTTTTGAAAGTTAAAACGAGTGTGGGGTAAAAAAAATTATCATATTTTAAAGGGTTTATCACATTTCCAGTGTGGTAAAAGAATGTGGGATAATTTTTATTTTTTAAAGGTGGATCCACCTCTGGTTGGCCATAGTTTGGAAGTTACAATTCCTTTGGGGATTCACGTTCACATTATGCTTTTGGGGAGCGGCGGGATCAGGGGTTACAGGTTAAAAAACCCTTTTGTAGAAAATAACCTTGTTTTTTTTAACAACAAAAAATAATTTCATTAACACAAAAAACACCCCAAGATACCAGAGAATACAGGCATGTTTAGCTAGAAAATTAAAAGCCTCCAAGAACTCTCAACTCCTATCTGAGTTCATTCCCTCATAAAGAAAAGTTAATCACTCAACTTTGCCTCATAGTCTTCTATAGTGAAATCATCTTCTGTTCCAAATAATCTGACATTCAACTTACATCTAGTTACTTCATATAACGTTTTAGTAAGTTAATTATAACTATCTAAACGAGATTTTTAACACAAAAATATGTATTTTAAAACAAAGAAAAAACAAAATTAAGACAAATGCGTCAACAAGTTGATCATGTGGATCATACCGTATTAGGGATGAGATCGTTATCGGACCAGTTGGTACTGAATTTTTGGGACCGAAAATCGAACCGTATGTAAAAATTTGGTATCGGTTCGGTTTCGATTTCGGGATGGGAAAATCGGTACTAAGACCACTTAGGACCGAAAACCAAGGTTCAAAATGGCGTGGCGGCGAGGTCAAGCCTCAATCCTTAGGTGCAATGGCGAAGTCGCGGCGTTTTTCAAGACGTAACTTATGGCGGTAGATCTTTGAATCATATAAATTATTATACATTTAAACATATATTTTCAATCAACAATTAGTCAATAATATTTAAATTAGGTTATACATTAGAAAATAACAAATAAAACATTAAAATTAGTAAGAAAAAACAAATATTGAGGTGCAAAAAGTGCGCATAAGGTCATGGCGCGCCATATACATAACTTGGCGTGAGACACAAGTCTTAAGGCACGGCACGCCATGACACGCCACAACAGCTGTTGCGGCGAGCTTTTTCGAACACTGCTGAAAGTGGATAAGGAAACAATCAGAACCAATCGTAAAAATTCAACAATCTAAAGCCCAACAATCAAAGAGCCGGTTTTTTTATGCATGGTAATGGTTATGGAGAATAGGGATGGTCGATACCGAACCAGTTGGTACCGAAATTTTTTAAAACTAAAAATAAAGACCAAAAACAGAATCGTATGTACAAATTCAATCCTGGTTAGATACCGAAAGGGAGTGAGAAGATAAAATACAAATCCAAAAAAACCAAAGAGTATCGTTGACTATAAGTCAACAAAAATTGCAATTCCAAGTAAACAACTAAAAAGGGAAAATTTCATGGCTGGCTAACCACTCCCATTCCCATTCCCATTCTTAATTTCCTCCCTATTTCCTATAATAATAAAATAATAAATAATAATAATAGTAATAATGATGATTATGATTATGATTATGAATGCTATAAATAGAAACCAAATACTAAAGCAATGCATATTCAACCATATTCATTTCCAAAAATGGCCTCAATCTCTAAAGCATCACTTGCCTTGGCTCTCATCATCATCATCGTCATTAGCTCATCTTCGCACACCGTTGATGCTGGTGTCCGAAAACTAGGTTTGTTTTTTTTTCCAAAACATTTAAACTAAAATTATTATTTTCTGTTTGGTACCTTTTAAAAAGTTATTTCAGATTGTTTATTGGGTTTTCTTTTTCAATTATGTCTTTTATATAACAAGCGATTATGGTTTTTTAAGTATGAAACGTAAAGGGTAATTTGTTTGCACTTAATATAAAGTGTCGTCCAACGTGACATTATGTCTTCTTTTATATTTAGAATTCGTTATCATCATCTTTCAGTAACAAGTGTTTCACTTAGTAAATAATTTGATACAAATTGCAGCCACCGATTGCGATTCGCCAGTACAAAGAGAAATACCGGGGTGTGGTGGTGGAGGCGGGGGTGGTGGATCATCGAGACCAAGACCAAGACCAAGTGGTCCGACACCAGGTACAAGTCGTTGCAGGAAGGGTTGTTGTGGAAGGAACAAACTTGGAGACTGCATATGTTGCAAGTAGTATGGTAGACTATCTGGTTTATTCATCGAATTGAGAGATAATAAAAATAAAAGTCATTATGAATCATGTCATCATTAGTAGATTTCCATTATATGTACAACTTTGACTTGAACTTGTTTCTAGTCAACTCTTGGTCCAAGGACCTAATTTCTTGTTGCATTTTGATCCTTTGAAAATTGAATAAATTTAATCCATTGCCTACTTTGAAACCTTGATTTTGTTATAAATGGATTCTCAGTCATCATATTTTATATTTTTTGTTATACATGGATTCTCAATCATCATATTTTATATTTTTCGTTATATATGTATCTCTATGTGGTCCGAATGATGGCACAGGGCATCTGCACAAGGGACATCGACCAATAAAAAAATCCACTAGTACCCTAGATTCATTTTGAATTATGATTTTTGATTTTCTAGATCTCGCTCTCGATTCCTCGTTTTGGTTCTCGAAAATGTTCAGAGTAAAAAAAATGATATACAAGTGGCCAATGATGGTTTCTTTCATTTAAATCCTATGAACAACTTGTAACAAGCAAATTTTCATTAATTTCAACGATAAAAGAAAAACAAAGATCTTTTAATTTTGTTTAAGAACAAATAATATCAATCTACCTTAGCATTATTGAATCGGAACAAATGTTGTACCAAACATAACCAGTATATCCCAATAAAGTGTACATAGAAGAAATAGTTGTAATTGCATGAAGATGGTTAGCTTGATTTTCCTGTTGAGCCAAATAAATCCAACTTGTATGCAACCACAACTTTCATGGCTATCTTAGCAGCCGCTATGACACCGACAAGGTTTGTCTGAGGGTTTTCAGGCTATCAGGCTGTCCATGTACGCCTTCCGTACTTCAGTGTTTACGTTGAACTTCCTAACTCCGAGCTCTATGCATTTCTGTAATCATGATATAGGTTTCAAAAAGTTTGATTTGACACATAGTTGTTTAACTAGTAGTTAACTATTTAAAGCCCCCTTATGGTGTAATTGAGGGTGGTATGTTTGCACAAACAGACAAGGGTAGATGAGGGTTCAAGCACTGGTGGATACAAAAATTATGGGCACTGGGGTCGGATTTTGATTAACATAATATAAAATATAATAAAAGTTAAATTCAAAAAGTAAAGAAATAAGAAAACAATTTACAAGCTACGAATATTGTCTATAAGTTTTCATCTTTTGAAAGTGATTTATCATATTTTCATTCATAATGTTTGCAAGTAGAGAAAAAGAATCTAGACGTAAAAGTTTTTGAAAGTTAAAATGAGTGTGGGGTAAAAATAAATTATCATATTTTAAAGCGTTTATCACATTTCTAGTGGGGTAAGGAGTTGTAAAAGAATGTGGGATAAAATAATTTTTGAAAGGTGGATCCACCCCTTTCAAGTTTGTAGGCCGTAGTTTGAAAGTTATAATTCCTTTGGGGATTGGCTCCTAAGGCTGCCACCTAGTGGGCTGATACGTATCTAATTTGCCATTCACATTATGCTCTTGCGGGACGACAGGCTTGGGGATTATAGGTTAAAAAACCTTTTGCAGAAAATGAATGTCGTTTATAACATTGTAATTATGATAATGGTGAAATAGGCATGTTTAGCTAGAAAATTAAAGGCCTCCAAGAACTCTTTAACTCCTATCCGAGATCATTCCCTCATAAAGAAAAGTTAAGTACCTAATTTACATCATTCAACTTTGCCTAATAGTCTTTCAGAGTCAAATCATCTTCTATTCCGGATAACCTGTCATTCAACTTACATGTCCTAGTTACTGCATATAACGTTTCAATAAGTTAATTATAACTATCTAAAAAGTTTTTTTTAAAACAAAAATATATAAAAAAGTTTAATTTAAAACAAAGAAAAAACAAAACTAAGACAAATGCATCAACAAGTTGATCAGGCGGATCAATACAGTATTAGAATTGAGATCGGTACCAGACCGGTTGGTACTGAGTTTTTTGGGACTGAAAACAAGGACCGAAAACCGAACTGTATGGACAAATTCGGTACCAGTTCGGTTTCGAATTCGGGAAGGAAAAATCGGTCATAAGACCACTTAGGACAGAAAAGTGAAGGTGGATAAGGAAACAATCAAAACCAATCGTAAAAATTCAACAATCAAAAGTTTAACAATCAAAGAGCCGGGTTATTTTATGGTTATACCCATTTTTTGATCAAAGTAATGGTTATAGAGAATAGGATGAGATCGATACCAAACCGGTTGAAGCTGAAAATAAAAACAAAAAACCGAACCTTATGTACAAATTTAGTCCTACTTAGATTCAGAAAGGAAGGGAGAAGAATAGATAAAACCAAACTATATCGTTGACTATAAGTCAACAAAAAATGCAATTCCAAAAAAACAACTAGAAAGGGAGTGAGAAGATAATATTTCATGGCTGGCTAATAACCACTCCCAATGCCATTCTTAATTTCCTCCCTATTTCCGATAGTAATAAAATAATAATGATATGGTCAATTTTGTCACATATCCATATGTATGTATGTATGATTATGAATGCTATAAATAGAAACCAAATTCTAAAAGCAATGCATTCAATTCATATTCATTTCCAAAAATGGCCTCAATCTCCAAAGCAGCACTTGCCTTGGCTCTCATCATCATCATCATTGTCGTTAACTCATCTTCGCACACAGTCGATGCCCGTGTCCGAAAACTAGGTTTGTTTTTTTCAAAACATTTAAATCATAAAATTTAGTTTCTGTTTGGTACCTTTTAAAAAGTTATTTTAGATTGCTTATTGGGTTTTCTTCTTCAATTATGTCTTTTATATAACAAGCGTAAGGTTACGGGTTTTTAAGTATGAAATGTTAAGAGTAGTTTGTTTGAATTTGATATAAATTATCGTCCAACGTGACCTTATGTCTTCTTTTATATTTAGAATTCGTTATCATCATCTTTCAGTAACAAGTGTTTCAGTTAGTAAGTAATTTGTTTGAATTTGATACAAATTGCAGCCACGGATTGCGATTCGCCGGTACAAGGAGAAATACCAGGGTGTGGTGGTGGTGGTGGTGGTGGAGGCGGGAGTGGTGGATCATCAAGAGCAAGACCAAGACCGAGACCAAGACCAAGTGGTCCGACACCGGGTGCAAGTCGTTGCAAGAAGGGTTGTTGTGGACAGAGCAAACTTGAATTATGCATATGTTGCAAGTAGTATGCTAGAATATCTGGTTTTCAGAGATAATACAGAAATAAAAGTCATTATGAATCACGTCATCATTAGTAAATTCCCTTACAACTTTGGCTTGAACTTGTTTCTAGTCAATTCTTGGTCCAAATACCTAATTTCTTGTTGCATTTTGATCCTTTGAAAAATTGAATAAATTTAATCCATTGCCTACTTTGAAATCTTGATTTTGTTATATATGTATCTCTATGCGGTCCGAATGATGGCACAGGGCATCACAGCCCAAGGAACATCGACCAATAAGAAAATCCACAAGTACCCTAGATTCATTTTGAATTATGATTTTTGATCTCCTAGGTCTCGCTCTCGATTCCTCCTTTCAGTTCTTGCAAATGCCGATAGTTAAAAAAACGATATACAAGTGGCCCATGATGGTTTCTTTCATTTAAGTCCTATGAACAACTTCTAACAAGCAAACTTTCATTAATTTCAACAATAAAAGAAAAAACAAAGATGTTTTAATTTTGTTTAAGAACAAATACTACCAATCTACCATAAGTTTACTGAATCGGAACAAATAATTTGTGATGTACCAAACGTACCCAGTATATCCCATTACGGTATACAACAAAGAAAGATGGTTAGGTTGCTTTTCCTGTTGAGCCAAATAAATCCAATTTCTCTGCAACCACAGCTTTCATGGCTATCTTAGCAGCCGCTATGACACCAACAAGGTCTGTCTGAGGGGTTTTCAGGCTGTCCATGTACGCTTTCCGTACTTCCGTGTTTACGTTGAACTTCCTAACTCCGAGCTCTATGCATTTCTGTAATCATGTTTGATTTGACACATAATTGCTTAACTAGTAGTTAACTATTTAAAGCCCCCTTAATCTTATGGTGTAATTGAGGGTGGTATCATACTTAAGAGGGAGTAATATTCTAATAATGATAAGTACCTGGACAAGTTCTTTAGGTAATCCGGAGGCTCCATGAAGAACGAGATAGACTCCATTCTTTGAAGCTAAGTCATAGAGGTTCTAGTAGCAAAAAAAAAAAGGATAAAAGAAAATACCATTATTTGATAAGCAAATTAAATGTAAATATAATCGAAAATCTACCTTAAGCAACTGAAGCCGAAGCTCTGGGCCAGTTGCAGGGTACTTGCCATGAACATTACCGATACACACTGCCAGTGCATCAATACCAGTCTCATCGATGAATTCTTGAGCCTGCAAATTTATATGGAGTAAGATTTAAAGGCCTCCAAGAACTCTTATCTGAGATCATTCATTCCCTCATAAAGAAAATAAATTTAAGTACCTGATTTACATCAGTCAACTTTGCCTCATAGTCTTCAACAGTTAAATCATCTTCTGTTCCAGATAATCTGCCTAATTCAGCTTCCACCATCATACCCTTTGCATGTGCCAAGGATGAAATGTATTTTGTGTATGAGATATTCTCCTTCAAGGGTAGGTGTGAACCGTCTACCATGACCGAGTCAACTCCCTGTGTATGGATTTAGAAATTATATATATAATAAGTAAACATACAGCCCTGGAGAAAAAGTAAACTTTTGAACAGATGAACTTACCAATTCAAGAACTTCCATTAGTTCTTGCTTGGAACTACCATGATCAAAATGAACCGTAATAGGCACCTGCAGAATATATATATATATATATATATGATCAGATTTATTAATAATCATTTAGCCTCTTTACATCTCTTAGAAATAAAAGGAATTGTCATCTATACTGTTAAAATGCTCAGAGAACACCTTTGCATGGGATTTATGTAAAATGTAAAGAATAAGCTTCAGATATAAGTAGTTGTATCCTTTTTTGTGTAAAGATATTTGGAATTGGACTTGTCATTCCAATGATGAATTAAAGTAAAGACCCGATATTTTTGTTTTTTGAAGAGCAGAGAAAGCCAACTTCTTTTGAATCAAATCAAAGCATATAAGAAGTGGCTTGGAGAACACCTTTTGGATTTTTTAGAATAAACTAGTGCTCTTTGAGGATGATGGTTCGATGCAATGATAAATGAGAATAAGATGAATCACCAAAAATAATAAGAGAATAAAACCAAAAAGAGGTCTTGAACTACAAAAAGGAATAATCACTCATAAACGCATTCAAAAGTAAGAAGTAGAAACACGAAGACGATGACAATTGAATCCACCCTTCCCGAAGACCATGACAGCATGTATTGGCATTTTGAGAGTTGGGGAATAAAGTGAGTAATGTGAATACTAATTTAAACAAGGCAAAAACTCTATTCAAGTCGTCTCTTTCCCCCCTTTTTCCTTCCATCTCCCACTGGGGGAAGTCAAAGAGAGAGCTTTTCATTCAGAGAACTTACAGTTGCTTGTTCAGCAGCAGAGATGCAGCATGCCACTAATGGTGTACCTCCTTGCTTTAAAGCACTAGGATGGATCTGCAGAAAAACGATATATACTATTGTTATAGTTATCTGTGAGGTATTTTATGAACGATAAGGCTGAAACGCTCACTGCGACTTTAGTTATAAATACTAATAGCAAAAAGAACAGGAAAATCTACAATGATGTTTACAGTTGTTATTATTTCCGATTGAACTTCCATTCGATTTTGTTTATGAATAAATGGCATTTTAGATCCTTATAGTTTATCTACTTTTGAGTTGTTTACTCGGCTCTAATTTGATGCACACAATTTTTTGCTGCAGCATCATGTGTAGTTGTTACAAGCATGACTAGGGTGCTGAACTGAGAAATGAAGTTCTTATATATTATTATGAAGTCATCTAAACAGTATACTTCCTAAAAAGAGAAGAAAAAGGACTACAAGAATCTGGAAATCCATTGTTTTTTCTTCTTCTTCTTGCATATAGTTCTAGTTTATGTTTCTTTCTTCTCCTTATGTGTTCCTTACTTCTTTTTCCTCAACTTCAATAGTAACTATAGGGTACCAATCCCCGTCTTTTTCTTAAAACATCTAATGCTCAATAAAAAATTTATATACAATGTATGGCATTGATGAATCTGATATGAAAAAAGGTAAAGAAAACATTGCCCATAATCAAAGGAATCAATGGTCCCGAGATTTAGCCAAAATTGAAGTTAATGTGAAGCTTCTAGAGAGACTATCCAAAACCTGCAAAATGGCAGGACTCTTTTTCTCTTCTGCTGCAGCAATAACTGCTTCAACCCCTTCAAGGTTATACACATTGAATGCTCCAACTGCATATCCTCCCCTTTCTGCTTCCTATATATTATAATATACAAACAAATACCCAAATAAGGACTACAATTCAGTAAAGAAAGAAAAACAAAAAAACCTTATGGTTCTTGTGTAAATGATCTTACTGCAAGCAGCTCCTTAGTTGAAGAAAGTCTGACTGGGCGAGCCCAACATTTTACCACTTCGGCCAGAGCGTTACTGTCACCAACATTTCCTAAGTAGCATATGTTTAAGAAGTGTGACATCGAAGATAATATTGCAACAATTAATGAAAAAAAGGATTTTTTGAATTCAGCATACCTGGAAAAACAATGTAGGGAACTCCTGGATGTCTACTTTCTGGTCCCAACTGCCACAAAGGAACACCCGCCAATGCTTGCCCAACTATTTTGGCACGTTTTGCTTCTAAGGCCTTTGTAGCAATATCTGATGAGGTGATTCCGCCCTATGAAAAGAGAGACTGGTTAATAAAAGGCACAATATATTAGACTTGTTCTGTTGCATAATTTTGTTCTACAAGTCCAAAGACAGGTCCATTCATATTACAATTAATCAGCTTTACTGTAGAATGGAGATAACTAAACTGTTTTAACTTCACCTTTGCAAGAATGTAGCGTGGACTTATCTTTATCCTTCTAACTATTTCCACCAGCCCAGAGCTCACCTTGAAGTTGATATTCAGACTCTCGGAAGGAGCTGAATTTTCATGAATAATAGTCAGCACTTGTTCTTCTTTGTGATGGTTCTAAACACATTTCAAACGTCAAACACAAGGGTATAGGGAAACAGGAATAATCAATGAATCCACATCCCTGAAATTTGATTGGGTCTGAGCTAGATGACAAAACTTAAGATACTCACTCTTCCCTATGATAAGTTCCCGACTGGACATCACTAGAGTGTCTTTACAAGTCCTGAGGTAAACATCTGCCATCTCAGCTGCTCGACTGATTTCCTCCTCTCTCTCTTCTGCTGACTTCATTGCAAGTTTTTCAACAGAAACCTATACAAGTAAAGGAATGACCAAATGAATAGATGTGTTTATATAACACAAAAATGCATGGTATTTATTCCGTACCAAAAGGTTTCAACCTAATTTCTTTTATCATAAAAAAATAGAGTATGCCCATTATATATAAAGTAAAAACGTAGCTGCTCAATCACCTCAATGCTTCTCAGAATATGATCGCATTGTAACTTTAGCTCTTCAACCTGTGGACCTCAAAGATTATAGTAATAGATAACGTAACTAGATATCAGAAGAAAACTAAAAGTTTACATGGAGAAGGAACATAAATTCCTCTGAATATTTAACCTGCTTGGTGGTCTTTGGGACATATGATCCCACAACAATCAGTCCACCACTCCTTCCTTTACCGATTCCAAGATCGCTAGGCAAGATGGGAGCTTTTGCAGTAATTCCAATCCGAGCAGAAACAAAACTAGCAGCAGTACGACATAAATATCGTTTTCCCTTCAATTCTGCCTGTCAGAGAAGCACAAACCAATAGATGACTTTTAAAGCATTTCCACAGCTTTTTTATTCTAGAAAGCTACAAGAAATCAGACGACGGAGAACATAACGAACTTTCATGTACCTGAATCATACCAGCTGCAAAAACAGCCATATCTCTATCACTAGCTGCGTTAACTATACATGTTGAACCCTGTGTTAACCAGCAAAAAGATCACATTCAGTACTTCCATGATTACTAAAATATGGGAAGAGCCCAGCCTCCCAGGAGGTCAAGGGTTCAAACCTCACCACAGGTGGCGAGTGTGAGTGAGTATTTTCTGTATATAAGTGTTATATACTTCCCAAACAATATTGTACGAAACATACTGAATTAGTTTGTGTTAATAAGGTAGATAACACTGATTGAAGGTCATCCAAAACACCTCTAGTCCTTTGCATCTTATAAAGTGGAGGCTTGACTGCATATTTACATATATATATATATGATGTAGAATGTTCCTGTTCACTACTGTAAAGGTTTTAGATGAACTAAGTTACTGAAGAGACCCAACTCAAACCTACTGTTGTTAACTGTCTGAGCATGCATGATTGATAACCCAAAAAACTAACAAGCACGGAACTGCATCATGACACTCAACATTCACACTGTAAGGAATCTCTATATTCAAAGATCGCTAGGCAAGAGGGTAAAGGCTTCATTGTGTTTGACCTATATAGGAAGAGAGAGAGAGAGAGAGAGAGAGAGAGAGAGGTCAAGAGTTTGGTGGTAAAGGCTCTCCCTCCATAAGTTCAACACTCTACACATTTGCCAGGCTCTAATGATCATTCACCAGTCCTGTCTACCCTTCCCATTGATCATATCTGGCCCAGACACCAGAAAACTGTGAGGAACATTACATATACACATAACAATTAAAAAGTATCATAATTACACATCCTAAAACTGTGTGCCTGTTTCATTGTGAACATTTATTTTGGGATGAAGGGAGTATGTTGTAACATCATTTTGGAAGATTCATTTTGTTGTCAATTCTTTATCTACAACAATTAATTGGCAGATGTACATTGTATAAAAGTTTTGTGTGCTATACCTTCGGCAAACTGCAAAGATGCTCACATACAGCGCTGGGTCCACCATTTCGTAACAATTGAATGGAGACTGATGAAACACTGCTAGCTGGTATACGTCCTCCCGTTTTCTCCTCAACCCACTGGTATCCCACGACAGTTAGAAATGTTAAATATTATACTTTTAGTATAATTACACAATTGTTTAACTGTTCATGTGGATAGTGGGAAAGGTTAAGCAGCTAGACCTCACGCAGGTTTGAAGATTTATATCCAAACGAAGCATCTTTAGCAAACTCAGTATCTCCTGCAGGAGTAAGCCTATATAGGGCAAGACTTGTATAGTATTAGTCGTCTCACTTTGACTAAATACTATTGAATGATTAACAAAAGAGGTTTTAAGGTATAGTACCGATCGGAATCAGCAACATAATGTACATCGTTGATGGTGAAACGGCCTCCTTGCAAAAAGAAGGGGCAAATGATCCAAGCGTCCATCTCCCCTAGTACCGAAATAGCTGCATCAGGTTCCTATAAGATTCATATGGAGATGTCAAGAGAAAGGTCAAATGTGATAAAAACATATGATAGTTGCACTGCTTTTTGTTCCTTCACAACATTCTTGTTTTCTTTGGGACTAAACAACCATCCGCTTTGTCTTTGAAAACAATGTTACCTCAGGAAAATGCCCTCTTAATGTTGAATCACCACGTAAAACCACTGTATAGTCATTGTTTCCCACTGACTTTGCAGCCTTACACAGATTTTGGCAAATATCAGTTATCAGTGCGCTAGCCTGCATCACAAGCAAGGAAATAAAAAAATATATATAAAAAAATGCAAACTAATTGGATATTCAAAGCTAAACAAAAATGTCAATTGTTTGATTGGTGTGCTTTACCTTATCAGAGCTCAAGGCACGGGAGTTTGTCAAAATAAAAAAGCATTTAGGTCTACTTCTCAACTGTTCAACAAGTGACTCCACAGTCCTGTAGAGAAGAACGGTATAATCAGCAGCCATGCTATCCGAATTATTACAATTGTAATTGTTTTTGCGTTGCCATCAAATAATTTTGCAACAAAATTACCAATGGCTATGGATGTCAAACAAAGATTATGTATTTATAATGGACTAAATGCAGTACTGGTCTAGGCATTGTAATTGTTCATTCTGGAAAAATGATGCCTTAGTAACTCAAGTAGGATATAACTGAAAGATGACATGACATATCACATATCATACTCACCATTCTGTCAATACATCAACATCATGGACAGTTTGGGTCCCGGTTGGATCATCATCCAGAACAACCAAGGTCTTCAAGTTATTATCCTGTCTGCGTATGTCATCCAGTGGATCCAGTGCCCATTCTGATGGAAGAGATTTCAAGGCACTTGTTTTACTAATGACATGAAGTTTTCCTTCAACTTTGACGCCTGTTAGTGTCTCATAAACCTGATCAAAAGAATGAAAATATATATGTTCAACGAAACAGGACCAGTTGCTTGCTTCGAAATAACTTTCTATTCTATACTTGACAACTGGGCACCTTCCCCTAGCTTCCAAGCATATGCCTCAAGTAGCTTACCTTAACAACAGCTGAATCATCCAAGCGTCCCCACCCAGAAGCAGAACCTAGAAATAGAAGACAGAATTATATAAAAATTTGAGTTGTATTAACAATTTATAGTATCTTCGATCATTTGTCACATAAACTATAGAACTAATATTTAATAGATGAATAAATAGAGATAACGAACTAACACCGAAGGAAATTGGCACATATACATTTTTCCTTTCACCAAACCTAATGACAAGGCTAAAAGTTGACAGATATGGAACTGGGGCCTTGGAAAGGGCCTAGAATATTAAAACATCGCTTTCTTCCTTTTAATTTATTTTCCGTTATCATTTATTTTCTACATTTTTCAAAATTCTCAGTTTACATTTACCTTTTTGTGTATTGCAACGGTTTGATTGTATATGCTTTTCTACCTTTCACTCTTATGCTCGTGTTACAACAATCAGATGATATACTTTTGTCTTGTGGGATAATAATTATTATACATATACACAAGTAGATAAAATGGTGATTCCGAGATCTTTCCGCAACCCGATTCTCCACGGTCCTAGCAGTCTTAAATGTATCATAAGCAATCTTCAACTCGATGATTGAACTTTAGTGAGGCTCATGCATGACGAGCCAAAACACTTTAAGGTCTGTGAATGCATGTTCAATATAACTGTTAATAGTAAAAACTTTTGTACTTTTTCATAAGGATTTATTCAAGTATACAATTAAGCTACTTCTTGAAACTATTAGGACATACATAATCTAATATCATGTATCATTTTATTCAAACATACAATTAAGGTACTTGTGACTAATGGGGGTAAATCTAATGGTCATATCTTGTTTTATAAAATTTAGCACACAACAGTTACTTAATGGACATCAAAGGGGCCATGAAAGATCGTTGCTCATCCAACCACCTGACAAGAACAACTGGAGTGCAACAGTAGATATGTGAAGTGGAACCCTTCGTGATGCGCATTCACGAGACACAATACCCTGTAAAAAGTGGAGGTAAATTCAGGATGAGTAATGACAAAAAAAATTATTATCATGTGGCCACTCTAAATAAAAAAGGATCACTTAGATGGATATTAATCAAACCAGATCCTTCACGAAGATATCAAGTGCAGATAAGGGTGTATAATCATTGTCCACCATGTGCGGAGCACGATTCTCAAACATCCTGCAACAACGGAAACAGGAAACTTTCACAAACTCTACACATAAAAACGAGAAATCAATCCTATTGAGTGGATGTGGGATCATCAATGCCAAAACCTTATCCATTTTTTACACACGTGTGTACATCTATACTATATTATAAAGCATTTTGCTCAGTTTAAAAATAACCCTTTAAGCAATCAGTACCGTTGATTAATGTGTATCCCTTAAAATTCGAGGGTACATGTAATTACATCATGCATACATATTAAACTGATAAACATGTTCAGATACATATAATCATTAAGCACTTTTCAAATGACATAATACTCCATTATTTTTATCCAAAAACATACTCTATCATCAAAACTAAAATACATCATATCTTTATATTCAAATCTATAATTATTAAATTATATAAAAGAAAATTGAATTAAACATATTGTACCAAAAAAGAAGAATTTTTTAATCTTCAATTTGACACTCATATCAATATAATGAGCAAGTAATGTTCAACCACCATTTATAATTTGTTTAAACATAAATTAGAATTTTCTTATTTAATGAGAAGTTGCATTAATTTTTCATTATCGGTTTACAATAAATCACACGAGTACAAAACTAGTGTCATATAAAGGCCATTGTCTTATTGTACTATAGTTGTCTTCTGTTTCTTCGCATGATAACTTCCTAACGATAGTACTCACTTCTGTAGTTAAATAGGATAGTTGTACTAACATTCAACACCTTTATTTTACTTTAGCAGCATTTGGTCTATGACTCAACTAGTTGTGTACCTGTCCAATGAGTGGGATGTAAAACTTTATTGTAAGCCGAGAATGGAAAATTAATGCAACTCCTTTAAAAAAAATCTGAAATTTATCTTCGAACAAAGTAGAAATTACAAACGGTGGTTGAACATGGCTTGCTAATTTGAAGACCTGGTAAAAGCACCCGAAAAGAAAAATATTTATATGGATGCATGTCAAATTAAAGATTATAAAATTCTTGTTTTTGTGGTATAATTTGTTTAATTCAAATTTTTATTGGAGTTTAAGTAATTTAGATTTAAAAAATATAAACGTAATTTATTTTAGTTTCAGTGATGGGCAAGCTAGCCCTCCAACTTTTTGATTTCTACTCCACACCCCTACCTGTTACATTAATGATTTGTACATATGCTTCATAGATGTACTCTACAAATTTAGAAGTTTTATCTAAATGCTTTATAAGATAGCACAGATGAATTCACAACAAATAATTTCATCTATTCAAAGACTTCCTCATTCAGCCAATCATATTTGATAGTAGCTAGAATGTTGGAGGGAAAACATACACACCTCACATTGTAAGACATATAGGACTACTTCAATTTTATGTTTCCCACATGTAACTTATATAGCTCTCTTGTTATTTTCAATATTGATTGACAATCATATACGCAAAAAATATTTTAGCGATACGCATCAAGCTCAAACATCTTTTTTCTGTTTGTACCCTCTAAAAGCACACACTATGATATGAAATCTTCAAAAAGAGTAGTGAGTCAACCAGACAATTGTCAAAACTATGGATCCTATACTACTGACCATAAACTAGAAATCAATAATCACAACCGCTATGATAAGCTTTGATTGGTTTCTATGCCTGTTTGAGCAGGCTCAATTGATCCTATTTGGCTTTGATTAGGATAAATGTTTATCATGCTCAAAGAATTTTTAGCTCAATATTATTATGAAGGATGTTAGACCACAACAATTCATATTCAAATATTTATAGATAAAGCAATTGTAAATAACTTCCATTCAATTGGTCAAGCGACGCAAAAATAAACATAAGGCTCAAGGTGGAAGTAAATAGGAACTTACCGCAATTCAACTCGACAAGCGGGTAAACTAAGGATGGGTATGTGGCCTTATAGTCATATGTAAGCACAAACGAATTCGGTGTGAAAAGAACTTTGTAGCATAACTTCTCTTGCTTAAACCGTCATTGATTTAATAAAGGTTTTAGAATGTAAACAACCTAGCATCCAACAAAATCATTTATGTAACGAAACCAATTTCTCCACCCATAGGTAGGTGTCACCTTATACGATTGAATGAAAACCTATTGTGATTATGAGTTTTCACATTTTCAAGAAGCATTTATTTCAAGATGGACAAACAGATTGACATGTCATTTTGTTTGTTGGACGGTGGTTAGTATCGAGAGACACCTTTTATTAAGCTGGTTTCATAACATAGAAAGATCGGGTAAACATCCAAGTAAACCCCTTCTGTAAGTCTTACATTGATCCTATATTCCTATTTTAGCCAAATGAGAATGTTAGACACACATTCTCAACTTGAGTTGAGGAGGAGCATTAAATATATAGGATACCTTATCAGTTTCATATTATGCTTAGTCTCAACAACCCAGGTGTTACCTACATGACCTCTCTTGTTGATCACAGTGATGGATAACTAATTCCAGTAACCGTTTACTGATAGAAAAGTTTGTGCTATCACACGTCTTATGTGAACCAGAAAAGTTGATCACCGAAAAATAGTGAAGACGATGAACGCTGAAGCACGGTCAGCAAAGTGAAATGAACAGCTGAGTTCCTGACTCAATTTGACGTTGACGCTACACTTCTCATGATAACACTTTCATGATATTTTCTCATATGAAGAAAGACTCAGAAAACAATTTAGTAATCTGGATTTACAAAGATGAAAAACCTATGGGTTCAAGTTTACTTGTATAAATTGGTTGACGTTGAAGGGGGGAAAAGATAAATGTAGCATGCCATTGTTAATATTTGAAAGCGTAGTGTCAAGGATAGATATAGGTGTTTGTGAACATGCTATCAAATATCTCATTTGGCCAATACAAAGCTTCAAGTCTTCCCACTTGCACTTCCCCCTCTACGTTATTAGTGTAATTTGCATTGTGTTTGGTTGGTGCATAGCGATTCGCCTAAGTAATACCCCATGTGCTAGCTATAAGGGAGTGATGAAGCTAGACATGGATAATAATGGTAGGGCCCACCATTTATTATCTTAAGTTTTAAGATGAATGAATCGTTTAACATATAACAATTACTAAACCAGGATAAATGGCCATACCAAGATGTTCCTTCACTATCTTTTATGACATCAAACAAGATTCTTGTATCTAAACCCAATCGAGCTCCAAAGGCCATTGCTTCAGCTGCTGATGCTATATGAACTCCAGCTAGCAGTTGATTGACCATCTTTACACCACTACAGAATGGAAGAATAAGTAGATAATATTCCCTTATATAGTGATTGCAATAACTACATGTAGCATGAAACGGAAAAGCATGCTAAATGTACGTATGTTCATATTCTATCCCATGGATGCATATGTATAGGATTTCATAACAAAACTACAGAGAATCTGATGCACGGAATATGAAAAGTCATCCAAGAAGTACCTTCCAGCTCCACAACCCCCTTTTATCACATATAGCTTCTCGCTTAATGCTATTAAAATGAAAAGGCACACAATTCTTTTTTGATAAGTCATAATGTTACTGTAATAATAAGATTGAGAAATAAAGGTTTAACATAATTCATCCACTGTCATAAAAAATGCTTATTACCTGAAAGAACTGAACCAGCATGCTCAAGAGCTTCATCTGCACCTGACGCCATAATCTGGACAATGTATGTACAATTCAGCAAGTCTTAACCAAAAGGTATAGAAGTATAAACCCGTTAACGTTGATGATATATTTTTAAAGGGGAGATATATTCGGTCAAGGGACCAACTTACGTACCGTAAGTGTTCCTTCAGAAGCCCTTTTGACACCACCAGATACAGGAGCATCAACCAACTTTAAACCCTTATGCTCGTCTACAGTTTGTAGCAGAAAGATCATAATATACACAAAATCCAAGCCATATCAAAGCTATGCCAAGCATGCAAATAGCAGAAGTTAACAAGGATTTTACAAGATAGAGATAATTCTATTATTTATCGGCTGCCCTTGATTAGTGAAAATATAACCAAATACCAAATGTAAGAACCTACTTTGTAAACGCAGCTCAAGCCGACTGACAAAAGCAGGAGAAACTGTGGATGAAAGGACAATAGATGCTCCAGGTTGAAGAACTACAGAAAATGGAGAAACAAGGTCAGTTTAGCTCACAAAATTGTACTGTATTTTTAGAAGTACCTGGCACAGCCCCGTCAACACCATATAGAACACTTTCAGCTTGAACTTCATTTGTGACCATGAGAATGAGAACCTCTACATCTGGGGAAAAAACACAACATTTGACAACTTCAGGTTCTTACAGTTCAACCTGATTATTTAAAACCATGGAGGAGCACGTTTCTTCCCATATATTTACAAATAATTCACTGTGAAGTGTTTATAAGTAACAATTAAGTAAATGAATTTGGTGACTTCAAAGACATACTTGCACAATTGGGAAACCTTTCATTTAGTATATGAACAGTAGTGTAAATCTACAAGTGAATGCATGCTTGTTTGGGTCTATAAAATTTCCATGAGAAGATATCAAAGACAGGTAATTAAGTAACATAGCGTTGTTATTTTCCCAGTTCTGGACTTGTAGAAATATAACATTATACATATATAAACCTTTGTTTTCTACTATTACTCAATGATCTAATGATACTAAGCATTTTAAATTAGGTTATATATTAAAAACAAAAAAAATAAGACACTAAAAGGGTAAGAAAAATCAAATATGATGTTACAAAAATCACGCATTGGGCCATGGCGTGCCACATGCATAACGTCGCGTCAGACACAAGCCTTAAGCCATGTTGCAGCGAGTTTTTTAGAACATTGCTTACACACACAAATATTTCACTCATCCTAACCAAGACAAGGTGATATGCAGGACTGGTTAAGAAGTTTAGATGTTCAAAATGATATAGTAGGCTTCAACTAATTCTCATTGCAGGCTCGTTGCTGGTGGTTGTGACCTTGGTGGTGGTGATGAGTAATTGAGTATTATATAAACAAGATGAAACTTAGGGTACTGTGAATGCATGATTCGTGTTCAAGTAGTTACATTGTCATTGTCATTCTTGCTTCAAGATGAAAAAATTGTTAATCGTCTTAGTTTATGAAAGAATGTTGCAAAAGCCAAAAGCAAATGAAACAAAACCTTAAATATTTGTTTTTTTTCCAACTTAAAATTCACCACTGAATGTCTTCTGTTACCTTTCGATACTTCGGCAGGGGAGTTGCTAATATGGCCTCCAGCATCTGCAAACCTAGAGAGACTTGGCTTATACACCTATCATCCAGAAACAGCATATCAGTAAGAGCATTGAGCTTTATGTATGTCATGTTATCTTTCAACAAATCAACCAATTGAATGTCTTGTTGTAAGCCAACTTTTGCATGTAAAACATTCATTTAAATACATAAAATAAGTTAATGATAAAGTCCAAGACGAGAACAAATATAGACATAAGCTCTCCGTTGGAAGATAGCTTCAACATGTTCCCAAATTATTTGTTCACTTCTGAGATCCAGTGTGTTAGTTATTACAAATACAGTTCCTTACAAGGTTACATGGCCACTTACAAAAAATGATATCCCCTAATCTTGTTTAACCAAATAAACTAAGGGGCCATTTAGCAAACACTTACCTGGTAAGCGCATACCGATAAATTCAACATTGTCGCTTACTTATCGGGTAAGATTTTAGTCAACAAAAACGGCATTGTATAAAGGGAGTGCATTATATATATATATATGTATGTGCGATCTTGCTACAAATTGTGTGCTTATACAAATGAATTTGAGGTTCTGAATCTCATCACAACACCATCTTCGTAGAAGAGTCCCAGACTCTTGGTGAGGTGTTCCAAATAAATGGCAGAAAGTTGCGACACCCACCAGAAGTTATTGGAAATATGAATTCTTGAAATTTTACTTAGCACGAAACGTAAATTGTTTAAATGACGTTGTGATTTAATTTTTGATCAAATATGCATGGAATGGAACATGTAATCAAATAGCCAGATGGCTTAAGTTTTAAGTGTATATCTCATATTTGAATGTGGATGCATGAAAGGTGAGATGGAAGATCTGGTGATAGTGAGTTGCCATGCAGAAAGGAGAAAGAAGAAGTCTTACATCATATCCTTGAACACAGAAATTCGATTTCAGAAGATGAGTTGCCATGCCGAATCCCATTGCTCCTAGACCAATAAATCCAATTTTATTTGGCCGTTTTGATTTTGCACGAAGTTGATTTGCCAATACTTCAGGATTGTAAGTTTCTGCATTTGCTGCATCCATAATCTGCACTCCAAGTATTCTTTCCCAAACCTGCACAAGAAAAGTGATGAATATTGACACGTGAGTGAGATATCAATGCCATTTGTGAGTGGAATGAGGCATACAGGAAGCATGGCTCATAACACGTTGATGACAGTAAAATCTTAACCTTCAAACCATCAAGACCATCTGCATCTGCATGTCTAGAGCCTGTTCAAAATGCACACAAACAACCATCACTGATTATCCGATTGGTTTGAGCATCCATATAATTTAGAGCATACCTGCTAGGAATTGTTGATAAGCAGCAGCCAGGAGTGGAAGAGGGAATACAAGTGACTTGGCCGTATCCAAAACAGCCCCCTGTAGTTGCACAAAAATTAGTTTCGTAACAATAAACACTGAATGTGGACAAAAGGAAAGGACACCCTCCTCGCCCACTGACACCCCCCCCCCCCTAAAAAAAGCCGTGTAAATAAAATGGAGAGAAAAGGAAGTTGAGTCACGAGTCGAGATGGAGAGAGAGAGAGAAAGAAAGAGCAAGTAAAAACATCACAGTAAGATAAGGAATCTGTCAAGATTAATATGTATACGTATGTTAAATATAAATATACATATATATCATAATGGAGAGGAAAAAAGAATTTAAGTAGAGAGGAGAGGAGAGGGGGGAATGAGTAAAATAAAGAGTGTTAAGAAGAGGTATCTGTCAAGATTGAAAATTTACCAAGATGTTTTCCTGTCGCAGAAAACTAAGCAGTGCATGTGTCTTATTCTATTCTCTATATATTAAAGTTCATTAACAATGCTTTATCATGCTCTAGAAGTATGGTTAATTTTAATAGAAACCAAGATTATGCCACAACTGGTGATTTTAAAGAAGTAAATTTTGTTCAAGAGTCTGGTAGGAGTCTTGCATTTGACCAAGACAGCAATAGAAGTGCATGATTCATTCTACGTGTCTGTCCTAAAGGTTCAACTACTCACATTCAAGAAGACATGCAAACAGCAATTTACACCAAGGGTGATTAATCAAGGCTGTTTGTAAATCCAAAATGTAATTTAGAGATGCACGTTCTTTCTTCCTTCCTTTCAGTCAAGTCATGAATTTTAAGAATTTTGGTATGGGAATAACAGCTTTATTTTCTCTGTTAATTACTGTTCGACAGCTTACAATCACCAAATTCATAATGCCAGGAGCAACCAAAAAGATCACCCTACTTTTAATAATATACTTCCCCTACTCGGTATAAAACAAGCATGGCTGGGAAGGGACAATAAAAAGACCATGCTTTATACCACTAGGTTTCATGGATTCTGGCTTACTCGAGCATTCTAGTTCAAGGAGATTTCAGACCAAGTCTTCCAAATAGCTTGATGAAAGCTTTCGAGATGATATTTTCCTTGTTCTTCTTTTGTATTTATGATCACTGTAGCTTTGTTTGCTAATTAAGGGTATGTAGATTTTGCATCCAACTATGCTTGTTTGTTTTTGTGGATTTCCCACAGATGGTGTGAATTTCCATTACTTGCTCTTCAGTATACATAATTGGTAATCACAGGTTACTCGTTACCAGGTTGTGGGATCTTATTTCTTGTTGCGTCTTTCAGCATGTAAGAGTGTTTATTTAGCCTGCCATATAATGTTTTTATTTGTAATATAGGATAATTGGAAGAGGAGAAATTCAACAATAATGGGGAACACCCCTCTGAAATTGGAATAGGCTAATTGGGGGGGCTATTCAACAATAATGGGGCACCACCCCTCTGAATGAAATATGTATTCTCTTTTTATGCACACAAAATTTGACCCCCAGAAAAAGAAGAAAGCTTAGCATTGATATGCCATTTCCTTTCCTTTTCAGTGTCCCTTATAGAACACAAAACTTTGCCAGCTAGAAACATAGAATTCTGGTAAGTTACCAAATTTTGAGCCGAAGCATTTAAGAAGTTATCTTTGATTTGATTTCCCTTTAACAGATGTGGGATGTGATTCTTGAATATCCTGCAAATTAGGAAGGAAGAAATCACCTAGTGGTTGAAGAAAGCAAAAATCATGCAGCAGCATGCGTATGTGGTATTTAAGAAACAAGTGCAAGAAAACCACAACTATCTCTAAGATGTCATCAAAAGAAATGCAATGTTTTAGTGAAAATGAGATCTGGGGATTGTTGGAAGACGAAAGAAAAGAGAGCAGTCATGGAGGACCTGGGAGGCAAACCCATTTATTTATACTCAACAAGTAAAGAAAACAATTACATGTAGCCCATAACTTACATAACCATCACCTACTACAACATTTAACACCCTCCTTGCACCAAATGCTCCCAATTGGATGAATTATCATACAATGAGCTACTGTCTAGGAGGCGCACCACAGAGGCTGGGGCGACATACAAGGTGACATAAGCCGCATGGAACATCACCTGGATTCAGGGTTTGAGCGACTTTGGTAGCATGGCAGGGGGCGGTTCTTTTTGGTTGGAGGCAACATCTCACAGGGTTTGTAATCTTTATATGGTTTCTATTTGATGTGTCCTCTCTCTCTACATATTTATATATATATATATATATTAAACTCTAAATATCATGAGAGTAAAACTGATATTGGGATATTGGATATCTGAACCAGGTTAACCAAAATTACATCATCAAGGTGAAAGTGCAATAGTGACATACATCTCAGAGAGATCTGACTCATTCTTGTCACTGAGATCTTGGTTGTATTCTTTCCACCCTAACTATCAAGATTGCATTTTTTTTGGCAAATGAATAAATTATGTGTTTTTCATCATAAAATTCATTGTATTATAATTCAATAAATTTCTCATTTCCTAATCTGTATTCTGTAGTGCATAGATCCTGGTTAATATGAAGGAAACAACTAGATGATTTTACACCAATAGGTATTGAATAGTTAGTGAGCATACAATGTATTATTAAGTGTTTGCAAAACTTGGTAGAACTCAAAACACTATCTCTAACATTTACACGGATGGCAATGTAACAAAGGAATTTTCTTTTTCTGTCATCGATCATCAGCAACATATCATAGTGCCAAGTTCACTATGTCTGAATTCATTTAGAAGGGGCGCATTGAAATCAAATACATGAATATATCCAAAATTTCATGGCAAAAACCTTTGAACTGAAGTTGCTTGAACTTTTTTTAAGTATATAATATTTATATACGACAAATGAAAGAAATAAACTCATACGCCCTCCTCCCCCTTGGGTGAGGTTTGAACCCCTGACCTCCTAGGAGGTCAAAGGCTCCGATAACGCTAGGCCAACGACCCTTTGGTAAGTTACTTGAACTTCTCAAATCTCAACTAATGGACAAGTGTTGAGCAACACAAAGGCACCAATGCAATACTCATAGAGAGGCATACTTTTTAATCTATTCAACAACAAACATGATATGAGAAGCAGAGTACTAAATGAAGTTGATTGGCAACTCTTCTTGGATTATCAAAGAAACTGCAGGTAGTGATCAGGCTCTTAAAATCAAAATAACAATATATAATAAGCATTGGATATGACACTATACATAAGTGAAGTCTAAAACACCAAAGTCTTTGATAATATTGTGAATTTTTTTTATGATGAACCATGTTGGATGAAACCATTTAAATTAATGCACAATAAACCTGAGTTGAACTGATAATAGTTACTGAATCTACCATGAGTTTCCCGCAGCATTCGATATGATGTCGTATAATATCCAAGGATGAATCCCAGCTTGAACACCAAGAGAAATGGCCTCCACAGAAGAAACAAAATGGATGCCCTCAAGCAACTCAATTACCATTTTGAATTTGCTGAGAAAAAAACAAGAAAATAAATCATCAATCATAGAAATCAAATATCACACATAGAACAAGTTAATTTTAAGTGTAACTGATCCCAAATTACATTTACAGATTCAATAACTTTATCAGCAGAACTTGACGGTACTAATCAACTGTCTGAAGGCGACTCTGGGCCCAATAATTATTGTTATTCGAAAAGAAAAGAAAAAACTGGACAGATGATCATGTATAATTTGCTTAAAAGATTGATTAAAAATCTTTAACAACATTATATGCTAGAAATTGATAAAACTAATTCATTTACAGAAGCTTTCCATCCTTTTTATACCCTCATCCTTGAATCACCTGCATCAACCAACATCATTGGCTACAATACAAACAACCATTATTTTGTTTCTTTAATTATATACAGTAGAGATTGGAACGAATTAATTGGAATACAAAAATTGAGTGAGAAAGAAGGTAGATCAGGAAGTAGGGTTCGATTGTGCATGCATGGTTGAGTATATATGATGTTAGCAATTAAAGTTTATTGAATTGAAGATGTGAAAAATGGAAGTACCTGGACTGATCATTGGTCATGTTTGCGAGATAATCCATTTGGTTGAAGATGAAGATGAAGAAATGGGGTTGAAGATGGAAGAGTAGTAGTTTTGACTGATTTTTATAGAATAATAAGTGGGAAAGCTGACATGGAGGAACAAGGCAGATGATGGTAGTAGGTAGTCCGTATTCATCTCTGCACGTCACGTGAATTAAATAGGCCTTATCTCATCAAACCATCTCACTAATTACAACTTTTTTCCATTCCCATGACACATCATCTGCCTTCAAACAGTGAATAGTTTGGTAAAAATAAGGTGACTTAAAACATTTTTTTTAATGTAAGGTTTTTATTAGTAAAAAGTATAGTTGTTTAAAAGAATTACCATTGTAAGAAGGTGTTTGTAAGAATCTCATGTCCTCTAGGTGCTTGAATAAGAACATTGGTTTTTACCATGAAGTGTGAGAAATTACATTTTCATTGACTTTAATTTATTTTTCTTGACTTTATTATAATTATTGTTGCTTGAAAAATCAATGGGACCTACCAAATGGAGGTTCTTATAACAACTACCATTGTTAGGTTTTTGATAAGTTCTTAATTTGATGAATTGAATATGAGTTGGCAACAAAAAATGTAAAAAGAAGGTTCTTTACAAGAACCTTCATTGAATATGCTCTTATAAATCACCTTATAAGCTACCTTGTTTTCTAGGTACATGTTTGGCAAACTAACTTATGACTTATAAGTTAGCTTATTGATAAGTTAGTCGGGAGTGACTTATTGAACTTTTTATCATTTTCTTCCGATTATACCCCTGATTATTATTAATTATTATTATTTTGAAGCTACTTTTTGGTCATTTTACATGTTTATTAGCTACTTTTTGTCAAATGTGACTTATTCATGAGCTACCTTATAAGTCATAAGTTATCTTATCAGTCATAAGCTACCTTATCAGTTACCTTTGCCAAACATAGCCTTAATTAAATTATAATATATATATGGATCATACAAGAACACTCCCTGTTTAAATGAACAAATAAACACCTTGTAGATCATATATGATATGGGTCACATACATTAAAAAATATATCTTATTCAATGGGGTCCACCATTGAATCAGGTACGATTTTTTAATGTGTAAGAACCACATCATATGTGGTCCACAAGGTGTTCCTTTGTACCTTTAAATTTACAAAGTTCTCATTTGAACCTCCTTATATATATATACATATATGCTTATTTTTTAGGCTATGTTTGGCAAACTAGCTGATAAGCTAGTTTTTGACTGATAAGCTAGCTGATGCCTTATAAGTTTAACTGGTAGCTGATAAGCTAACTGTTGAACAAGTTATGTTTGGCAAAAACTAACTTATAAGAATGTAACATGACCAAAAAAGACATATTGAAAAAATAGTCAATTACAAACGTTTCATATTATAATTCAAATAATTTTTCAATAATATAATTAAAATAAATTTATGAATATAATATGTTAATTAATACAAACAAAATATTAAAACTCTAAATAATATAATAAGTTAATGGAAAGAATTTAAAATTGATTATTATATATACATCATATAAATTTTGAATTAGTTAAAACAAAATTTATAAATATATACATTAATCTATGATTTTAAATAACCATTACATATAATATGAATAACAATAAAATTGGTCAAACTCACATATTAAATTACATATTTTCTTACAATTATTTAGCATATTTTCATTATTTATAAAATAAGATAAGTACGACTTTAATATTTATGTATCTTACATAAATATTTTTAGAATTGTTATATTTGTTTTTTGATATCTAAATACATTGAATAATAATTAAAAAATAATTTATATGATAGTTAATAAAGTTTATAGATAATTACTATTTATTATTAGTATCTATTGTATAATTAAAATTAATTAATAATGTGTAATCAAAAATAATTTATAATTAATTTTAATTTTTATAAATTAATGTTTATAAATAATTAATATTTATTTAAAATTTACATTTATTTATAATTAATAATAATAGTAAATAAATAAATAATATTAATCAAAGGTATAATCGAAAAAAGTATCAAAAAGCTTCTCATAAGCTACTCCAAATAGTTTATCGATAAGCTAGCTTATGTGCATCCAAACGATTACTCAAAAAATAAGATAGCTTATTTTTGTTAAACAATATCTTAGTATTATCATGTATTAATAGACTATGATGTATTCATAGATTAAGATATCTTTGAAATAACCTAAAAAAAATTATTTTTTTAGAGCATGACCAATGTAAGATTCTTGTTAATAAAATGTACAATGTTTTATAAAAAATTATTATTATTGAGAGATTCTTATTATAATTTAATTTGTCATATATGTTTTAATAAAAACTTTAATTTTTATCACGATTTTTATAAGAAATAATATTTTTGTATATATTTTTTATTTTAACTTTTAAACTTTATATAATATATATTAATATAACTTATATAATATACATTAACGTCATCCATTAAAAAATGTTTTTGTAAAAATTGTCATTGTGAAATTTTTAAAAAGTTCTTTGAGGTGAACATGAATTGACAAAATAAATGTAGAAAAAAATACTCGTCTGTTCTTATGGGTCCCACATTGATGATGATGTTCCACCATTGAATGCTCTTATTATTGTCACTCATTCAAGACAACCATCTCTGAAACGTCCCCCTAACCCGGATGATTATTAATATTGTTATTTTTTTATTATTATTTCTCATCAAATCTGCACTTCTATTTTTTTTCATAAGAAAATTATTTAAACAACCTGTTCATAAATTCGTATATCTAAAATATCTCTTAACTTATTAAAATAACTAAAAAATTTCTATAAGATACGAAATGCATTTCATATGTGCGGATTGTGTTATTATAAATATATTTCGTATTGTGTGAGATTGGGATATTAAACAAATGGGTGTGTGTGTCCATGATTTCGTATGCATGTGTGTGCATTGGGGAGGATTCGTATATATGTGTACGCATGATGTCATATGTGTGTGTGTGCGCTAGAGGGATTTCGTGTCTCACGAAATAACATACCAAGTGCATTGCTATCACAAATAACACATACAAATGCAATTTACAAATGGGGTGGGTGTGATTCTCATGTTATACTTTTTACCCCTAGAATAAGTTAATTAATTAATTTACGTTCTTTCTTTTTTGTTTTTCGTTTTACACCCTTATCACATTAACATATATATAAGCGTATATCAATTAAAATACAGTTAAAAATACGTTTTTATTTTAACAAGTTACACCATTATAATCGTCTCGTCAATACATTCGAAATTAGCCAAATATTGAATATTTTTTGATTTTTTTTCCACAAACCATTCCGATCGGCGGTTAGAATTTCTTTGATTATGTCCTTGAATTTGGCAGATTCCGCTGAAGCTACAAGGTAAGGGACACCATGTGTTAAGCAAATGCGTAAGTGGTTTATTAAGGATATCCGTCCATGGGAAGATGTACTGGTGAACAACAGAGAGTGAAGCTGCCCAAAGTACTCGTCGTCAACGTTTTAAAACTTGGGTTAACCCGGCCGGTTGGATCGGGACCCGGGGTAGTGACCGGGTTAACTAACGCCGGGTTAATGCATATGACAGGCCCGTTTCAACCCGGTCGGGTTTCTCAAAAGCCCGGTTAAACCGGTGACAAACTCGTTTCTCAAACCCGGTTAACTCGTTTTTATATTAAAATTAAAAAAATTGTGTGTTATGTATGTTTTTTAATGTATTTGGATTGACGTAAAACTTGTTGTTTGTGTATTTTTAATGTTGGAACTTTAGGACATCAAATTATTACTTTATATATATGTATGTATGCAGAAAAATGAAAAAAAAAAACAAGGGATTAAGGGAATTATTGAAATCGGTTAACCCGGTGGTTGAACCAGTTGAACCAATTAGCCTGGGACCCGGTCACCACACCGGATCAACTAAAAACCCGGGTTTTAAAATATTGCTCGTCGTAAACTTGAATATTTTTTGATTTAATTATATTATTATTATTATATATAATTCGATTTTTTTTTTAATTTTTACGCTTTATATCCTTATAATTATTTATTCAATTTGTGGTACATCATTTGTTTTTTCAATTTTCGTTTTACACTCCTATTACATCAAAATACATAATTATATATTAACTAAAATATGTTAAAAATACGATAAAATACATAATCCTATTTAATATTGGGCTCATTTCGAAGATATTGACGAGACGATTATAATGGTGTAACTTATTAAAATAAAAACGTATTTTTTAAATGTATTTTAATTAACTTATATATGTTAATATGATAAAGGTGTAAAACCAAAAATTAAAAAAGAAGGGACGTAAATTAATTAACTAACTTATTATAAGGGTAAAAAGTATAACTTGAGAATCACCCCCACCCATTTGTAAATTGCATTTGTATTTGTTATTTGTGATAGGAATGCAATGTTATTTCGTGAGATACCAAATCCATCCAACACACACATATGACATCATGCACACACATACATACGAAATCCTTCCCAATGCACACACATGCAAACGAAATCATGGACACACACCCATTTGTTTAATATCTCACGCAATACGAAATGCATTTGTAATAGCACAATCCACACATATACGAAATGTATTTCCTATCTCATAGAAATTTTGGTTATTTTGATAAGTCGAAAAAGATTTTGAATATTTTGGGTATACAAATTTATAAAAAGGTTATTTAAATAATTTTCCTTTTTTTCATTATTATTTATTGGTTTTTATATTGTTATTCTTCTTTGTCATCCATTATATATATTACAACAATTATTGATTACTTGTTACAATTAATATAACTTAAAAGAATACTATTTTTATTTACAATTATTATTATGCATTTTTATTGTAATTCTATTATTATTTACACTTATAATAATTCACATTTTTTATATTTTGAAAAATATAAAAAAATTAGTTGCGAAATGTGTTTTTATAATAAAAAAAATGACATGTATTCACGTTCATCATAAATAATAAGCATAAATTTTTGTCATATTATCTCGTAACACATAGTGCCTTCTTAGTTCCAACAATCCACAACAGAAGTCATGTCGAACATGTACCAAATAATTCACGTTCATTATATACACACGCACACATATAAGCCAGTTTCGGGAGCCAGGAGGAAACCGTAAAAGATAAAAAAACTGAGGAACATTTACGTAATCGTTCATCTAGATAATATGCGCATGTGCATACAAGTAATTTGTTAGCAATGTATCTGGTATACATGTACGTAAAAAAAAGAAACATCTTCAATCACTTGTAAATTATCATTATGTTTATCATACAACACATGGTATTCTGCCACGTAATAATTAGACAATCCATTTATTAATGAAACCATAAGAGCATGCTCCAAAATGTGATTATTTGATGATGAGATTTGTATGGATATTTCTATTGGTGTACATAGGTTGGGTAGGGTGAGTTGAAACCATTTGAACAACTTAATCCGGCTTGTCAATTTAAAAAATCACAACCTCTACCTCTTTTTAATTTATAAACGGCCCATTTCATTTCAACTAGGATTGGTCGATCAGGTTAGTGTTTAGATAGACGACTGAATTATAATTTTAAACCAAGTATTAGTGGTTGGTACCTAACCATCCAAAAATATTAAGTCATTAGAGTTATTGTTGGTCTTAAGTCTTAACTTTTGAATTTGTATATAATACTAATAGACATCTGACCAAAACACGTAGAAAAAAAAACATTATTGTTTTCCTTGATTAATAGATACATATCTGATGAAGTCTTCTTCATCGGATATCCTATCCATTGATATCATCTGACCTCTTTGTTTACTTCAAATATCATCACATAGGATATATTTGTATAGTTGATTTTTCATCTAAAACGAAATCTTGATTGATTGAGTTTTATGAGATAAAAGTTCAAACATTCACCAACTATCCATCTATATCTGGCAAAATCCGATATGTAGCTTACATTTCGAATAGAAAAAGGTAAGTTTTTTACTTGTAAAAGTCTTATAACTATTTGTATTGATTCAGAAGCAAAATGCCTTCAACAAATCAAAAACTAATTGAAGTGAGGTTAAAATTGTCATCAAAGTGGATTGGTTTGTCATATAGCCAAAAGAAGATCAATGCAAGGTAAAAAATCAACTAGTAGTTTGACAAATGCTACTACTGGCAAGCAGAATCTTGAAGTACAAACTTGGCCAACAATTTTGGCTCACCAACCCACTTGCTTCTTATCTTACTATGAGAATTGTATATCATGTCAGCCTAAGCAAGTACAATGACACCATGTGAATGGTACCTCATTTG
This sequence comes from Silybum marianum, assembly GCA_036898165.1. NCBI lineage: Eukaryota > Viridiplantae > Streptophyta > Magnoliopsida > Asterales > Asteraceae > Silybum > Silybum marianum. The sequence continues at coordinate 129,194 of CM072531.1, read as the reverse complement.
CTTTATTGTTCCTTCGACGTACTAAAAGGATGGAGTAAGTTAAAAATGCGTTTACACCAAACTCAAAAGTTGAAGTCAATAGTACTAGGATACACGGATCGACCAACAAGAAGAAGACACGCATAAAAGTGGGACAAATAGCATTAAATTCAATGATAGTTATAAAAGGTCACTCTTGGCATTAATTGCAATTCACTCGTTTTTGAAAGCACGAACCTTGAGAGTGTTTCTGAGTAAATTTGGCGTCAACCTCTTCCTTATCTCATCAGATTTGAAAGAGGACCCTTATCCCTCAGTCTCATTCAGTTAGCAAATTTGTCATAGTCATATTGTTTATGTCTTATGATCACGGGGCTTACATTTCTAACTTCCACAACAGATTTGAAATTCTAAACATAAGTGTTGATATCATCGTACTAAGGACCAGGGGCGGAACACAACCATTATAGCTCGGGGTCCGAAATATAATATTGTAAAAATTTTATAGATCCAAATGGTACATTTAAAAAAATTTGGTTAATGTAAGATTAAACCCTGAAACATTCAAACTATTAACCGAAAAATAATAATACAAATTGTTATGAGTTTGAACTTTTTTTTTGTTGATTAACCTGGATATCCAACCCGCTAAGCCCATTCATTTCGTGGGTAGTCCGGAATCACACATTTGAACCTCCATGACCAGATAATTTTTACTTCTCATTGAATTCGAAACCAGGACCTCAAAAAAAATGGACTATTATCAGACTCTATACCAACATTTTTTTTAATATATTATTTAAAAGCTAATAATTACATGTTATTAATATTAATAATTTAATACGTAATGTATTGGCAAATATATTTTTTTATGTTATTTAAAAACTAATATTCACGTATAATTTGGTATATGTTGTAGGATATTTGTGTCATCGTCAAAAGGATGTGACGATATAGATAGGGATAGACATAGTTTTAGAGTTATTTATGGAGTATATCTCCTTCCATGCTTATCATTATGTCATTATACCATGGTTTTTTTTTTAAACAAAATTGCAAAATTAGCAACCCCAACCCTTGGACTTTAGATATTATTTGTTTACACCCCCATTTTATTTAAATGGTTTTAATTGTTATAATTATTTATTCAATTATATCAACTTTTGGTTTATAATATGTTATTTTAAATTTATATTTCTTTTATATTGGTAGATTTCTTTTTGGTACGGGTATCTTTAAAATTGTTGTGAATGTGAAATATTTTTGTTGTTTATACTTTCTTTTCCTAAATGTTATTAGATAATTTTTTATATTAAGGAACATGAATATGAATATCTATTTATTATACAACACAATTGAAAAAAAAAACTTTTTTAAAGCCGATTTTTATGCATCAACTCATTTGGTAACTAGATCTAGAATTCTATAGATGATTATATTTGAATGAGAATATTTGAATATTGTTAAAGGAGAAAGTAATATAAAACAACAAGAAAGAGAGAGAAGAGATCTGTTATTCTCATTAATTATAAGCCCTTTAAATAAGGATGAGATACAAGTAGATAACTACAAGAGATAATAGTTCTAACTTATCTCTAATATGTTTATCTCTATCTATATCGTCATATCCATTAGACGATGGCACATTTATCCTACAACACTCCCCCTTGTGCCGAGTCAAATGAGTGATGGTGCACAACTGTTGTCTCGTTAAAACCTTACGCCAAAATTAAAACCCAGTGGGAAAAATAAAAATATGACGAAGGAAAGAGTACAACGCACCAGTTTCTTTGCAATAGATAGACTTTTCCTTTAGTCTAATATTCTTTCAGATTCGTACATTAATCATGAGAGTTGGAAGAGTAGGATGGTATATAAACCGTTGCCTCTATAAACCTTACACCAAGGAACAAAACCCAATGGGAAAAATAAAACCTTAGGTGAAGGAAAGAGCACAACATACCAATATTACATATATAGTAGACTCCCCCTTTTGTCTACTACTCCCCCTGATTCGTGCATTAATCAAGGGAGTTTGGAAGGTCTTAGCATTCTCATACTTTTTATGTCACATTCGCCTTATATCTTACTTGATTCACTTGAATCTTGAGGTGAGTTTTCTACTGCTCATTTTATATAAACTAAAAGCATAATTTACTTTGAGGTATCACCCTTGATATATCTTACATTCATTTCTTCGATACAATGCATTATTTACATATATGCGAGTAGGATATTTGTTGAACTCAAAACACTAACCCCTCTAATATGTGTAATGGTAGTCCTTAACCATGTACACAATTGAATAGTCTCATGTAGATTAATATTCTTGGAATAGTTTGAAGAGGTAGCTACAAGGGTTTGCCTAGTTTACTTCCAAGCAATCGGCATGTTTCCTATGGTAATTCCTTATCCAAGTTGGGAATGAGCTTTGTATGGGTCAGGTAGATATTTAATATCAGCAAAAACATACCAAGACAATATTTTATGTTTTTCTATTAGGGCCGGTACTTTTGCCTCTCATATTCAAATTAGGTATTGAAATTTCATTATCAATCCTATGTTTCTTTTTGTAAGGGAAGTATAAGCCCACATCAATGGTTCAAAAAGATTAATTTGATATCATTCCAATGATGTTGCGTTGGCGCTGAGCTAAATCTAGCTAACGAGTTCATTGAGAGATACAAAATAAGGTCAAGTGTATTGTTCTAAGTACAATAATGCGCCTATTGCACTCAAATAGGGAATTCCAGCTCCCAAAGCCTCTTCGTCATCATCCTTCAGACAAAATGGATCTTTCCTTTTATCCAACACTTCGACCGATCATGGGAGTGCTAGCCGGATGCGCTTTGTCCATATTAAATCGCCTGATTATTTTCTAGACATATACGATCGGTGAATTAATATCACAAACTCGGTGTCCTACGTAAAACCAAGTTTTCCCAAGATCTTTCATCTCAAAATCAGATTTTGAATAGAATAAAGTTTCTCTTATTTCATCAAGAGTATTTATTATGTTCATTACATCGACATATAGAGTTATGATTGAACATCTGGAACTCGTTTTCTTTATAAATACGCATGGGCACAGTTCATCGTTCTTATATCTCTTCCCAATGAAGTATTCACTTAGGCAGGTATCCATATCCGCCTATGAGCGTTTCAATTTCATGGAAAACGCATTTTGTGGTTTCTACTAATATAATGTCATCAAACACTTTTATATATCTCTTAATCTAGATCCCCATAGAGATATGTAGTAACCACATTCATGAGCTGCATTTCCCGTCCTTCGGAAATTACTAGGCTAATTAATTATTAGAACATTATAACGTCCATCACGAGAGAGCAAGTCTTCTCGTCATCAATCCAGGGCGTCGTGAGAAACCTTGCGCCAAAGGAGAGTCTTATACATCATGACTTAATTATTCTCATTACGCTTTTATGACAAATGAATTATCTATGTCTTACGGGCTTTACACTTGGTGGGTTAGCACTACCGGACCAAATACCCGTGTATTTGTCAAATGTAATTATCCTGGATTGCTTCTATTAGGTCAATTTGCTCTTTGTTGACATTTTTCAACTGAGCATGATTCGATGTCATAGTGCTCTATCATCTCACGAGCAACAATATATGTGAATATCATCAATGAGTATGTACGATCTGTCCATCGACTCGTATGCACTTTCATAATTCATTTGAGATTTATTTGATCTCTGGAATCCAATATTAACTTCGGAGCGTCCTCCAGTAATGATTCATAGACATAGTTTTAGTCAGAGATAATCTCATGAGAGGTTTATATATTGATGATAAATGGTTGTGCCTTACTCACCTTTTCATTTAGATGAGTATCTATCGAACCAAGTAGCCTCCCCCATTTCCTTTTGGGAGCCACGACCTCAACCACACTTCCACCATGTGTGATTGCAACGCACTTTCCAATGGCGTTGTGCCCTTGTTTAGGGACTTTTAACCTTGCGGGTATATTTGCAGCTGGTATATATGATCTCGTCACTTCATTAAACGTATCAGGTATCGAGTCTGATTCGTTTGACTTCAATTTTACTTTGTGAAGTTTGGGGATCAAATTGAGACATGATAGGAATATTCTATGACACTTCCGGTCGTTCCCATGGAAAATCCTTTTTCCTATCTCCCCCTAACGACGGGAAGGCTGACTCATCAAAGTGACAACTCGCTAATCTAGCGATAAAGAGATCACCCGTCAAGGATTCTAATTAGCGGAAAATTGTTGGGGATTCATATCCAACATATATTGAATTGTTTTTAAGGACCCATTTGGGTGCGCTGTGGGGGCGCAATTGGCACATGTACTACACAACCAAACATGCATAAATGTAAAATATCAGGCTTATATCCAGTTACCAACTGGTACGCATGATACTGGTTGGCTAGTAGTGGGTCTAAAAACAAATGAGTAAGGCTGCATGTAATATTTGCATAACCCCATGCAAATGCGGGTAAATTGGTGCGCATAACCAATACCCTATATACCATCTATATTCATTTGATGACAACTTTTATGAGACCATTATATATATATATATATATATACATGGGGTATAGGAAACTCTACATTGATCCGAATATATATATATGCAATAAATATCAATTCCTTATGATGTAAATTCTCTAGCATTCCAAGTCATGTAGACTTGATGAGATAGTTAGGGTGGTGAGCTCTTGAATGTGTAACTAGTGCTAGATTGCAGCATCTTATGTGGATAAGAATACGACATGCGTTCATCGTGTCGAAACCATAACCATAAAATACTTTAATGGCCCGCATTCTGGTTGTTTATGTCCATAAATATTACCTTGTTATTTATTGTAAGAATAGAATATTTTTGTATTATGTCCTTAGCTTTAGAATGGTCTCATTCCTGTCTTGGCTAAGGATCAGGGTTTATTAAAATTCCAGGCATTCGAGAGGGCTTATTATGATGTTGGTGTTACTTCTTGTGCTGTAGAAGTCAACAATTGCAATTTAGTTAATTAACTCATTTTGCCTTTCACTTGAAAGAATGTGTCAATGTGTATTTTTCAATACATAGATCATTATGTCATGACCATGGTGTCTCACGTGGTCATATCGAAACATATATGCATCATTGTCCCAAAGTTCTTTATTGGTGACAAAATGTGATTTAATGACCTAGATAATCTAATAGTTTGACACATTTATTTCTCTAATATATGTTCCTTTCATATCATTAGAGTTGATGTACATATATACCCATTTCCATTCTTATATTATGATTTCCAATTTATATCAATATCTTAACAAGGTTGTCATTAATATATTACTTTAGTGACTATTAATTCTATGCCAGAGACAATAAAGAGGTGACAGCTCATCGTCTTATGAACTTTCTTAGAGGTTTTATAGACTATTAATTCAATTAACATTAGTCTATCCTTTAAGATTGTGTGAGATTTCCCACAAAAACACTCAAGTTCTCCTCGATACATTCCAACATGGAACGGAGAATATTGAGAGTTTTATATTTTTAATTTTAATGTATTTCTTTACATCTATAATGGTTATATATTCGGTTTAACATCAGCAAATGAAATTAATTTAATACTTAAATTTCAAATAAACTTATGCTCAATCAATCTTAAATTAATCTAATATAGTTCATTTCCAACTTGTTTTCTTTTTTGATATGAGCGATTATTAACACATTTTTCTTCTTATATTGTCCATTATCTTTTACGCAGTAGTTGTATTTCTACTCCAAAAATTGTAAAACCATTTTCGACTCTTGTCATCACATTTATCGTTTCCATAGTTTTGTCCATGGGGTTATAGATGTCACCTATGTGGAATTGTCTTTAACTCACTGTCCTTCAGAGTTGTTCCACCTCTACACTTTCATTATTGACCATGAGAATTTTCTTTGTCCCAACATATTTAGTGATCTGAAATAACCTTGTTATATCTCTCAACCACTTGCAGTAGGTTGATGAATTTATCTAAAGGTTATACTCTAGCTCACATTGGTTCATTAATATGATTACTGCTATATGAAAGGTGAAAATCTTCTATGAGTTCCTTGTCATGAAGATTGAGATGTATTTTGAGCACAACATTTCTTTGTTGAAATCAGTCATTTTCTTGTAATCGAGTGGGTTTCATTCCACTGTTTGATTAGTTTGGAAAGTACATGGTACTAGATACTCCTGATTTTTCTTTTCAGGGTGTCACACTGTTCTTAGGGGACTCTAGTTAATGGTATTCCATTTGAAGGTTGTGACTGATGTATCGTCTCAAAAATCTCAAGATATTTACATGTATTTTAACAGGTGACTTTTAGGGTCAATATGTTTTGATGGGTTTTACATATTTGCCTATCTTATGGTACTCAAGTTCTTTCGAGTCCAGGTGGTTGTAAATAATGGAGAATATACGATTTTCAAAATCATGTTCTATAATTATGTTATGTATGAGATTTCATTATCATAATATTATTGGATTTTTGTATTTTTAAATTTTTTTTTTGTTGATAATACGTCATCAATATTTCAATATTCGAAAATAGATCGCAAAAACACTTTTGGATTTCCAGGTAGGAGGGGAATCACGTGGATTACTTAAGTCCCTTCAACCTTAGGGTTATTTACACCCGTTTGACAAAATCTTTCAGTATCATGCAATTATTTCGTTTCATGAAATATATGAATAACATCAATAATTTTGAGAGATTTTGCCATTAAGCAAAATAAATATTGGTTTTGACATAAAGTCAAATTTAAACTTTTATTATTTTAATAATATTTTTGGAGCATTTGGTAAGAGACCAAAATATATAGGGGTTGGAAGTGTAACTTCCAAATACTTGTTAAGATAATAATGAGTAGAAACCCACAATTAAGATAAGCATTTGAATAATAATTTTAACATTTTCATGCAAATTTTTTTAGGAGTTCTCTGGTAAGAACCAAAAGTTATGTAAGTTGGAAGTGTAACTTCCAAAAGTTATTATAGGAATTATTAGTAGGAACTTATTACTATGATACACAGATTAATATTATAATATTATGGAAGGAAATCAATTAAATACTAAAGACATAATCAAGTTTGTAAACATTAATCGGCCCACATAATTAAATCAAAAAGGGCAAGCATGGTTAAATAAGTTAACCACCACATTTAAATAAGATAAATATTCAAATTTTAAATAACTGTGAATTAATTTAAACATTTAAAACAAATAACACTAATAAGCCTTAAAATAAAGAATCATTATCCTTTAAAATAATTAAATAAGTACTAATAAAATATTTTAATGACTATATGATTTTAAAATATATAAAATAAAAAAAATTAGTTGAAGGAGTTCAAATATATAAATGCATTTTAAATTAATAACAAACTAAATATTAATAACTCCTAAGTTTAGAATGGATAATCTTAATAAATTTAATAATAATAACAAAAATAAAATCATAAATTAATGATCCATATGTAGCATAGGAATTTTTTTTTAAATAATCAAATATGATTATATCCATCCAACCAAATAAGTTGATAATTACAACAAATATATATATATATATATATATATATATATTAAATGTACACGTCTCCATGATATAGAAAAAGAATTTGATAACTTTTAAAAAGAAAATATATTATTTCCTTTCCTTAAAATAGATGCAAAGGAGATGATTTTTTTTCTATAAAATATCGTAACTTATATGCAAAAAAAAATTTAATTTTATTCTTAGACAATAACATCTTTGAATTTGAATTTGAATTACACATTTTCTTTTTCGATAATGATTAATTTAACAAAAATGAAATTCAATAAATGTATGTAATATTCATGTCCTTCAAACCCATAAATCATTATTTGTGTATGATCATAACAAAACATAATGGAGTTATTAATTAATTCCTTTTAATTTATAAACGTCTATATAACAATTATGGGGTTTAAAAAAAATGATAATATCATGGTAACACATATTATGCAGATTTCATAAACATAAACAATACGTGAATTAAGTCATAGGATTGACAAATCATATATTATATCTATAACATAAAGCATAATAGAGTGATGTTTATGGTTTAAACATTTAAAATGAAACGTGCTCTTATGAAATCATCATATTTGTTCATCTTCATAAAGCATAATATAGTGATAATTTTAAAACTAAACATATAAGAGTTACCTCAAATATCGAATCTTAGCTTGATTTCACGATCACTTCGTTCTAAGGAGCGTACGTGCCAGTTTTGATAATATTCATAGAGCGTACGTGCTGATAACGTGTTAAAGGAGAAAGTAATATAGAACAACAAGAAAGAGAGAGAAGAGATCTGTTATTCTTATTAATTATAAGCCCTTTAAATAGGGATGAGATACAAGTAGATAACTACAAGAGATAATAGTTCTAACCTATCTCTAATATGTTTATCTTTATCTATATCGTCATATCCATTAGACGATGACACATTTATCCTACAACAAATATTTAATTATTGTACCTAAATGTTTATTTTAATTATAAGTTTTTACTTATAATTTTCAATCTTAATTTATATTTGAAAGTTACACTTTCAACCTCTATAATATTTTGGTTCTACCAAAATATCTTAAAATACTATTAAGGTATTAAAAATAAAAATTCGACATTATGTCAAAACCAATATTTAATTGGCTTAATGTCAAAATCTCTCAACATAATATTAATGTATTAAAACATTAAAGTTGGCTTCATATGCCAAACTCATATTTCGGCCGTCCTCTTGCCAAAAGCTCCAAAAATACCATTAAATTATCCGGATGCGATCTCATCTCTCAATCACATGCCACAATCATTAAAATTATATATGTATCATATAAATGATTAATCACAATATATCGAAAGGATTTTGTCAAACGGGTGTAAATAACCCTAAGGTTTATAGGGACTTAAGAAATCCATGTGATTCCCCTACTACCTGGAAATCCAATAGATTGAGTGATTTATTTTCACAAATTAAATTATTGATGAAGTAATATCAACAAAATTTAAACATACTATTATCCAATATTATTATGATAATGAAATTTTATACATAATATAATGATTATAGACTATGATTATTAGAAAATCATATATTCTCCATTATTTACAACCACCTGGACTCGAAAGAACTTGAGTACCATAAGATAGACAAATATGTAAAACCCATCAAAACATATTGACCCTAAAAGTCACCTGTTAAAATACATGTAAATATCTTGAGATTTTTTTTGAGACGATACATTAGTCACAACCTTCATATGGATTACCATTAACTAGAATCCCCTAAGAACAGTGTGACACCTTGAAAAGAAAAATCAGGAGTATCTAGTACCATGTACTTTCCAAACTAATCAAACAGTGGAATGAAACCCACTCGATTACAAGAAAATGACTGATTTCAACAAAGAAATGTTGTGCTCAAAATACATCTCAATCTTCATGACAAGGAACTCATAGAAGATTTTCACCTTTCATATAGCAGTAGTCATATTAATGAACCAATATAAGCTAGAGTATAACCTTTAGACAAACTCATCAACCTACTGTAAGTGGTTGAGAGATATAACAAAGCTATTTCATTTAACAATACTGAATATGTTCGGACAAAGAAAATTCATGTGGTCAATAATGAAAGTGTTAGAGGTGGAAACAACTCCAAAGTATAGTGAGTTAAAGACAATTTCACATATGGACAAAACCATGGAAATGGTAAGGGTCATGACAAGAGTAAAAAAAAAGGTTTTACAATTAATGAAGCAGAAATGAAACTACTGCCTAAAAGATAATGGACAATATAAGAAGAAAATTGTGCTAATAATCGCTCACATCAAAAAAGAGAACAAACTGGAAATGAACTATATCAGATTAATTTAAGATTGATTGAGCATAAGTTTATTTGAAATTTATTTTAAGTATAAATTAATTTCATTTGCTGATGAAAAACCAAATATCTAACTATTATAAATGTAAAGAAATACATCACAATTACAAATATAAAGCTCTCAATATATTCTCCGTTCCATGTAGGAATGTATCGAGAAGAATCTAAGTGTTTTGTGTAGGCCCTCCTACACAATCCTAAGAAACCAACTGTTTCTTTGAATTAACAATCTATAACTCCTCCAACCAAAATACTTAGATGACGGACTGTCATTTCCTTGTTGGTACAAGATTAATAGTCATTAAAGGACTATATTAATGAGAACCTTGTTAAGATATTCGTATAAATTGGAAACCATAATATAAGAATGGAAATGGGTATATATGTACAATAACTCTAATGATATGAAAGGAACGTATATTAGAGAAATTAATGTGTCACACTAGTGGATTATCTAGGTCATCAAATCATATTATGTCACCAATAAAGAACTTTGGGACAATTATACATATATTTTCGACATGACCTTGTGAGACACCATGGTTATGACATAATGATCCGTGTATTGAAAAATATATCTAAACACATTATCTTTCGAGTGAAAGGGAAAGTAAAGCAAGTACCAAATTACAATTGTTGACTTCTACAGCACAAAAAGCAACACCACTATCATAATATGTCATATCTAAAACTTTTGTATACCCTAATTCGTAGCTAAGACAGGAACGAGACCATCCTAAAGCTAATACAAAAATATTACATTCTTACAACGAATACAAGGTAATGGACATAAACAACCAGAGTGCGGGCCATTTAAGTATTTTATGGTTCTGGTTTCGACACGATGAATGCAAGTCGTATTATTGTCCACATAAAATGTTGCCCTCCAAGCACTAGTTATACGTTTAAGGGCTCACCTCCCTCTTTATCTCATTAAGTCTATATGACTTGTAATGTTGGAGAATTTACATCATAAGAATTTGATACTTATTGCATATATATTGCAATCAATGTAGAGTTTTCTATACCCCATGTTATGTATAAAATGGTCTCATAGAAATTATCATCATAAGAATATAGATGGTATATAGGGAATTGGTTATGCGCACTAATTAACCCGCATTTTCCTGGGGTTGTGCAAATATTACATGCAACCTTACTTATTTGTTTTTAGACCCACTACTAGCCAACCAGTATCATGCGTACCAGTTGGTAACTGGATATAAGCCTGAAATTTTACATTTACGCTTGTTTGGTTGTGTAGTACATGTGCCAATTGCGCCCCCACAGCGCACCTAAATGGGTCCTTAAAAACGATTTAGTATAAGTTGGATATGAATCCACAACAATTATCCGCTAATTAGAATCCTTGACGGGTGATCTCTTTATCGCTAGATTAGCGAGTTGTCACTTTGATGAGACAGTCTTCCCGTCGTTAGGGGGAGATAGGAAAAAGAATTTTCCATGGGAACGACTGGAAGTGTCATAGAATATTCCCATCATGTCTCAATTTGATCCCCAAACTTCACAAAGTAAAATTGAAGTCAAACGAATCAGACTCGATACCTGATACGTTTAATGTTATTCCTGAAGTGACAAGATCACATATACCAGCTGCAAATATATCCGTAAGGATAAAAGTCCCCAAACAAGGGCACAACGCCACTGGAAAGCGCGTTGCAATCACACATGGTGGAGGTGTGGTTGAGGTCGTGGCTCCCAAAAGGAAATGGGGGAAGCTACTTGGTTCGATAGATACTCATCTAAAGGAAAAGAAGAGTAAGGCACAACCATTTATCATCAATACATAAACCTCTCATGAGATTATCTCTGACTAAAACTATGTCTATGAATCATTACTGGAGGACGCTCCGAAGTTAATATTTGATTCCAGAGATCAAATAAATCTCAAATGAATTGTGAAAGTGCATACGAGTCGATGGACAGATCGTACATACTCATTGATGATATTCACATATATTGTTGCTCGTGAGATGATAGAGCACTATGACATCGAACCATGCTCAGTTGAAAAATGTCAACAAAAATCAAATTGACCTAATAGAAGCAATCCAGGATAATTACATTTGACAAATACACGGGTATTTGGTCCGGTAGTGCTAACCCACCAAGTGTAAAGCCCGTAAGACATAGATAATTCATTTGTCATAAAAGCGTAATGAGAATAATTAAGTCATGATGTATAAGACTCTCCTTTGGCGCAAGGTTTCTCACAACGCCCTGGATTGATGACGAGAAGACTTGCTCTCTCGTGATGGACGTTATAACGTTCTGCTAATTAATTAGCCTAGTAATTTCTGAAGGACAGGAAATGCAGCTCATGAATGTGGTTACTACATATCTCTATGGGGATCTAGATTAAGAGATATATAAAAGTGTTTGATGACATTATATTAGTAGAAACCACAAAATGCGTTTTCCATGAAATTGAAACGCTCATAGGCAGATATGGATACCTGCCTAAGTGAATACTTCACTGGGAAGGGATATAAGAACGATGAATTGTGCCCGTGCGTATTTATAAAGAAAACGAGTTCCAGATGTTCAATCATAACTCTATATGTCGATGTAATGAACATAATAAATACTCTTGATGAAATAAGAGAAACTTTATTCTATTCAAAATCTGAATTTGAGATGAAAGATCTTGGGAAAACTTGGTTTTATGTATCTATTTACTCTAGGACACCGAGTTTGTGATATTAATTCACCGATCGCATATGTCTAGAAAATAATCAGGCGATTTAATATGGACAAAGCGCATCCGGCTAGCACTCTTATGATCGGTCGAAGTGTTGGATAAAAGGAAAGATCCATTTTGTCTGAAGGATGATGACGAAGAGGCTTTGGGAGCTGGAATTCCCTATTTGAGTGCAATAGGCGCATTATTGTACTTAGAACAATACACTTGACCGTATATTGTATCTCTCAATGAACTCGTTAGCTAGATTTAGCTCAGCGCCAACGCAACATCATTGGAATGATATCAAATTTATCTTTTGGAACCATTGATGTGGGTTTATACTTCACTTACAAAGATTAAAATAGGATTGATAATAGAATTTCAATACCTACGTTGAATGTGAAAGGTAAAAGTATCAGCCCTTATAGGAAAACATAAAATATTGTCATGATATGTCTTTGCTGATATTAACTATCTATTTGACTCATACAAAAAGCTCATTCCCAAAATGAATAAGGGTGATAACACAAAACATATTCTGCTTTAAGTTTATATACAATCAGCAATAACAAACTCTCATATATATTTGAGTGAATCAAGCAAAATGCGAGGAGAATGTGACATACTTGGTTACCAAATCATTAACTAAAATCATATTTGGGAAACATATAGAAAGTATTGGAATCCTGAGACTTTCCAAACTCCCTTGATTAATGCACGAATCAGGGGGAGTAGTAGACAAAAGAGGGAGTCTACTATATATGTAATACTGGTATGTTGTGCTCTTTCCTTCACCTAAGGTTTTATTCTTCCCATTGGGTTTTGTTCCTTGGTGTAAGGTTTTAGTGAGGCAACGATTTATATACCATCCTACTTTTCCAACTCTCACGATTAATGTACGAATCTGAAAGAATATTAGACTAAAGGAAAAGTCTATGTATTGCAAAGAAACTGGTGCGTTGTACTCTTTCCTTCGTCATGTTTTTATTTTTCCCACTGGGTTTTTATTTTGGCGTAAGGTTTTAACGAGGCAACAGTTGTGCACCATCACTCCCTTGACTCGACACAAGGGGGAGTGTTGTAGGATATGTGTGTCATCGTCAAAAGGATGTGACGATATAGATAGGGATAGACATAGTTTTAGAGTTATTTATGGAGTATATCTCCTTCCATGCTTATCATTATATCTATGTAATCGACCCTATTTAAAGGGTTTATGATTAATGAGAAATATAGATTCATTCTTTCTTTTTCTTGTTTGTTCTTTATAGTTTTTCCTTCAACAGTATATAATATAAAAATGAAGGAAAAAAGGAAAAAAGGGTATAATTTGGTATATAATATAAGGAAAAAAAGGTTATAACTTACTATATAATATAAAATGAAGGAAAAAAGAAAAATATCCATATAAAGAGAATTTAAGTAGAAAATGTAAAATGCAAGGGCATGAGTTTCGATCTGATGACCTCTAGTAGAGGGGCCACAAGCACTTAACCAACTGAGCTACTAATCATATATGTTCTAAAATGCTACATTATACTATTAAGTCAAAAAAGCGGGGAGGCCATGGCCTCCCAAAGCCCATATGGGGTTCCGCCACTATTAAGGACAACAATCATATCCCGTGATTTCCTAAATCCTTTTTTTAAACATGATGACAAAGCTTTGATAGACTTTCACCAAACTAAAAACATTATACGTTCCTCATTTTCTTGTTCAACTAGTGTTTTTTTAGCTTCGAAAATTGACATGAACAAATCATCTTTAAGTAGAAAATTAACAACATATATCTGTTCGAAGATTACTTCAATAAATGCACTTTGTAGTATCAAAATTCATAAGAAGCTATGAAATATATATAATTGAAAATACCTCGGGTTCGAATTCCGGAGTTGTTAAAGTCTTTGTGGCCATGAAGGTTCATATGGGATGACTTTAGGTCATTTATGGTTGCTCGATAAATTAGTCGGTGCATGAAAGGTGGCTAAAATGGTTGCTAGAAAACCCACTGTTACCAAAAATTAATAAATTTAAAAGGCATTAGTTTGACCATCTAAGACCACCAAACCCATAAAGGGTCGCACTAAAGTGCCCTAAAAACAAGTACAAACTATACGAGGAGATAAAATCCAACAAATCTTTACAACAAACCTAGAGCTCGCAAGGTCACATATTAATAATAATATTACTTCTGTTATATATTATAATTTAAGCAATAAAATATTAAAATATTAAAAATAGGTACTTTAATATTACTGTAATTCAACTATCGAAGTTGTATATTCAGTCAATCAAGCAGACATATTCCATTTTGGTTCATGCCAACTAAACACAGGGTCAAACCTAATTATATTTCGTTCCAATTTCTTTAGATCCCAGTTCATTTGACAAATTCCAATTGCGATGGATTCCATCTGGTATGAGGGATTTTGGTCTTATTAATGTGAAAAGATGATTTTTTCGAGAAAAATGATTTTTCCAAATTAACAATATTTATATTATATACTTATTAACGTATGAAAAGATGATGGTTGTTTGTGATTTTAAAAGACCAGGTGAAGTGAGATGATGAATGCGGGAATGAGGTGATCAAGCATCGGTGAGTATAAGGGAAAAGGGAGGGGTTCTTATATAAAAGAGGGAGAGAAGGGTTTGAAAAACATATTTATCTAGAGTGGACGACCTCAGTTGCACTTGGGAAGGGCATCTACGTGAGATAAGACAACTCACGAACTACTCGGTCAAAAGTCAGTTAACGCTACTGCTCGACATACTAACAAGTTGATTCGAGTTTTAATTTATACTACTCATAAATCGAAGATGAGCCTGAGAAATGATTATCAAATTCAAGTCGAGTATATTAATACTCAATCTCGACTCACATCATTTATACCATAGGGCTTCACTTACGTTGCACACTAGTTGTTTTTCCTTTGGTTCGAACAAAACTCGAATCAATCAGGATTTGAAAATGTAAGAAGCAAAGTTGAACCAACAGTCTAACATGATGCAAACCTATTTAAAAAGATCCGATCATAGCAAATTTGGTCTTGTTGTTTAAAAAAGGGAAAAGTTAGAAATTAAGGGGGTTTCCTGATTTGAAAAATGTTTTGGATGAAATAAAATCTGTCAATGAAACTGGAATGAAATGTTATCAGATTTGAGCACATGTTTAGTTGACAACCATTGGAATAAAATCCGTTAGTGAATTGTAATATGTCTACTTAGTTCACGATAATGTAGCTTTGAAATTAAAATTAAATAATGGTAAATGACGAAAATACCATTTTTTGAAAATTTTGAAACTGAAATCCAACTATTGTAGTTCAGATTGGTGGTGGTCGGTGTTTTGTAGAAAATGAGATGAAATAAAATTGAATTTTTCCTTAATTGTGATGTAACGATCAAATTCATGAATAAAAAAAGTATGAAATTCAATTCAATTCTATCGGTAAACCAAATGTCACTAGTAGATTTAGAAATTAATAAACTAAGGGATCATTTACCAAACACTTACCCAGTAAATACTTATCAGTAAAATTTACATTATCATTCACTTATCGAATAAAATTTTAGTCCATAAAAATAATGTTATATGCAATAATTTTATCTGTTATTATAGTAAGAGTTCGTCCACCTCACCTACCCGAGTAAGGGTTTATAAATTACATTTTAGCCGGAAAAAGAAATTAATTTGAAAACCCGTTCTTTACAAACGCCGATTGTACATTCATATCACAAATTTTGCCGCCTATTTTTCTCTAACCAAGGGCTTTCTCTTCTCTCAATAGCGGCTTCACATACTCGCTCGATCGTACTTGTAGCAAAGATGGCCTCTATTCAGATGATTGACGATGACGACGTAAGCTACTCTATTCATCTCTCTTGCAAAACCCCATTTCATTTCTGTCAACAATTCTTGATTTTGAATTCGTTTTTTTTGTTGCGTTAGGATTTTGATTGGGAAGCAGCTGTTAAAGAGATTGATATGGCTTGTGATGAGGCCATTAATAAACTGTCATCTACTGCTTCTGCTACTACTAGCGCAACCCCGTTTGGAAGTTCTAATTTACCTACGGGTTCTTGCCCTAAGATTGAAAA
Source organism: Silybum marianum (assembly GCA_036898165.1). Classification (NCBI taxonomy): domain Eukaryota; kingdom Viridiplantae; phylum Streptophyta; class Magnoliopsida; order Asterales; family Asteraceae; genus Silybum; species Silybum marianum. Next base: position 112,478 of record CM072531.1, on the reverse strand, counting down.
CAACAAACCCACTTCTTCTCGTCAATCTACACTTGATAGATACATTGGATTCACAGGCTTAAACTCTGCCGATCAGGATGCCAGACATGATGCTCAAGATAAGTCTGAGTGCGATGATGAAAGAGTTAGCAGCATTAGACTTGACCACGAGGCGGCAAAAACCTGGATATACCCAGGTATTTTTTTTTCTTTGATATAGCTTTAAATCTTGCACTGTTGATATTGTTTATTCTTTTTTGGGTCTACTGATTTGTTGAATTTTGATTATGGTATCGGTTTTATTCTTTATTGTTCATATAATTTCAAGAAAGATGTTTGGGTTTGGAACTTGGAAGTAAATACCTATTAGTCCCCTTGTTATAAAGAAAAGATACACATTGAATTTTGATATCAGGTTGGTTACTTTTGATCATAGAAGTTAGTAAAAGGTATTAAATATTTAAAGAAAATAGACAAATAGTTACAACCAAGTAAAAAATCATGATAAATACTATAAACAGAGTCATGTTGGTATCAAATTTACAACAAAACATGTCTTTTCATTCGAAAGGATTTAACATATAAAGTGAAAGTATGGGTTTTTATTTCCTTTTGGAAAAATAGGAGTGCATAATAATGAAGATGATGATCCGGCAAAAAGTATTGAGATTTAAGCACATCATCATCCACAAGAATCTCCAATTCTTGTGGCGACCGATGGCTAAACGTAAAGCAAACTTCTTTCTATTCTATTTTGAAACCTTGATCTTGTCTCCTTTGGTACTTCTAAGTTCTAACAGATGCGGTGATGATAAAACTCATTGATTTGCAACTTGCAAGAATTTATGAGTGTAGTGACGCAGATAAACGTTAGCCATCTTAAACCAGGGTCAATAGCAATTACAGGAACAATTATCATTATAAAACTCACACTGTTCCGCTGCCTTGTGAGTTGTGATACATAGATCCTAGCAAATCACTTAACAACTAACTAGTTAATTGTCACAAAAAACCTGCTCTGAATGCTACCCTAGAGACGGTATATTGCTCTTAATATGATTGATCAAAGAAACACAATGGTTGCTTGATTTCATCCCTCAACTATTTGAAGAAATTCTAATTCTTATTCATGACACAATCTTCATTTGCTTAATTGTTTTTAAAGAATGACAATTGCTTTGTGGTACCAGTTGTGGCATTATTTTAGGTAGCAATTTTTTCGTGTCACGAGTTCACTAATCCACTATGATGATCTCCTTGAATGTCACTTTCATGACATTTGAGTGTTTCTATCATGATCTTAACAATTCCTTACCCTGGATAGTTTGCTGGATCAACTCAGTCCTTCACTTTCTTTTTTGGGTAGCATGGAGAGGAATAGAAAATGTTTTTGGTATTTAGCTGTAACCCAAACTCATATGTTACCATCTTACTGTCTCTTCATACGGCTGTATCTCAAGTAGTTAACTTGGAGGTGCACACTGAAAATTGATGATGAGTGAAGGTTTTGTTCTGTGAGCCAAAGTGCCCAACAGACATTAAACCCTCCTGCCGCAGGCACCAAAAAGCGTGAGTACTTGGCGAGTGTATTGGTTGCATAGAAGTATCATTAGGATGAAATTGCTATAAGCACAGTTTCATTTGTTTCAATTTTTTTTGACTCAATGTGGTTATTGATGCTATCTAGGGAAGTACCTTTTTGTAATATTTGCATTCTGAAGCTTATATTCTTCATCTTTCCTGGCAGAAAATGTTCCTGTTCGTGAATATCAGTTATCCATCACCAAGACGGCTTTGTTTTCAAATACATTGGTGTCATTGCCTACAGGACTGGGAAAAACTCTTATTGCTGCTGTTGTAATGTATAATTACTTCAGATGGTTTCCTGAAGGTGATGATATGTCTTCAATAATTCTATCTACTGTATGGATTATTATAATATCTTGGCTTCTATAGATATTCAGCTTTCTCTTTGCATGCTGTGGATTATGTGTTGCATTTCATGCTGGACTGTTTTAATTGCTCCTGGTTTTTTCCTGTTGGTTACATAGGTCATCATGTTTATGCACAACTACTATTCTTGCTGAAGGGTTAAATGGTAACATTATACGGACTATATGTTAATTGATTTGCATTTATGCTTCCTTCTCTATTTGACCATATGCCCTGAAAGGTGCCAAAAGCACATTTCATTACAAGAAACATGCTTCCCTCAGATTACTTCAGTCGATCCACGTCCTTTTTTACCTGTAACTTGTTTAAACACTAGTTGGTTGTTATACCAGATTACAAAAGCTTGAAAATGCATAACCTGTTTGTTGCCCTCTAGTCTTTTGTCTCTTCTTTCATTTAGAGAAAATCATTACAATACCACATATTGTTTTGAACGGATGATGTTTGTTTTCTGTTATGTAAGTTGGTTGTTTAATATCCCCCAGACGAGCGAATTTTCTAAAAAGTTTTAGACAAACTTTCTTAAATTCTGTTTAATTAATATTCTTTTTTGCAATCCGGTATCATCTGAAGCTCTGTTAGAAAGTTGTGGGCTACTAATTACTAAAATAACTTAAAGTAGTTATCATATTTGATGATTAACCTCATAGCTAAAAACGTTTAAAAACACTATATGATAATAGCATTCTAGTTTATAATATCTTTAGCTCTCTCTCACCTATAAACTAATCACATAAATTTATACGTGAATTTCAAAATATTGTAAGTTGATTTCATAAAGCCAGCATGCATCTATATGGAGTGGATGTTGGATTAGATTGGAAATCTTGTTCTTATGTAGTGTTGTAATTGCAGGAAAGATTGTGTTTGCTGCTCCTTCTCGTCCTCTTGTTATGCAACAAATAGAAGCATGCCATAATATTATGGGAATTCCACAAGTGAGCTATCACCTATATTTTTTGTTCAAAATATTTGTCCTATTAGTTTCTGATTTACGGCATTCAGGTTCTTAATGTAATTTTTCGTTTTAAAAAGTTGATATCGAATTGATTGCAGGAATGGACAGTTGATATGACAGGTCAAACATCTCCCGCAAAAAGAGCAGACCTTTGGAAAACTAAACGAATTTTCTTTGTTACCCCACAAACTTTTGAAAAGGATATACAGTCTGGCAAGTCTCTAGAATCCGATTCCATTGGTTTTACATACTTTATGTATCAGCAGGCTGCTGCTTGTGCTAAATATCATAAGATATATTGGTGGAAGCTGGTTCCGGGGCATTAAGAGGCTTCTTGCAAAATTTTAAATCTTAAAAGGGGGAATAAGCCTGATGAGAAGAGTATGTAGTGTGTATGCATAGATATATGGATTGATTTGTGTCACAATTGTGTGTATGTTTGAATCTAGTCTTGATTCTTAGTATCATGGTGATGTGATGAATTTTTTTTCATCACTTCTCTTATCTCATGTGAAGACATATCTCAAAGCTTGCAATACTTTAGCTCTTTCTAGATGTTTAAAATGTGGAATTGATATTTCTTTTCTAGTTTCTTATGGAAATCATATGATGCAGGATCATGTATGGTAAAACAACTAGTGTGTTTAGTGATTGACGAGGCTCACCGTGCATCTGGCAACTACTCCTACTGTGTGGTTGTTCGTGAGGTATGTCATTTCTCCGTGCCTTATCGTAATGGTATTATACCCTGGTATATGTTTTTAGGGTTTAGTTATCACTGACTTTGAGATGCTATGATTTCTCTTGTTCATAGTTGATGGCTGTTCCGGTTCAATTGAGAATATTAGCTCTTACTGCAACACCAGGATGTAAGTCATCTAACAATCAGCCTGACCTTCACAAAGTTAATTTTGTAGGTCTTATATTTAATTCACAATGTTATCTGTGACTCTTCAGCTAATCGTCAGACTGTTCAGCAAGTTATTGATAACCTGCAAATATCTTCTCTTGAGCATCGAAGTGAGAGCGATCCTGATGTGACTCCATATGTGCATGAGAGGAAGATTGAACTAATACAGGTACATGTCCAGCTGTCAAACCTGTTAGGTAATTTTTCAAAGCATTCAAGATTCTTGCTATAATGCTGTTAGGTTGCAATTGGAAAAGATGCTCTTGAAGCAAATAGTGTGCTAATGGATATAATACGACCATCTTTTGCAAGGCTTTCTGCCATGGTAGATCTTCCGAAAAGAGACATCCAAACAGTAAGTTTTTTTTGGGTAGGATTCTTCATTTACTTTCTTAATGATGCTATTTTACCTTTTTGTTTTTTTGTGTTTTCCATTCATGATTCTATTCTATCAAAGTAAACTGAAAATGGCTGCTATGGATTTTTATTTGAAGGATTTACCCAAACATAAAGATACTTCTTATTATGGCAGCTCAGCCCATGTGATTTTCTCAACTCAAGGGATAAATTTCACAAAGCTCCGCCACATGACCTGCCCCCATTCAGATATGGGGAAGTAGAAGGGATTTTTGCAGCCCTGATCACACTATATCATATAAAGAGGCTGCTGTCAGTTCATGGCATAGGACCAGCATATGTGATGCTTGAAGACAAATGGAAGTAAGGGTATCTTCTTGTAGATCTTATTCTTAAGCATTGGTTCTGTTTCATATAATCCTTTCACTGCAAAAGATTGGAAGCCTCAATCAACAGAAAATAACAAGTTAGAAGCTTTAATTTGACTTAGTTGTGGATTAGTCTAAAGACTAGAAGTTATAATATCCACAATTTAGTTAACCAAAACCTCAAAGAACTATGAAACATGATTAACATTGCTTTATCTTTCCTATTTAATGCTACCTTCTTAGGAACTTCACTGCTCAAGTCTCTATTGACTGTCTTGAGTTATCAAGGCTCACAAAATAAAGCAAGATGCTATATATTTTGAAGTTGGTATCCAAACAGGCAAGACATAACAAGACTAACAAAACAGGACATAATAGCTGTTCGGCATTTGTTAAGACAGAACAAATAAAATGACCAATTTACTCCTAGTGAGTTATTTATATCTTTTACATATTTTGAGTGATTTATGTAATTTATTAAATTATAATGAAATAAATATTTTTATAACAAAATATATCATTAGAAAGTTTTCTTCAAGTTGATTAAATGACACTTTTGAGTCCTCAATGTGCTACTCATGGTTCCAATCTATGCTGCTTTAGGTAGGGGTGGCAATTCTCGACACGACACGAAACACGACATGAACCCGACTCGAAAATAAATGGGTTAGGGTTGAAGTTTTTGACACGCCAACCCGCCAACCCGCCAAATAAACGGGTCGTGTTCGGGTTGACCCAATCGTGTCGCAGGTCGACCCGCCAACCCGCCAAGAAATTTTAATTTTTTTAAATATATTTTATATTTAGTTATTTACTTAATATTTAATATTTTTTGAACGTTTTATGTGTTTGTTAAGACATTTTGTTGAAATTTGGATGTTTATATCTGGTTAAATTTTTAGGTGACCCGCCAACCCGTTTGTGACCTGCCAACCCGCCAACCCGCCAACACGACTGTGTCCGGGTTAGTATTGTGTATCTCGACACGATAAGCTAAACAGGTCGTGTCCGGGTTGAGCCTCCCTGACCTGCCAACCCGTGACACGCCAACCCGAACACGACACAATTGCCACCCCTTGCTTTAGGCTCTCATTCTCGTCAATCTTTTATTCTATAATATTAACCACAAATAGCAAAAGGTCCCTACTTAACTTCCAAGCTAGCTGTATAGGCATTTATAATAAAAGTTCACATTAAGCTTTAAGCCTAGTTGGTGAATATGTGTATATATGTACATGTGCATAAACATATACAAATAAACACATACACATAATTAAAAAATGTAAAAAGTTTAAGAGCGTACGAATAAATGATTCATATGTGCATCATTGGTTAAAAGGAAACGTGGGGGTTCACATATACATCTTCACATATGAATAATTGGTAAAGATGTAGGTAAGCGAATGTGGGTTCACATATGCATCTTCATATGTGAATAATTGGTAAAAGCATAGGTAAGAGAACGTGGGTTCACAACTTCACATATGCATCTTCAAATGGATTTTTTTTTCAGGATTACCAATGATGCACATATGAATCATTTATTCGCATGTTTTTAACCTATTTTCCTTACTTATTTGAACCTTCCCCCTCTCTATATACATATTCAATCCCTTTTGCATGCATACCGTGACTCTTGGATGCCGAAGGTGTCCTTGGGGTAATATCATTAGAAGTTCATGGAGATCCTTTAATAAAGCAATGTTTTTTTGATTCTTTCTCTCTTGTAGTGGTGATATTGTCTTAATCATGCAAATTGAATTATATGTTTTGTTATCGCCAAAGTAGAAGCAACATCCTGACTTGAATTGTGTGAAAGCAAACTAAACTGCATCAATTTGATCGGTATTCAATTGACTTATCAAGCCTGAATTACAGAGCAAACGGGGTTATACTATACTTGAAAAACAACTTTTGGGGTGGTTTAGTATGGGGCTTCCATTCTATTCCATTTCATGAACAACCAAAAGCAATTCTTGAAAATTTATTTTACCATTATACCTCAAGTTGTACATATTTACAATACTATACATGTGCACATATATTTGGTGACTTGAAGGCTGAATTGGACCAAACAATTCATTAATGTTTTGGATTATTCTATTAGTTTTAAACTTCTACTTATCTTCTTTATACGTGATAATGTGATTTTAGTTTGGTTTACAATTTCGATTTTGACTTGTTTAATCTATGTTATTTTACTTTCAACCTATATAAATGTGTTATGTGGTTGTAATTTGTGAAATCTCAACCATAAAAAGGTTACAAGATGGGTAACATGGGTTTATGTTTTGTTTGAATCAATTGTTATGGGCAAGGCTCACATTTTCTGCAATGAATGGTGTGGATATGTAAAAGGGGTTTCATCCACGTAATAGGTTTGGGGCTTGTACTGAGCGAGCCAAGTTGCTTCATTGACACCAAACACGATAGTGATTGATTGCCAAGAAACACTTATATTGCCACAACAGTTTAAGTTAAAACTGTGAAAATATATGTACTTTTTTGGATTTCTCGCTTTGGTAAGACTAGATTTCTTGACATGGTTTAAGTCTCTAAACTTGCTAACGTTGATTAACTTTCAGGTCTCTTTCTCGCCTTTCGAGTTTACGTGAAGCTCTTTTTAAAGTACATGCTATGATGAAACAAAGCTTGTCTCATGGTGCTCTTAGCCCAAAGTTCACAAAGTTGATAGAAGTATTGATTGAGCACTTCAGTATGTCACATGACCTTTTTCTTTCCTTTTTTGTTTGGCTTATTGTGATGTTCAATCATGAGAGTTAACTTTACTTAATGTTGCTTATGTTCATTGCTAACTGTGGTTATGAACTAAAAAGGAAAGTTATACAACTTCTCATACTTCATGTAATGCCTTTTTTGATTACCTTCCTCGCGTATGTATAGGACCGAATCCCTTCAAGTTGCCTATCTCATTCATATAGCCCTTTTCATCATTTCTTCGCATGTACCCGCAGTAGCATTTAGGGATATATGGATAATTAATTGGAAAATTACATTACAAGTTAGATTATCCCATTACACGTGGGATTTTTGAAGATCAACTATTGTTAACCTTACAAATTACACATGGCCTTTTGAAGACCGGCTACTCTTAGGGGGTGTTTGGTTCGGGGTATTAAGAGGTTATTAATGGGAATGATAATCTTTGAAAGTGTTTGGTTCAAAAAAGTAATGGAAATTAAATGATTGTTGACGTTTGGTTTTATACTTTATAACAGATTTAGTATTTCTGATGATATATTATTGAATAAGATCATACAAAATTTATACAAGGAGCTAGACCCAAACAAAAGGAAACTATCCTATGAGATCCCTGATTTTATGGGATTATACATAATTACATATTATATATATATATACACGATTCCTTATTTAATTCCTTAATCATTTCCATTTCCCAACACTCCCCCTCAAGCTGGTGAGTGGGAATTTCCCATTCCCAGCTTGGAAGTAATTTTCTCGAACATTGGTCCACTTAGTCCTTTAGTAAAAATGTCTGCCAGTTGCTCATGAGTTGGTACAAATGGGGTGCATATCGACCATCGTCCAGCTTCTCCTTAATGAAATGCTGTCAACTTCAATAGGTTTGGTTCGATCATGCTGAACCGGGTTGTGAGCGATGTTTATTGCTGATTTATTGTCGCAATAGAGTTTCATTGGTCCTTCCCAGTTAATCTTCAAGTCATTTAGGATGATTTTCAGCCAATAATAGCTCACATATACCATGTGCCATTGCTCGGAACTCAGCTTCTGCACTGGACCGTGCAACCACATTTTGCTTCTTGCTTCTCCATGTTACAAGATTTCCACCAAGAAAGGTGCAATAACCTGTTGTTGATCTACAATCAACTGGTGATGTGGCATAGCTTGCATCTGTGTATGCTTCAAGAGTCACACTATTGTTTCTTTCGAATAAAATTCCTTTTCCTGGTGTTCCTTTTAGGTACTGTAAAATCCGATGTGCAGCTCGCAAGTGAGTCTCCTTGGACTATGCATGAATTGACCGATTACACTTACAAAGATATGCTATATCCGGGTCCGGTATGAGACAAGTATATGAGTCTCCCTACAAGACGCTGATACATTTCTTTGTTTACCGTGACATCTTCTTCTGCTTTTCCCATTTTATGGTTTGGGTCTATAGGAGTACTAGCCGGTTTGCATGCACTTTGTCCCGTCTCTACGAGCAGATCAGTAACATACTTTTGTTGAGAGATAAAAATACCCTTTCTGGAATGGGCAACTTCAATTCCAAGGAAATACTTCAATCTTCCCAACGTCTTGATCTCAAATTCATTGGCTAGACATTTACTCAAGGTTTGTTGTTCCTTTTCGTCATTACCGGTCACAATGATATCGTCCACATATACTAGGAGGACCGTTATTTTTCCAGACTTTGAGTGTTTGGTAAACAAAGTGTGGTCCCCTTGGCTTTGATTGTATCCTAGGGAAATCATAGTTTTGGAGAATCTCCCAAACCATGCCCGAGGAGATTGCTTCAAACCATATAATGCCTTTTTTAATTTACACACTGTATTAGCACCTATCTTCTTTTCATAACCAGGAGGGACTTCCATGTAAATCTCTTCTTCAAGTTCTCCATGCAGAAATGCATTTTTTACATCAAATTGATGTAATTCCCAACCAAGGTTAGCCGCTAGAGACAGAATTACTCTAACCGTATTCATCTTTGCAACCGGCGCAAATGTTTCCAAATAATCAATGCCAAAAGTCTGTGTATACCCTTTGGCCACCAACCTTGCTTTGTACCTCTCGATCGACCCATCAGCCCTATACTTCACAGTATAGACCCATCTGCATCCTACCGGCTTTTTCCCTTCTGGCAATTTTACCAAATCCCAAGTTTTATTCTTTTCAAGTGCGTGCATTTCAACATTCATGGCTTGCTTCCATTTTTCATCAGATAATGCCTCAGATAGGGTAGTAGGGACGGTGATGGAGTTAAGATTAACAAGGAAGGCTTTGTGGGTAGGAGAGAATTTATGAAAGGCTAGGTAGTGTGATAATGGGTATAATGGTCTCTTTGTGCATTCTCTCGTTCCCTTTCTGAAAGCAATCGGGAGGTCCTGGTCAGTCATTGGAACTTCCATTTCACCTTGTAATGGTGGAGGGTCAGAAATTGTTACCTCATTTAAAGGACCCGTGTTGGATTCTCGAACTTGCTCGGTTTCAGGTGCGTTCCTTTTTTGTCTTGAGTATACCAAATTTTTTCTGAACCTTGTGTCTGCGGGTTCTGTGATAGGTTCTGGGACTTGGTTGGATGTTTCCGGGATAGTTTCTGGGACTGGTTCTGGATTTTGAGGTTCTGGATTATGAGTAGGCAGATCAGAATTGATCGGGGGGGTTGGTTTAGGAATATGAGAAGATAAATCAGATAACTCGAGAAGAAAGTTCTCTAAGATTCCCTTATCTTCCCTACGATTCTCCCCCTGAAGATAAGGTTGGGTGAAATAGGAATCTTTTTCACTAAATGTCACATCTCTTGACACAAAGAACTTTTTTGATGGAGGATGATAGCATTTATACCCTTTTTGGGTTGAGGAGTATCCTATAAAGACACACTTCATAGCTTGAGGGTCAAGTTTGCCTCTATCTTGGCTATGGATATGAACAAATGAGACACACCCAAATATACGAGGCATAAGATTGTTGGAGATAGATATGTTAGGGAAAAAAGAGGACAACATCTCCATTGGACTTTTGAATTTGAGGACTCGTGTAGGAAGTCTATTGATTAGGTAAGTGGCTGTGAGAACGGCTTCCCCCCAGAAATGTTTTGGCACGTTTCTTTGAAATAATAATGCTCTGGTTTGGTCTAATATATGCCCATTTTTCCTCTCTGCAACCCCGTTTTGCTGAGGTGTTTTAACACACGAAGATTCATGTATTATTCCCTCCATTTGACAGTAGGTGGTGAGAGTTTGATTGAAATAGTCACGAGCATTATCAGATCTTAATCTTTTGACATTCACCCCAAATTGATTTTTTATCATCAAAAGAAAGTTGGGGAGAACAGAGTTGACATCAGATTTATGTTTGAGTAAGAATACCCAAGTAACCCGTGTACAATCATCAATAAATGTTACAAACCATCGTGCACCAGAAATATTAGAAACATTAGATGGACCCCAAATATCAGTATGAATAAGATAAAAGGGAGAAGTGCTTCTTTTATTACTAACTGGGAAAGGAATCCGCTTATGTTTAGCAAGCTCACATACCTCACAATGAAGGTTTTCAACATCATTCTTTGAAAATAACGAAGGAAAAAGAATTTTAACAATCCTAAACGAGGGGTGACCTAAGCGACAATGATGAAGTAGAATTTTTTCTTTATTGGATAGTGTGGATTCGGTCATGAGAGAGTGGGACAGTTTGGTTTTGGCTGGCATCTCAAGACAATAAAGGCCGTCCTTTTCCTTAGCACGTCCAATCATCCTCCCCGAATCCTTTTCCTGAAATTCACAATATTCGTCATCAAATATCACCTTACAACGTAAATCTTGTATGAGTTTCTTTATAGAGATCAGATTAGTGGATAATTTTGGGACATGGAGAACCTTTTTTAGGTTTGTGGATGGGTTGATTTGGACCTCTCCTCTACCGGCCACGGTAGTTAGAGATCCGTCTGCTGTGGCAATTTTCTTGCTACTGGGACATGGAGTGTATGTGGAAAAGTATTTTGAAGAGTGGGTCATGTGGTCGGTGGCTCCCGAATCCATGATCCAAGAGTGTTTTAAGGGTAAATCTGAGGCATGAAATCCAAATGAAGAATAGTGCGTACCTGAATGTGCTAATGAACACATACCTGTCGGGAATTGGGAGCCAGAAGGTTTTTCCAAGGTGCTGAAAAAGGATCTTAGTTTCTCCATTTCTTCCTTGTTAAGACTAGCTTCTTCTTGTTTGCCTTCTTCTTGTTTTGGATCGACAGCAACATAAGCTTGTACTTTGTCCCGTATCACTCCACTTTTCTGTCCCCACTCGTGGCTTGGAGGCTTGCCGTGAATCCTCCAACAGTTTTCCTTGGTATGACGTGCCTTTTTGCAATAAGTACACCATAGCCCATCTCGATTCTGAGTCCTGGACTGGTCATTCTTTCCAGGTCCAGACTCAAAAATAGTTCTCCTTTCCATTCTTCCTGTCTTGACATTTTCTGCCACCATAGCCGAGCCACTAGTTGGAAGGGACTCAAGCATTAAGGTCCTTCTACTTTCCTCGCTTCTTATAACAGCCACCACTTCATTAAAGCATGGAACTTCAGTTTTTCCAAGGATTTGGATCCTTACTTGATTAAACTCAGAGTTTAATCCTACTAGAAAATCGTAAACCCTATCTTGTTCAACGAAATCTTTGAGAATTGCAGCATCTTCAGGGCAGTTAGTTTTAATTACCCTATAATGATCGAGCTCCTGCCACAAAGATTTTAATTGATTGGCATACTCAGTTACTGTTTTGTTACCTTGTTTTGCTGCCATAGTCTTCACTTTCACCTCGTATATCTGGGCTGCATCCTTTGCTTTGGAGTAGGTTTCTTGAACAACGTTCCAGATATCTTTAGCATTGGTCATGAATATCATTGTGTCACTTATTTCAGGGACCATAGAACTCCATAACCACGCCATGATCATGGAATCTTCTTCATCCCAGGCTTTAAACAGAGGGTCTTCTGGTTTCGGTCCAGTCCCAGTGAGATGACTGATTTTTCCTTTCCCTTTCAGGATGGTTCGAACCAGTTGGGACCACTTGAGATAGTTCTTACCGTCCAACCTGTATGCTGCCTGGATGTGTTGTAATTCTCCCGGTTGTTGAACGTGAGTGGTTGAGATTGAGAGGTCGAGTCTGACTTGGTTTCTGTCATTATCGTGGGTGTTGACCGAGAAACAAAAGGCCAGAAAAACAAACGGAACCTTTAAGAGGGACAGGCAATGAAGGCCTGGAAGCAGAAATATACCAGCAATGAAGGCTTAAAGCGGTTCCCAAGTTTTCGGCTGCTCTGATACCATAACAGATTTAGTATTTCTGATGATATATTATTGAAAGAGATCATACAAAATTTATACAAGGAGCTAGACCCAAACAAAAGGAAACTATCCTATGAGATCCCTGATTTTATGGGATTATACATAATTACATATTCTATATATATATACACGATTCCTTATTTAATTCCTTAATCATTTCCATTTCCCAACACTTTATAATCAATAATTATATTAATTTAGGTTAAAACTCATACCTCCCAATTTTGGGGGGGGGGGATGAATTTTTTTTAACATTACCGCCTCTCTCTCTCTCTCTCTCATAAATCAAGGAACCACGTCCAACCCAATAATGGAGAAACAATGGAGAGCTCTCACAACTAGTCAATAATGGAGACCTCTCATCATCTATCAACAATGGTGAAGAATCATCGAACCCATCAGTCAACAATGGTTAGAACATCCCTCTTCGTCAGATCTGTGTTCCCTCTTCCCTTTTCGTCAGATATGAGTTCCCTCTTCCTCATTCTCGTCTATATCCAGATATGATTTCGGTTTCTTGTTTTACGATTTTATGCTTGGATATGAAATAAAAATATGAAGATAAAATCAAGAAGATGAAGATGGAGATAAAATCTTGTTGTAGATGTTTGATGTGATAGAAATAATCAAATAAATATAAAAGATGTACTATGTAGGGATGTAGAGATGTATGGAGAAGTACAATAGGAAGGTGAAGAGGATGTTTGGTTGGGAGATGATCAGATGAAGACGTTGTGTGATGAGATAAAGATGATTTTTTTAGCATTAGGAATACAAGGGAGTATCCAATAATATAATACAATAGAGTGAAAAAGAATCATTTCCATTCTACCTATATTCATTATCATTTTCATTTTCATTCCTTGAAACAAACCAAACGCCCCCTTAACCTCTCCCATGTATTTGGGATTGTATTTTATATGCAATTAAAAGCGCTCCTGAGGCGCGCCTACTCTCTGAGGCTCATAAGGCTCAAGGTCTTGGGCTTTTTTCAAGTCGAGGCTCGGTGCATTCACGAGGCTCACTAAGGCCCTGCGCCTTGGCGGAGGCGCCTTGTGAGCCTAGGCGCGCCTCATAAAGATTTATTAAATACCTAGTTAAACCCTAAGATTAAGATTAAGTTTTCTCATCTTCTCATCTCCTAGACTTCTTATAAGAGTTATTAAATAGATGACATAAGTCAAACCCTAATATTAAATACCCGATCCTTAGAACTTCAAGCCTCCTCTATAAATACCCAGACCTTAAAACTTCTCCTCCACGGCTCATGCTTTAAACCCCTCTGACTCCATCAAAGTGTTGTTGGTTGTTGCATATTTGAGTTGTGTGTAATTGTGTGTGTGTGTATTAATAAGACGCGCCTCGCATTCTTGAGGCCCGCGCCTCATGTATGCGCCTCGCGCCTCAGGACCCCTTTGCGCTTAAGTGTGCCTTGAGCCTTTAACAACTTTGGAATGAAAAAGAATCATTTCCATTCTACCCTATATTCATTATCATTTTCATTCCTTGAAACGAACCAAACGCCCCCTTAACCTCTCCCATGTATTTGGGATTGTATTTTATAAGCAATTAAGCATGCATGGATTGTTATAAACTTAAAACTAAACTTGCTGAATTGGAGAGGTGATGACCAAATGCAAGCCCTTTAGAGCTTTATATCACTAGGCTATTGTTTACAGTTTGATGATTCATGCGACTTTAGTACTTTGCATCTCAGAAGTACTATGTCAACTTTGATATTTTTGAAGGGCTTGATGGAATTACATGCAAAAAAACTTTGAAAGGATGTGTGAGAGATTTTCTATGAAAAGCTTTGTAGTATTGCTTGATTGTTTGTTGGATGGAATACAAATGAGACACTTCACCTTATTTACAGGGGGTCTTATAACATCCTAAATAGAAGAATTCTCTGGATACACGATTACTTAAGAAATTTTAGGTTATTCTACAAAATACTCTTAACTTGTTATAAGTATCAAGAGCAACCTAGATTTCAAGACAACTTTACAAGATACAAGAGCATTTATTCTGCCGAACATGCGGTTTTTGTATTCAAGGGCAATACGTTGTTGTATACCTGCAGATGGTCAAGGTTTCATGATTACCTTATCACATGAAATCATTTAAGAAACTAGAATACATTGGATAGCTTTAAGGTTTCGTAGTTATTTCTATAGTTTTCAAGCATTTTTTTGGTGAGAGTGTTGTTGTTGATCTAGTAGGTTCCATGTGTGCGGTGCAAGTAAATCTCATGCAGAACAAGTGGCCAATGACATTCTTCCTCACTTGCTTCATTACACACTCGTCATGATCTCTTGTGGGATCTTTTATGTTGGCATGCATGACATGCATAATGAGTATTTTTGTAACTCGTCTATGCATCACTTTTGATATAGACCTTGATTTTTGTCATTCTCTGCATGATGCAATAGAGTTCGTTGATGGCAGTAGGGTCGTTTTTGTTTTGTTAAAGAAGTATATCCCAAGGACTAGCTGATAGTCATTGAGTGGAACTATTAAAACGTTGAAGTTGTCGTTCTTTGGACCAACCTAGATGGTCGCTCCCCTAGTTACGTCGAGAATATTTTGTTTGGGGGTTCATGGTTTTGGGTGATCTTTCTATGCATAATCTTCTGGCTTTTACATTCGTGCTAAAATTATATTATTGTCCATATCCATTTAAGGCTTTTGTTTGTTGACTGTTGACTCAAGCACCAACCCAACATTATGTTGTGGACCTGGATTAAGCCAATTTGTTTCTCAATGTTCTCTTTTTCTCATGAGCAATCTTTGCATGGAAGCTAGTTCTCTTAGTTTTAGGGAATCCTTGAATCAACGTGTTTTGTTGCACACATACCAGTTGCTGGTGGAGGCTTTTGACATGCTTTCGTCTTTTTGAGGTGACTTGCTTATATGCGGGTAGGTTTTGTTATGCTTGTCTTTTCCACCCTTTTTGTAGCTTGGTTGGGAATTGTTATGAGTTGGAGGCTCTTGTCTGTACTCGGTCTACAAAGGACCCTTACTTCGATTATTGTGGATGCGAGATCTTGGACTCTACATTGCTGAAGACTTAGCTTGGCCTAGGATTTGAGATCGTTCATTATGCAACATATATGGAATTCCCAGCATTAGCAGTAAATTCTTTAAAATTTATTCATTGATAATATCCAAGTGTTGGCCGACAAAAATATCTTCAGTCCTTGTACTCAACATCCTTATACATTTGTGTTTTGATATTTCGCTTCAAGTCCTCCCATGTGTTAGGGTGCATGTTTCTTGCCAATGTTTCCATGGCTTCTACGTTGCGACAGAAGCCACTATGTTTGTGAGATAAAGG
Source organism: Silybum marianum (assembly GCA_036898165.1). Taxonomy (NCBI): domain Eukaryota; kingdom Viridiplantae; phylum Streptophyta; class Magnoliopsida; order Asterales; family Asteraceae; genus Silybum; species Silybum marianum. Next base: position 96,553 of record CM072531.1, on the reverse strand, counting down.
GTTGTGGTTTGTGACACTTGAAACTATTGCTCCATGCTTCAATGTCAAGTTCTTATGCATATTTTTATGCTTTAAGGTTTGCAAGCATGTCCTTGGAGCAGCCATGACATTCTTTTTGAACAACGATAAGGGGGGTTGCTCTTGGTTTTTTGCGAAAACATTTGCTTGTTCTTGTCTTTCCTTTTACCGGCCATAGCTTGTTGCTACATGTAGACCTTCTCTCTGATTCCACTTGTCAACGGGTTATTATTTACGACTTAATGCTCCATGCTAGATGTGATTCCCTTTGCTGTTCCTTTTTGCATGTGAAGTAGCTATCTTTACCCAAATGTGCTTTTTCATGTCAAACACAATGCTAACAAGTGCTAGTTAACGAGTATAGATTAGTGAAAGTAAAGAAAATGATTATTTTCTCCATGTTGGAAAAAGTATCATCTAGAGAGAGATCAAACAAATCATTTAAAGAGGACTGATTTATTACTTTCTGGAGATTCTGACAATTGTTGCATATGCAGAAACACATGATCCACAGAAGTCGAGGGTTATCATTTTCTCAAATTTTAGAGAAAGTGTAAGGTCAAGATATGCGAAAACTCTTGAGCTTTCATTTATTTTGATTTTAGCGAACATGCTTAGCAGGCGGTGAAATTTCAAGCTCATTTGAAGTTTCAAATATTCATTTTACTATTTTCAGTGAAATCATGAAGGCATTAGCTACCATTGGGACATACGTTAAAGCTACAGAATTTATTGGCCAAAGCTCAGGTAAAGGATTTTTTTCAGTAGTTCTCTTTTTACCTTACGGGGAACTCGAAATCCTTTTCACAAATCACTTTGCTATTGTATGTTAGTTCTACACCATGTTCTGAATTTAAGTATTTTTTTATATAATTTGGTGTGTGTTATTGGTGATTCTTTTCTATATGTTTCTATATCAATAGGATAAAGAGACAAGGGGGTGGTAGAATATGGAGTTAGCAGGTAATCTAGTTATTCACATGAGAATGAGTCACAAGTAAAATTGTATAAATGGAGTGGCAGTTTTTCTTGGTACATGATTAAATAAGTTCATGAGAAGATCAAATAAGCTAGTGGGCATCAAATTGTCATTATCTATTTTCTTTATTTTTCTGAAGTATTATGTCTTGACCATAGATGCACTTTCTTCTCTGTTCTCATGACTATGGTGGTTTGTGATTCTATGACTACATTGTGTTAACTTGCCTAAAAGGAACATAAATATTTTTGAAAAGTAAAGTAGCTAAAGTAATTTCAGCTTCAATGATTAAGGGTGGAACTGCCATGGTTACTCCAGGAGATATTTATCTATACAGGTGGTGAATACTTAATTTTTTATTTATTTTGAATTTTTGCACAGGTAAAAAGTCAAAGGGCCAGTCGCAAAAAACTCAACAGGCTGTTTTAGAGGTAATGATTTCCAACTTTTATGCAGTCTCTGTTTTTTTCATGTTTTTTTAATAACATTGCTTTATCTTTTGAAATTGTTATAGCAATTCCGGGCTGGTGGATTCAATGTTATTGTTGCAACATCAATTGGGGAAGAAGGACTAGATATCATGGAAGTTGATCTTGTTATATGTTTTGATGCTAATGTCTCATCTTTGCGGATGATTCAGCGCATGGGGAGAACTGGTAGGAAGAATGAAGGACGAGTTGATATCCTTTTATTTTGTCTTATTTCTTTCATCGCAGGATGATGCAATGATAAAGTTGTTTCACCATGCCCGTCCTACAATTAGTGCACGTTTTTTGGGGTTAGCAACAATAACATTTATTTATATAAGAGTTTCTTAACAAACATACTGGTCTTAGCTTGTGAAGGCCCAGAGTTAAAGGGTTATATGAGAAAGCAAGCGAACAGCAAGGCTATTAGAAAACATATGTTAAATGGAGGGACAAATAGCTTCCGTTTTCACTCTAGTCCAAGGATGGTAGGGTTTATCGTTTGGAAATGCCAACTGTTTGATCATGAATTAGCTTAATATGGATTTTTGTTAATATTTTATGCGCTGTAATTCTCCAATCAGATTCCACATGTTTTTAGACCTGAAAAAAGGCTTGTCAAACTGTTGATTGAAGAATTTGTTCCTCGTGGAAAGAAAGTGAGAGACGATGATGATATTCAGACACCCAAATATAAAGCTAAACTTACCGACGCTGAGACTGATTTGATTGCAAAATATTTCCACCCTTCAAGAGAAAACAATTGGAGGCCGTCTCTTATCGCTTTTCCTCACTTTCAAGCATTGCCGTCAAGAGTGCATCAAGTTGCTCATTCTTTGAGAACTAGGATGCTAATTGATACAATGCAATGTTTGCAAGAATTACTGATTTCTAACCATAGTAAATCCTTTAACAGTCAGGTTTGTACTTATCTCTTTCTAAACCTTGTCTATTTTATTGTCCTTTTCTATAAACCTTGGAAAAAAAAACCTTGAATAGGTGACATTTTGCCATCTTTCCTCTTACATATTCATGGTAATTCATTGTTCAATTCCCAAGTGTGGTGTTCAAACTCAACTGCTCAGCACACAACTGGGCCGGCATGCGTTTATTTGTCATTTTGACTTAGTCTTGCTCCCTTCGATTACTTCAGGACAAAGAGACTTTGGAAGACTGCTTCAGAGTTGAAAGCGTTGAGCATCACAATAGCAATACAAGAGGTAACAGAAAAAGGCTTGAGGGTTGTGTGGTTCATATCAATTAATATATTTGTGACATTGAGGAATTTAAATGAAGAATTTCTGATTTAAAAAATGCTCTTTCAAGTAATTACTCGATAGATAAGGACCTGAAATAGGTTACTCAATAGTTTAACTCTGTTGGGCCTAATAAGATGCATATCTACGAATACTACTCGAGTAAAATGATGTATTCCCTCACTGTGAAAACTTGATTTACTGCCGCGTGTTGAGTTTATTTAGTGCCATTATTACATGTTCATGCATATCATATATGCTTTAGCTAATATCTCATGAAACTATATGTAGAGTTTTTCTTGGGAAGTATAATGTGTTTTTAGTTTTCATTTTCTTTCAGGCATAATACATGGTTTATGCTACTTTCGGTAACTTTTATGTGTTTGTTACGTTGATGGATAATGCCAATTTGTTGTTGGCACTCAAATTATCTAATAAGACACCCCCCTTCCATGAATAAGTAAATTCGATAATCGTATATGATATTTTGTTGCTTTATGGAAGATGCATTTCTTTAAATAGTGCTTCATGATTCAGACTTTTCATATCAGATTTACTATGTTGCAGAAGATGATACGATAAGAGAAAAACCCGAAAGTGATATTCTTCTGGACGCTTCTAGAACTGAGGAGAAATACAATTGGCCTCATGTTCGATCCCAAGATCCTTCTGTCCATTCCTTTCTGTTTGGATCGGATTTTATATCTGTTGATTCACTTGGAACCGTTCTGATTCTGTCTGTACCATCGTTTCCTCTGCAACAAGTTTCTCCGCCTAAAAGTTATAGTCCACAGAACACCCTTTTTCCGAACTGTTTGAAGTCTGATTCTATTCCTTTAAAAGTTCCATGTGGAGAGGATCTCGAGACAACATTGGATGTAAACGGTGTTTCTACTACCAGTGACTTGCAAGAAGACAAACTAGCTGGTGACGGTAGAGTTATTCAGACAGAAATTTCTAATATAGAGTTATTTAACAGCAGGGAGAATCCTTGTGCTGTTGTAGACGACACTCATTCAGCTGATGAATCAAGCACCGATTCTAGAGCTGCTGATCTCAGTCCCCGACTAACTAATCTGTTGATGTGTGGTGTTGTTCCAGAGTCTCCTATAGATGATGGTGAGTATTTCACCCCACAATTTCGTGCTTTTGACGTTATTTTTACTGTATACCACTATTACTATTACAATTACAGTAGAGATGGGCAAAAAGACCAGACCCTTCGGTCCAGACCATGACTTCATCTGACCGGACCATATCAGACCGCCTGTCCTTAATCAGTCCAAAGTTTTTTTTGGGGCGGACTGGGCTATTTGGACTGTTTTGACCAGATCAGTCCGTGCCCATCTCTAAATTACAGGAATGGTTATTTTGATGAGTGCAAAAATGCAACGGAGTTTTATCTTAATTTTTCTTTAGTGCAACAAAGATTTTTTTCTCTCGATCAATATAACAAAGTTTTAAAAGTTCTTATTTTTTACCCGTAACCTGCTGATCTTGTAGCACTTGATGACGTGGATGTCAAGTTTTTCGTTCACTTTACTGTAACCCTTTCGTAAACATTTCATAAACCTTTCGTAAAAGGGTATCCACGCCAACAAATGCTACAAGAACAGCAGGTTATCTGTCATAACGGGTGTAAAATAGGAAAATTTGAAATTTTGTTACATTAATTGAGAAAAAAATGTTCTTCGTTACATTAGCTGGGAACTAAACCAAACTTTGGTGCATTTTGATTCATTTTGACCTATTGATGAAAAACAATCTCGAAAGTTCTTTCTGTTATGTATATGTATCGGTGCAAAGAGAATATATATATATACTCTAGTGAACATGTTTGAGTTTGTGCAGGCACATCAAGTAAATTGAAAGATAACTGTACAACACCAGATGTTGATATGCTCCCCAATGCCCCCATATCTTTGGTCCAAAGTAATAGCGATGAGGGAGCTGAGCAGAGTACTCCTAATAGAAGAAACGTTGCAGCATTATGTATGCAGGGAGAAATACAAACTCCGATAATTGATTTAATAGATAGTTCTTCAGAAAAGGGCTTTTCTGCTTCCAAGTTTAAGGGAGAAATCCGAACTCCTTTGACGAATTTGAATGATAATAGTTGTAGTAAAGATTGGATTTTAACTACTGGGGAAAAATCCGTTAGTGGACCAAAACATAGGCTTAAAAGGTTACGTAAATATGGTGATACCAAAAGTATGAATTTGTCAAATCAGGAAGAAATTGCAGGCCATACATCAGTTTCTGGTAGATCTTGTGCTCGATTGAATCATGCAACTCATAAGCATGGCAGAGGTAAATTGCAAATTTTACGGGTTTAATCTTCAAGCTTTTTGGTGCTATTTTGTATGATGCACTCATTGCCATTTGGCATACATTTTTTCGTTCAGGTGACAAGAAGCTGTTTAATGATGCCAGAGTTTTTGTAGAAGATGAAGCTGAGTAAGTCTGCTTATATCTAGGATGTTAAAGTTTTCATTACTTTGGCATTGTTATTTAGGAAAATTGCATGAAAATGCAACGTACTTGGGTCTGGTTCATATTTTGTGTAACGTACTTTTCAAAATCTTCATTTTAGTACCTCAAATGTGACATCTTAAACATTTAAGTACTCGGTTTACATCTAAGAATTGCATGAAAATGCAATGTTACATTGGTTTGATTCCTATTATGTGGAACGTACTTTAGTCTAAATGTTTGAGATATCACATATGAGGTATCAAAATGAAGGTACATTTTACAAAACAAGAATCAAACAAAAGTACGTTGCATTTTCATATAAGTTTCTTTTGTTATTTCTTTGAGCAAGGACATTGTACGATAAAAAAAATCATCATCCATTGGATTTTGTCTGAAAATGTTGTTGATGAAATCTCAGGGTGTCGTCTGAAGCATCTGGTGATGAGGATGTTGAGAATGAGCAAGATTCTTATGATGGTAGTTTCATAGATGACAGGATAAATCCAACTGTTGCAAGCACTCAAGCAGAAGCTGCTGAATGTGATATGATGGCTATTTATAGGTCTGTTTCTCATAATTTTGAGTTCTATCTCAACTTGTATGATAATAGTTGTATTAAAGATGCATTTTTTTGCTTTTCGTAAGGTCAAAATGCATCAAAATATAACCAAGTTTGCATTTTGTGTAACAAACATTCAATACTTCTTATTTCATACCTATTTTACCTAATGAACGGGTTTTTATTCTACATGGTATCATTTATATCATCATTGGTCAAAACGGGTATGAGATAAAAAGATTTTACTGTTTGTTACACCAAGACAATTTCATTTTGATGCATTTTTGACTTTTCATCATTAGTTGCAAATAAGTTTTTTTATACTTATATGGCAGACGGTCTTTACTCAGCCAAACACCAATACAGAGATCGTCACACTTTCTTAGTCCCGATAATGTGGTTCCTATGGACCAAATGCACGATAGCGGAAGTGCAGTCGGGATCACAAACCCATCTCTTTATACGAGCACGAATGGTGATTCCTCATTGGTCCCTTTGAACACCGAGGACTTTTCTTCTACCACCATCAACGGAATCCGAAAAAGAAAGTTGAGTTTTTCTCAAGGTGGGTCCCCTCCTATTTCTATTCCTATCCGTAATTTAGAGAAGGAAATCTTTTTGAAACCAGAAGAATCGACATGGCAAATGGAAGATGTATTTGAGGATGACGAGTTCTATCAAGGTATCGATCTTGATGCATTGGAGGAAGAAGCTACAAAACAATTGAGATCGATGAACGAAAAACCAAACAACCAAAATTTGGATTGTCCTTCCTTTGATCTGGGTATTTGATGATTGATATAACTTAAATGCATATTGATATAGGTTTTTAGCTCATGTTGTACATACATAGTCTTGGAATGAAGGGATTGTGTGTAATTATCATAGAGACAAGAATTCAAGATTTATATATTTACTGGTCAAAGGGTTTTTATGGAAACAATTGCTCTACCTTTTAAGTTAGATATCAGGTTTTTTGTTTAATCCCACATTGGGGTGAAATATTATTTGATTCTTATACTTTCTTTAACTTTAGAGGGATTAAAATGGGAATAAGAGGTTTAACATTGGTTGTATGTTGCATTTACCACTATAGAATGTTATAGTACAAGTACCAATTCATTTAGTGCTTTAACAACCTTTAAACTTATGGAATTGGAAGAAATTGGAATCGATAACTCATTTGATCAAATTTCAAATTTAAAAAAGTGATGGAATCATTTGAATTCCTTAAATTAAAAATTTAACATTTCGTTGGATATCCTAAAGAATTCAATTCCATTCAATCAAATGCAGTATTAAATTTTATTCAAATTTCTTTCGAGTCAAATTTCTTTTGATTAATTCCATTTCCACCGAATTTCATTCTACAAACCATACACTACCTAAAAGATTAAAAAAAAAACCCAACAAACTATTCCACTATCCCATTTCGAATGGTTAAGCCTCATAAACTATTTTTTAAAATGAAAATTTTTTATTAAAATTTCTCATTTTGAATGATTAAGTCCCTAAACTATTGTTTTGAATGAAAAAACCATTAAATTTTCTCATTTTGACTGATTAAGGGGCCGTTTACCAAAACTTATCCGGGTAAGTACTTATCGGCAAAATTCAACATTATCACATACTTACCAGGTAAGATTTTAGTCTACCAAAATGATATCGTATGCAACAATTACCCGGTAAACGCTAACTATTATAAGAGTCGTCACCCACTCACCCTTACTTACCGGGTCAGACTCTCGGTCATTGTCTTTGCTCTTATCGGGTAAGATTTTTAGTACTTGTCATATTCATCCGGTATAGTAATATTACTTGGTAAGCGTTTACTCGGGTAAGTGTTTGGTAAATGACCATAAACCCCTAAACTATTGTTTTGAATGAAAAAACCATTAAACTTTCTCATTTTAAATGATTAAGTCCCTAAACATTTTTTTAAAATAAATAAATCATCGAACTTGTAAAAATTGGTTACATACATCTTTTTTTAAAATAAGCTACTTGTAACTGACTCGAAAAGTTTTAACGTAAAAATAAACTTAAATCGGTTTTACCGTTCCCAAACCCTACGTGATTATAACCCTTTGCAAACCACGATATTGCTCCCCCTCGCCACTCCTCATTCCCCTAACGTTGTTCATTCTCTATTTTGCCTAACACGTTGTTGGCCCCTCCACCGATCTCCCTCTTTTCGATGGTTTAATTTTTTGAATTTTTTATTGAGGGACTTATTCATTCAAGATGAGAAAGTTTAGTGGTTTTTTCATTTAAAAAAAATTAGTTTAGAGACCTAATCACTTAAATTGAGAAAATTTAATGATTTTTTAATTAAAAAAATAGTTTAGGAACTTAATTATTCATAAATAAAAAGTTTAATGATTTTTTAATTAAAAAAATAGTTTAGGAACTTAATCATTAAAAAATAAAAAAATTTAATGATTTTTTAATTCAAAAGATTATTTGAAAACTTAATCATTTAAAATAAAATAGTTTGTTGGGTATTAAGAATTGTTGGGTTCATTTTCCTTAATACCTCATTCATGATAATTTGGAGTATGAAATTTGTGCATCACAACTTTGGAACATATATATAAATGTAACCAATTAGATTCAAGGTTAGGGTAGTAAAAGATGAAGATGAAGATGAAGATGAAAATGAAAATGAAGTTATGTCATTTTTTTCTTTAAATAAGGGGTATTTTTGTATGATTCCTCCCCTATTTATCGTCTCTCCCTTTGAAAAAAATGGGATTAATCGAATCCCCCAATCCGAATTTAATTTACTATCTTGCAACCCAAGCCCCTTAAGTTTTACTTGTTTACTTTTTACCTCCTTAACAATTAGAAGACTATAAAATTTTCATTTTTAACTTTTAAGAGCATCCACAGTGGTGAATAGAGATGTAAATTAACCGGATTTGGATCGGATCAGGCTTTGACCGGAACACTATTCCGAAAAGCCAGATTCGAATTCAGATTCAGATTCAGATTCAGAGCTCCATTTTCTTTTGTCAAACACTCCGGCACGATTCAAAGGTACCTTTAGATGGTATCATCCAGAGCATTATATACACCGACATGACTCATATTTAGATAATACAACCACTGAGATATAAAAACTAAAAACCTCTATTTTGTGTTTTGTGAATGGGCCGGCCCAAAATTCCTAATTAAGTTCAGCTTGGGCCCATTAAAGAAACCCTAGGATTTCTTATATGATATACCACCCCTCTAGGGTTTCCCATCTCTCATTTCACTCTCGTTCGTTTTTCCTGTGCTGCAAAACCAAGCAAACAGCAGTCATGGCTGAGAGAGGCGGAGAACGTGGTGGGTTCGGTAGGGGATTCGGAGACCGTGGAAGAGGCCGTGGTGGAGACCGCGGCAGAGGCCGTCGTCGTGGTGGCCGCCGGGACGCCGAGGAAGAGAAATGGGTCCCCGTTACCAAGCTTGGGCGTCTCGTGAAAGACGGTAAGATCACCAAACTTGAAGAAGTGTACCTTCACTCTCTTCCAATCAAGGAGCACCAGATTATCGACCAGATCCTCCCTTCACTCAAAGACGAGGTGATGAAGATTATGCCGGTGCAGAAGCAGACCCGTGCCGGACAACGAACCAGGTTCAAGGCATTTGTGGTGGTTGGAGATAACAATGGACACGTAGGATTGGGTGTTAAGTGTTCTAAGGAAGTTGCTACTGCCATTAGGGGTGCAATTATATTGGCAAAGCTATCGGTGATTCCGGTTAGGAGAGGTTATTGGGGAAACAAGATCGGTAAGCCTCATACTGTGCCTTGTAAGGTTACTGGTAAATGTGGTTCGGTGACTGTCAGGTTGGTTCCGGCTCCTCGTGGTGCTGGGATTGTAGCTGCTAGGGTTCCCAAGAAGGTACTCCAGTTTGCTGGTATTGATGATGTATTTACATCTTCGCGTGGATCCACTAAGACTCTTGGAAACTTTGTCAAGGTTCGTTCTTATTAAATGTCATCTCCTTCCCTTATTCTATGTGATGTTGTCTTTATACAGTTATTCTTGGTTATTGATTTGTTTACTTTACTAACATTACTTGTGGAACTATGGCCGAATATGATTTATTTGTGGAGTGTTAATTTTGGGAATTTTAACAGGTAGAAAATGTTTTATTGTCATAGTTGTTCTTAACTTTATCTATGAGAACTAAATCATTGATATGTTTTTAAAACATTTGCAAGTGAATCTTTATTCTCTTACTTGTCACAGATTTGAGATATTGTAGCTAGTAATTCATATGGTTGTAACAAGAACGTTTTGATTATTCCTATAATTAGAAGTTGTTTTTACTGTTTTGGGTATAAATTCATGATGATTTGTTTATGTGGTTGTCATCTTTGGTGTGTTTTGCTATTGTTTTTTATCAGACAAGATTGATAAATAGGGAACATTTTTATTGCTACAATGTTGATGCTAAACAGTATTATGAAACAACTGTTAATATGCTTCTATGTTGTCTACCCAAGTGTTGCTATTATTTTGTTTGCACCAATTTATGGTTGTCACATTCTGTATGCATATATGCTGCTATCCCAAAGATGTGTTTGTTGGTTAGAATTCTTGTGCTAGTTGTTTATCTGAATCAACTCAAACCGAACTCCATTTTCTTTGTATACTTGATTTTTTTTTTCTGTTTGTGGATGTATTCTTGAGAATTGGTCTATATTCTACAATTTCTGCAAATAGTTACTATTTTATTTTAAACATCTTGTGGTTGATTCACCATTTGGAGTTAATTAACTTACTTGGAGAATTCATTAAAGTTTTGATTTTTATACACCAAAATTTAATAAGATTTTTTTTATCTTCTTGTAAGCATTGGGGATGTGCTAAATTAAAATGTTGTTTGACAGGCTACTTTTGACTGCCTGCTGAAGACGTACGGATTCTTGACTCCGGACTTCTGGAGAGAGACCCGATTCAGTAGATCTCCATTCCAAGAGTATACTGATATGCTGGCTAAGCCCACCACAAAGGCAATTACTTATGTTGAAGATGTTGCCGATATCTCTGCTTGAGTATGATGGATGTCTTTAGGAGGACAATGGTTTTGTTTTGATACAGATTATTTTAATACCAGTTGTTGAATGTTCTGAGTTGTTTTGGATATTTCTCAATCTTATGCTTATTTTTCCTACTTTCATGGTTCAATCTAATTTTTTTCATTCATGGTTTTTTACTTGATGATGCAGGTATTTATAATCTATAATGTTTATGTAGGTAGGTAGGTCTGTTTCATTTGGTGCTTGTATTCTTCTAGTCTTGGGTATTATATGATAATTGGTGATATGGAAGATGATAGATAGTTTTAATCCTTATGAAATGACATGTTGTTTAGATTTAGGATTAGTTTTCCATTAAGTTAGGTATTGATAAAGTTTAGTTTTATGTGTGGATTAAAAGGTTTTTCTTCATTTTTATAGACAAAATAAATGTATGTGTGTTATTAATTGAGAAAGATAGGTTTGGAAAAAATTGAGTAGGTTTTGTTTGTTTTTCTGAATTCAGATGTGTAAAAGTCTCAAGTCTGATTCGGTCAGAAGTTTTTTGATTTCAGATCTGAGTTTTTTTTCCTTCAAATAAGAGCTTAAAAGCTCCTTATCTCCTCTGAAACTTTAAGTGGTAAACTTACATCTCAAACATCTGTGGATCTCTAACAACAGGTACCAGATGTTCTCTCATTTCTCAAACTCTAAAACATATCTCGATTTGTAGGTTATGTTTTCGATCTGGTCTCATAGAATTTTTCGATTTTGTTCTCCAGATCTCTCATGTGGTCTTCTCTGTAATAATTCCATCCGTGGTCTTTTCTATGCCTTGCGCTCTAACCTAACAACATTTCATTCTATTTCAAGTTTTGAGAGAGCAAAATCGGCTGACCTTTCTCAAACTCTTCTTTGGTCTTGGTCTTGGTCTTTTTCCTAATGTGCACATAAAAGGAAATTAGCTCTGGTTATTAAATTCATTATAGAAACTTGCTCTTGTTTATAGAAAATTCTTGTGTTTCTATATATATATATATGTTCATATTAATAATTATTTTATTAAAAGATAAAATAGACGATATGTCAACATACAAAAACAAACAGTTTAACTGATTCAGATTTCAGACTTCAGCACCACATCTTAAACATCAGAAGTGAAATTTGACTTCAACACCTCTTAAAAAACAATCGCTACCTTAGTCTTTTTACGCTTAATCTTCAATGAATTGTTTCATGTACAAGTTCCAATGCATTTTGTACAATTGTGTAAGGCTAAAGAGAAAAAATAAGCATAAAATTAGGATCACCACTTATCTTTTTATCCACCATAAAAATACAGATAGATATTAGAAATCCACGAAAGCTTTATCGGCTTGAGCAAACAACACTCTCTGTTGCTTTTTGTCGATCGTTAGTGTCAAGCTAATTAATTCTCTTTCTCTCTGGAGGATCCATTCAAATTGAATTCAAATATGTGTATATATATATATATATATCATAAAATCAAATGAATTCAATGCAATGTTACTTATATATTTACAATGGGGAATTCTATAGGGGCCTTAGGGGGCCATGACCTCCCCGCTATTTTCAACTCATATACTATTTATGTCCATTAAATGATGTATAAAGTTACTTTGCTGGAGTGGTTAAGGCATTGCCTCTACATCCTAGGGGTTTAGGGATTGAATCTATGCATGGTGGTGTTTTTTTTTTCAATTTCTACATTTCTTGTTTCTTTGAGTTATTATACATAATATTATATTAATAATTAATTTCTATTTTTTTTATGCATTATGATATAAAAAAAAATAATGTTTGAATTATTATATATAGTGTTATATTAATAATTTAAAATTTTGTTTTTTTATTAATTAATTATAATATAAAACTATAATAAATTTGTGTTACTATTTTTTGTTTAATAGTTTAAATATTTTGAGTTTTAGAGACTGTTTACCCAAATACTTATCCGGTAAATGCTTCCCAATAAAATTTGGCACTATTGCTTACCTTGTCGGGTAAAATTTGTGTTCCATCAAAATGACGTCATATGCAACAATTTACCCGGTGAACATTAACCGAATAAAAAAGTTGTCACTTTTACTTACAAGGTAAGACACTTGATCCTTACCATCGTTTTTACTTAGTAAGATTCTCGGTTCTTGCCATGTCCGGTAAGGTAATATGACTTGATGGACGTTTATCGAGTAAATGTTTGATAAACGTCTCCTTAGTGTTCATAACCGAAAAATGAAGATGTGTGGCTGAGATTCGTCCTCACGTTCACAACCAAAAATGAGTTCACATTTGAACCTAACCATATATATATATAAAGATAAATTTTATAATATAAAAATCAACATTTTTAAGACTTTATGGGAGTCATTTGACCCCCTATACTAAAGGCATAGATTGTTTTTAAATGGATTATCTTTGAAGTCCATTATACTTTAATGTTTTATCAAATGGTCAACTTGTTTTCTTTATGAAATCAGACAAATCAATGGTGAAACATCATCATTAATTCATTATTGAGAAACAATGTCCTATTATTTCCTTTAGTTTGTTATCACATTATTGTTTCACACCCAAGCAAAGATTTTAGCCACTCATGACTAAAGACGCTTGCATGATTAAATAAAAGGAGATAAAGGTAAAATGCAATATTAACGTACAAGAATTAAAGGTGGTGTAAATAACGTTGTAGCAATGCGAGAACCTAAAGTACAAAAATGTCAGTATCAAAAGTAATACTTCAAGTGAAATACTTAAATCTTTTCGAACTTCAACCCAAAGCTCTCTTTTCGTTAATTAATACCCAAAAAGATGAACTTCTCAAAAATTGATAAATTTTCTTCCAAAAAGTGATTTACTTTGATCTTCTACTCAATCAATTTTCATATTAAAGTTGTGAGTGGTTACTTGTTACCACCAATATTTATCCTTTATACACAAACTCAGAATGTCAATTTCTTCCAAAGGTTTTTAAAATTGGCATCAAACAACATAATTTCAGTTCAATCGTAATCTTAGTTCTAGAAATTAGAATGATGAAAATAAGTTAACAAAATGCTTAATTTTAAGATATGAAAAAATAAGATATATAGTTATAGAAGAAATAAGTGTTATAGCATTGGTGGAATCAATACGTATTACAAAGCAATATGAACCATTATAATCAAATAAAATCCATATACCAAAATATAACATATTACAAACCTAAATGGCCAAGTATAGCCAGTTTTAATACATTAAAATCTAAGATGACCCGTTATAACTACTAATTACAACCTATATGATTCATTATAGCTTATACAAATCAATATGACCGATTAAAACTTATTACATATCATAGCATTACAATTCATATGAGTCGTTATTATACAATGGATGGTTTTACATAATTTCACTCATTTTATTTATTGCTTAATTTATATAAACCAACGACATTTTAGAAGGAAAAAATACTGGTATACAATGATTTTACTACACTACATGATTATATAGGTTAAAAAGATGCATTTAATATATTTTACAAAAATCCAAGGATTTATTGGTTCAAAACAGTTGTCCAAGAATTTAACTACTTTGAAATTTCACCCTTTTTATATTAATCTCGATATCCAACCTGCTATGCGAGCTGACTAATTTCAGGGCGACCGCCCACTTTGAATGTAGCACAGAGTCATCGCATTTGAGCCTTCGTGGCCACAAGGGGAATTTTACTCCTCCATGGATTCGAACCTAAGACCTCCAAGTACTTTCGACTTTTCGATGTCAAGTTCAAATCATTAAGGCACCACCTTTGTGGTTAAGTTCCACCTTTAAAACTAGTCATTATTATTTTTGTTTGATTTTAATATTAAGTTAACAACCATAAGTTTTACAGTAATTTATATATTAATCAAACGTGCAGTTATTGCATAAACTAGTCACTATAATCATTATTATTTGTTTTATTTTATTTTGTATTATATAAATACAAATATAACTAAAATGAAAAATAACCCAGGAGGTGATGAAACGGATAAGAATGAAGTTTGTAAAATAAAGACAATTATAAAATACTGATATGATATAATATAACAGAAGAATAACGTGATCACAGTTTGATGCGAACCATCTACCTATATAAATAAAACCAAACTTGAAAATTCAAAATGCTATAATAAATCACACATATAATATGTGCAAAACACGATCCAATCAATCTATCAAGTAAACAAGTTTATATATATATATATATATATATATATAAAGAAGATGATGAATCAAATCATCCGCCCAAGAAGCTATCAACTTTCTTGTTAGTAGAAGCAGAAAGAAACTTCATGCAAATCGGAGCCTTGACACCAGCCATGGACAGAATCGCCGCCGGTACGCCCCACAACGAGTCGCCACAGATCAACCCCGATGCCACCGCGGGGGCCAACTCCTTAGCCCCTTTCTTGTTCATCTTCTCCCATACGAAAAGAATCAAACTCCCAACACACATATCGATCGCAAAATAAGAACCAAGATAAAACGGAATAGCCATGCACATTGGACTTGGGATAAACCTATATAACCTGTACTTTTTCTCGTATCGCT
Source organism: Silybum marianum (assembly GCA_036898165.1). NCBI lineage: Eukaryota > Viridiplantae > Streptophyta > Magnoliopsida > Asterales > Asteraceae > Silybum > Silybum marianum. Next base: position 81,192 of record CM072531.1, on the reverse strand, counting down.
CCAAGATTATCGTCAAAAGATTCACAAAAAACGCACCAAGAAAGAACCCAATCGATAGTTTTACGCAATTATGTGGAAGAGACCCGAATCCTTCAACTCCAAGAAGCGCGATCCCTCGGTAAAGCGCACCATATGGGGCCGGATACGAGCCAGTTGGGTCACCAACAGAATAAGCCTGATGAAAGAACCAAAAGACCAATGGTGACATAACACAGCCCATTGCGGTTCCAAGAACTTGGCTAAAGAACATGGATCGAGGTGAGGAGAGCGTAAGATAACCCGTTTTAAAATCTTGCATCAAATCCGAAGCCGTTGAAACGATGTTCATCATCACGCCACACGCTGCAAGTCCTGCAATGATCCCACCGTTTTGCATCCCGACCCAACCGCTGAATATTAAGATGGATAGCTTTCCGTAGTTGGAGGCTAGGGACCAATCGGTGAGACCACATCCATACGCGTTACAGAAAGCAAGAACCGGAGCTATGATGTAGGCTACGAGCATATGATACCATTTTATTTGTTTGAAGATGAAATGAGGGACTACGATTATCGATATGATGGCTAAGATCACATAGCCTCCTAGTGCGGTTAAGTTAGAAATTTGATCTTTATTGAAGTATTCGTTCCGTTTTTGCTCATCGAAACTCACGGGTTTATTTTCGTCAGAAGGAGATAAAGATTGAATCTTGGACTTGTGTGAGATGAAGCTAAATAACATGACAATTGAGATGTAAATTACATGGAATAAGCCATCTCCAAGCATGGTGGCAACAGCAAGAAATACCTATATATCAACAGTGATATTTAAATAAGCCATTAATTAGAGAATATTAATTAACCACAAATTATATATATATATATGATACAACATAATAGGTTTATACGTTACAATAAGTTATGAGGATAAAGTGAAATAGTTGGACATTATTTTAATATAATACAAGATTTTATATTGTTCGTACCCTGTATCCTTGAATGCCATGAAGGCTGGTTGCGGATAGATCGGCTGCATACCATATTCCTTTCTTACTTTCAATGATGGGCCACATGATACCCCAAGACATAATTGCGCCAATGAGCAACGATATGTTAACCATATACGGACATATCATTCCGACACCAACGTAAGTAGACGAGAAATCAAAATAGAACCTACGATGATACATTAATTCAAAATTCAAATTCCACAGAAAATAAAATTTGGAGACTGTGAATAGTCTAACCTTTGGGCATAGGCTTTAAGACCAAAGGTAGGGAAACTAGCAAACCCGCAGCCATCACCAGCAGCAAAAAACCATTGAAAAAACGCCCACACGAAGCTAAATGAGAAGGATTTGGACAGCATCAAGACTTGCCTCCTGTACATGTCAAGTTCATGACAAAATAGCTTATAAGCAAGATTCTTGAAGAACTATAACATTTCAATAAGATTTATTTCCTCTATTTTCTTACGCTCCTTATATTATATTCTTTCAATCAGTTAACTTGTTTTTCAACTACAAAAAACCATTAGAAAAAGATTTTTACGGACGTGAAAAGAATGAATGGGTTAATTAAGGAATAAGGATATATAGTGGTAATTACTTTGCTAACTTGGCCCCTTTGGGAGTGTGGAAGCTGTTTATAAGGTATGCAGTAGCAGTTCCACTAGGATAAGTCAGCTTTAACTTCAAAATCATCATCTGAAGAATATAATCAAACAATTAATATTGACGATAACCAAGATGATCATTGAAGATGGTTTTTGTTACCCTTCGTAGTGGCACAATGGAGAAAAGACCAACAAAGCTGACAACAAAGAGATAAGCGATCATCCATCCAAGAGCAAGCTTCTTCACATTCAGCGGAGTATTCCCTGTATCTAATTGACCAGCAATCATTGGACTCATTCCTAACAAATAATTTGCTGTACCACCTGTTTCCATATCAAACAAACAATTGCTATTACAAAACTTAAATTTATAGAATTAAACAATAAAATTTAATCGAGTTAATTTATACAATCATCATGTTACAACAACAAGTTGTTTGGACCAAGTAAAAAGAATGATGAAACAAAAAACAAAAACATCGTTTTATTAGCCATTTTATAGCTTTTTTGTGTAGAACACTCGTAAAAAATGTCATGGCATATAATTAAAAAGAGAATTTATTTCTTTGTGTTCCCAACTTCGTGGATAGAAGTTATTAGGTCATGTAATTTCTTCCTAACAACTAAAAATACCCGATTAAAATCCAAACCATATCATATCTATTTAACACATCAATCATCCATTCAGGAGTAATTTACCCAATTCTTACTACATGACAACAAAATCGGTTTATATGTTTAGGTGTCATAATAGATTACTACATAGGACTGGATGAGTTCATAACCAAACAATTGTGTTTGTTTTTATCTACATTGTTGTAGTAAGTTTGTATGACATTTTTTAGAGTCACACCATCATGATTTTTAGGACAAGTGTCTTGTAAACACAATACAACACTTTTTTTTTTTTTTTTTTTCAAATGGTGTCCGTTCCAAAAGCGTCCTCTAATAATTAGCTTACTACAAAACTTTTAGATTAGACAGATCCTATAAAGTCAAGTAGTATACCGGGATTCTTAGGTATTTTTGTTGTCGAATAAACTCGTACAGGTATGCAGTTACCAAGAATTTTACTCCGTAAGTGAAAAATAAGACACTTATGAACAAGATAAACGAGGTGGTGACTTTAAACTCAAACAGCCCATTATTAAGATCTATGATGGTTTACAAATCAACAAGAATAGCAACTGTGAATGGTGGAAACGATTGCAAAATTGTAATGCCATTGATTGTGCACAGATCTACTAATTCATATGTGAATTTGTTAAGAATTAAGAGAAAGAAATAAAACGTACTGCTATAAGCGATTCCTGAAGAAGCGACAACGCAAGTCTGAATAACAGTATTCTCTTGTCGAGTAAAAGGTTGTTTCAAAAGGCCGCATTTATTGAGCAACTCCGTCCATGCTTTGATCATGGCAAACCCTAGCAGACCGGCGGCAACGTTCAGCGACGGGATTACTCCGGTGGTCAAGCTGAGTTTACAGACGATGAAGGTGAAGAGGATGGAAAGCACGAAACTGGTGACGATTGCTCGAATCGTTATCTGATTTCTCCATGACGGAACCTCTTTCGTTGAAAACACTCGCTCCATTGCTGCTGCCTCTGATTCATCGTCATGATTATTAACATTATCTTCTCTCGACGACGCCATTGTATATGGAAAACCCTAGTTTAGTTGTTGGACTTCAACTTCAACTTCAATATATATATATATATATATCAAAGATTCCTGGTTGGATAGGAAAAAGGAATCCGAATCCCGATCGGCGTAGGAGTTTGTTGAAAACGAATGGTGGTTTTCTATATATGGTTGCACACGTATAACTATAGGTCAAAACAAATTATATTTTGACTTCAACAAAAAAAACTATATTTTAATATTACGATATTAATATATTCTTAAAATAATTAACATATTTAAGGAAATATTATTTGTGTTTCTAAAATGTTTAATTTTCAAATTTAATTTTGTGGTGATAATAATAAATATTCCACTTTTTTAAGCAATTTGTTTTTAGAGGTTTTGCAAATTTAAAGAATTTTACTATTGTTTATTAGATAAAGTTTTAAAACATTAATTGGATTTATAAAACTAAATAAAAATACTTAGAGTATCTTCAAGAACTTATGTTATAATTTTTTCAAAATTAAGTATCAAAAATAATAATCCCTAACACTAAAAACTACTCTATTTTAGCAATTTTATTATTAACTATATAATTAAACTCTTCAATACATTTAATAAAATATAATTTATTTTTTCTAAACACTTAATTTCAATGTTTTCTTATCGGTGAGAAAAATAAAATTTAATTTCTCTCTTTTACCTAAGGAGTTTTAAAACTATGTTTGACAAACTAGTTAATAAAGTAGTTTATAACTGATAAATTTGCTAATTACTGATAAGCTATCTGATGAACAAGTCATTGATAAACATGTAAAATGACCAAAAAAATCTTAAAATATTAGTAATTTCTAATATAATTAAAATAAATATTTAATAAAATAATATATTAATTTAAACAAAATAGTAAAAAATAAATAATATAATATATGTTTATTTTAAAAAATTAAATTGATTATCATGTATATTATGGATTCGCTAAAATAAAGTTTAGAAAAAAAATTACATTTAATTTATAATTTTAAGGAGTCATTACATATAATATATGAATACTAATCAACCACAATAATTAATTAGTAATTTTTCAAACATTATAAGTAATAATTAGCTATTATTAGTGAATTTAAAAGTAAAATGAATTAATAATTAATATTGATTATTGATTAATAATTAGCTAATACTTAATAATTTATTAATTAATAATTAATTAATAAAATAAAAATAATATTAATATTAATTCATTTTTGCAATTAAAATTATTTAATAAATTCAAAGTAATATTAATTAATATTAATCAGAAGTATAATTGGAAGAAAATAATATTAATATTAATTCAACTAACTTATAAGTTATAAGTTAGTTTGCTAAACATGTACTTAAAAATAAGGTAGCTTATAAGATAACTTATAAGCTATCTTATAAGCTAGCTAGCTTATTTTTGCCAAACAATGTCTTAAAGATTTCTCTAAATTTAAAGAATTTTACTATCTATTTTTTTTTCTATTTTAGCATACAAGATAGTATAACTATTGAAGCAAAAAAATTGTTAAAATTCTACTTTTCTTTATTCTAACATAATTTTTGAAGATGCTCTTAGATTTCATTTGTTTTATAGTATTGGAATAAATTTGAAGTGATTTATAATTGATTTCCAATTTAATTCTACTTTTGGTTTAAAAGATTTTATTAATTTCAAATCATGAGACTTTATTATAATATCGTAAATATACGATTTTGAAATTTCATGAGATGGTTGATATGTAATAAAATTTCATAAGATTTATATATAATAATACTATAAAATATTTATAACAATACATTAATAAAAAGCTAATGTTATAATTTTTGAAATTATTTATAAATAATAAAATTCAATCTCATTCTAAAATTTTATAAATCAAAATCACCAAAGAATTTTAAATTCTTTCAAATCTAAAAACTCAAATTCCTCAAAACTATTCATCAAATCAAATGTCATTTAATTTTCTATAATTCTCTAAAACAAATAATTGAAAATTAAAAATATTATATCAAATTTCAAAGACTTTTTTATTTGGAGCTTACAATATTAACTATACTATTAAAATATTTAATATATTTAATAATATATCATTTCCTTCTCCTAAAAAATTTAAAAACTCTTATCAATTGTTTGAAACTCCAAATTAAGGGTGAACTCGGTCCAGCAGGAGTGGTACCGAACTAATTGTACCGAATTTTTTACAGTAAAATTCGAGAACCGAATACCCCGGTTCAATTCAGGTAATTCGGGACTATAACCGGTTGGGACCAAAATTGTGTGTGTACATAGATATTTCGGGACGACTAACCGGTTTCGGGACGAATATGTATGGGAGGAGGAACCGATTTTTTGTTATCATTCTAGGTGGACATTGGATCATAAATAGAAAAGGAATGGTTTTCTAGAAATTCAAAATCAAAAGTGTCCATGGATTAACATTGCCTTAGATTCGGTTCGATTCTAATCGGGAATTACCCTATACTGAAACCAATGGTACCGAAACTGAATATGTGAAAATATCGAGACCGAAGACCGAACCAATATGTTTAGTTTTGGTTCGGTTTGGTATTGGACCGGTCAGTTCGGATTTTCAGTTCTATTCCGAATTTTAAGAATTTAGAGTATCCGACATATTATTCGAAATTTCTCTAAAAGAGACAATCATAATTCAAAATTCTGGATATTACAACATTAACTACAATCTTCATATTCTACATTTTAAACAATTACTATCTATAATCCGTCATATTCTACATTAACTATAATCTTAATTTATTTGTCTCCTATTTCTCTATTTGAAGAATATGTTGGAGGAAAAAAAAATCAGTCAAGCCTCATCGTCATATTCTATATTTTGGTCATATTCTATATTTTGAAAATTTTGTTAGATGTACTCTATAATAAATCTTTTCAAAGTATTTTTATAATTTATTTGAAATAAAGAATTAAAATTTAAAAATATTAAAAAATTACATTAGATTGTAAAACTTTTTTTTTTCATTTTGGACGCTGTAACATTAATTATATCATTAATATCTATATATTTATTAGATATATTTCTTATTTCTCCTCAAATTAAAATTAAAATTAAAATACTCTTGAAATATATAATTTATAGGACTCTACCATCTTCGACTTAGAAGAGTACTTACGCAATACAGTGAGATACATTTCGATTTTAATGGTTCATTTTATTTTTTGTCTTTATCGATGTCATGATGGTTTTATATGGTGTAACACCCTCAAATTTGGAAAAATGACTGATTTAAAAATTTCAGTATTACATCAATTGAAGGATAAATCACTTTCTATAATTCAATACTTAAAGTTCCTCAAATAACAAAATCTATAAAACATCTACAAAAGATTGGTCAAGTCTTATACTAAGACATAATTATAATCGGGTGTTACTAAACCCAAAAGAGTCGCAATCTCCGAATGCGGAAAACGTCACCAAGAGCCTAATCTTTATCGTGCCACTTGCTAGCACTCAAGTCCACATGTGTCGCTAGTACTAACCCCAACGATAACATGATGCACATGCGGACAAAGAAAAAGGGTTAGGCTTAACGCCTATTGAACTCAAGAGTTTATAACATATTCAAGATTGATTTGCAACTAAAAGATTTGCTTGATAAAATATAATTCTCAAAAGAAATAACCTTATTACAAAAGCAACATCTTTCCCAAATTTACCATTTCATAATAAAAGCTTTAGACCAAAAGATCGTTAGTAACGAAGACTTTAAATAGAAATGCCCAATGTACCAAATACCGAAACATGGTTAAGTCTCAATGATCCAACAATATAAATTATGGATAATATTTCATACTCTAAAAACGTCACCGAAAATAATGGATAAGACTCAATACCCAAAACAACACCTTTTGGTGATGGGGGAGACCCGTTTCCATGATTAGTGGCGGAACATAAAAGAAGGCCACACTCAAGTTACGTGGCATCTCTAAGAAGGGAAATCATGGTTAGCATCAACTCTATCTAAGTATTTAGCTTAAGGAGACAACAAGCATCAACCTTATTCAAGTGTTTAGCTTAAAAGACAACAAACATCAACCATATCCAAGTATTTAGCTTAAAAGGAAACAAGCATCAACCCTATCCAAGTACTTAGCTTAAAAGACAACAAACATCAACCCTATCCAAGTATTTAGCTTAAAAAGCAACAAGCACCAACTCTATCCAATTATTTAGCTTACAATACAACAAGCATCAACTCTATCCAAAGATTTAGCTTAAAAGGCAACAAACATCAACTCTATCTAAGTATTTTGCTTACAATACAACAAACATCAACTCTATCCAAGTATTTAGCTTAAAAAGAAGATGTGCCTATGGATCCGTTGCGTCTAGCCATAAAATTACACGACCCTAATTGAATGGCCAACGCAACCAAAACGTGTAATAAATCATATATTTATGCCATAAATGCATGTAACTCCAAAATCTCAACATTTGGTCATTTAGATCGGACAAGCGTCCATGAGACTAATTTTAGTCAAAACTGAGCAAAGCTCTATAACTCAACACTTATGCAATTTACTGGATTCATTGGTTGAGACACACTATTTTCCCAATTGAAATCATATTCATATACTTCCAAAATGTCCCATAATGCAATAACATGTTGTTGGGTCACCGATGATTTGGTGATGAACCTTCTCTATTATTTGATCGATCTTCTACAGGTTCTTTTGAAGATCTGAAATATGCTTCAAGTATTGGAGAATCAAAGACTATCCAATCAAGGGTTGTACATCAAAATGTGGAACTTTTGATGTACCAACTAACATTAATATTCAGATTACTTGCCGAAATCACCGGTGTAGATTGGTCACCGACCTGACAGATTGGTTCATCAGATAGGTCACCGACCTGACTGTTTGGGTCACCGATCTTGGATGAAGGTCACCGAAGTGACAGATGAGGTCACCGATGGTATGCATTGGGTAACCGATGAATTGGGTCACCAACTCATGCATAGGGTCACCGATAATGTGTACATGGTCACCGAAAATTGCAGTTGCCTTTACTTGAGGTTGTGATAACAAGTCACCAATATAAGGATGTACACTTGCCAACACTTAGTAAAAAATGAAGATCACCAAGCAATGTGTACACTTATCAATTCCAACCTTACAAGGCACTAACCGATGTGATACATGGTTCCATATATCACTTAGCAATTTTCAGAGATAAGTTCTTGACTCACAATAAATGCAAGATACGTGGGCAGCAAAAACTTGGGAAACAAACCGTAAATAAAGACATTCTCTTTTATTCTTATAAAAGGGATGTTTGTCTTTTAGCTAAAAGGTTTGATGGGACTTCACAGAGCATGAAGAAAAGGAGATAAAGTTATCTGACATTGCGTGCTACAAAGAATGGTTCATCCATTATCATAGTACAAAGGGAGTGGCCTCTTCCTTTGTCCAGCAGATACACTTCCAGCTAATGAATCCTTGACAGCTGTCCACATGCATCCCATGCATGGGCACTATAAAAGGAGATGAAATCCTTCCCATAAATCTCACGCTTTCAACAAATAGTCTGTGTGTTCATTTGTTTGATTCGGCAATCCTGTGTGTTCTAACAGTGTTAGATTAACTTCCTTAGTATACAAGTTAATTACTGTTAAATTAACTTCCTTAGTGTATAAGTTAATTTCATGTGTTTAAGTTTGTTAGAATAGTGTGTCTGTTCTTTTCCGCAACAAACTTCTGTGTGTAAATTTTTAATATTTATATTAAAAAGTTTAAAAAGAGTATATTCTATGTGTTTGTATTCAACCCTCCCCCCCCCCCCCCCCCTTCTACAAACTCTCTTTTAGTTAGCCATCTCTAAACAGGGACTAACAAGTGGTATCAGAGCAGGTGGTTTAAATCAATAAACCAGATCTGTGATGGCTACTACTCCTTCAAATGTTGATGGTGCTTTGCAGACCTCCTCCAGTAGTACATATGATTTAGGATCCTTGGCCAAACCTCCAAGGTTCAACCCAAGTAACTTTGGGTTATGGAAAAATCGTATGCTACTATTCTTGGAAGGGATCGATTGCAGGTATCCTAACATTCTCAGTGAGGGACCTATTGTTCCTAAAATATGGGCTCGCTTTGGCCCGCAAAAAACGCTGAAGGAAAAGATATAGAGTCAGATGATGAAAGGAGTGATAAAACTGGCAGGTATATCATCAAATCTTTAAACAAATTTAGTGAAGATGATAAACGCCTAGTTGCTCTAGACACTAAAGTCAAATCTGCTCTTGCTTTATCTCTTCCTGATGAAGTGTATCATTCTCTTCTAAACCTCTCCACTGCAAAAGAAATGTGGGACACTTTGAGTATCTTATATGAAGGTACTAAAGAAGTAAAGAAATCCAACAAGATCTGTCTTGTTAGAAAGTACGAACTATTCTCCCATGAAAAAGGAGAATCCATCTCCGTCTATTTTAATCGCTTTAACTGTCTGTTAAATGATCTCAAGGTTCTTGGAAAAGTGTATGATAACGAAGAGGTTCTCTGCAAGTTTATGGATTGCCTCCCAGACTTCTGGGTAACCATATGTACTTGCATTAAGCAAACCAAGGACTTAGAAATAATGCCTTTAACTGCTCTCTATGGAACTCTTCTCCATTATGAACAAACCAAGAACCTGAAAAAATCTCTCATAAAAGATATCAAATCTTCTTCTGTTGCTTTAATAGGTGATTCAAAATCTTCTTCTTGTGTTCCTAGAATCACGTATCCTTCTTCTGAATCTGAAAACGATATTAAGGAAGATTCATCTCACCTATCAGATGCGTACTATAGTGCTGCTAATGATGAGGGAGAAGAATCAACCATTGACATACTTTCTGATAGTATGACAATGATCGCTGGAAACCTTAAGAATAAAACATTTTCTTCAAACCGTTCTAAATTTCATAGAAAACCTTTTTCTCAAAAACCCTTTTCTGACAAAGCAAATGAAGAATGCTTCAATTGTGGAAAGAAGGGTCACTTTGATTCTGAGTGCAGATCAAAAGCTTCCTCTAATCTCAAATCTTCTTCTTCTTATGGCCATGACTTCTCCAAATCAGCTTCTAGGAAGTCTGAAGAGAGAAATAGCCACTCTTCTAAGGAAAATCCTGAATCAAAAGAAACCTCTAGATATAAGAAATACAAAGCTAAATATAAGAGGGAAAAAGAAAGGAACCAAAGTAAAGGTAAAACTTTGGTTGCTGAGACTCATTGCTAGGAAGATGAGCAAACTTCTGAAAGTGAGAGTGAATATGTCACAAAGTGCCTCATGGCCAAAATTGATGAGTTGGAAGACATGGAAAAGTCACTCTACACTACTCTCGTCTCTGCTGAGGGATCTGCTTCAGGAACAAAGCCCCAGGTACATCCCTTTACCTCTCTCTCTGATGATCAAAAGGTTGATGCCTTTGATTCTTTAACTATTGACTTTTGCAATTTAAAGGATCAAAAGAAAAAGGCTGACATGCACATTAAATGTTTAAATGATCAACTTCTATCTTGCTTTTCTAAACTCAAGGACTTTGACAAAATGAAAGCTGATCAAGAAAACCTAAGGTATTTAAATGACAGCCTTTCTGAAGAGAAAACAAAGATCTCCAATACTCTTGAAAAGGAACAGGAGGTTCTTTCTAAATGGACTAAATCTTCTAAAAATCTAGAAAAGATTCTTCTAGATCAAATCTCTTGTAAGGACAAGTCTGGACTTGGATATGGAAAAGATGATCCTCAACCTTCTGACCTTCCACTTCCATCATCTGAGTGTCAAGGCTTTCCTGCTGGTTTTCTTCTCCAATGACGATGATGATCTTTTAGATTACTCATCTGAGGATTCCACTTCTGTCCATTCAATAGATTTGTTAGACATGCTAAAAGTAGAGTCCAATGCCAAAAAGTTTGGAGTCTTTGTTAAAGCTAAAAAATCCTCTCCTAAGTCTTCAAAAGTTTTAACTCTTCCAAGCTCTTCTTCTTCTCCCAAACCTATCCAAATACTTTTAAACTCCATAAGTCTTCATGAGTCAAGGTACTCCCATGAGTCATCAAATGTTCCTGAGTATCCTTCTCCAAAAAGATTTTCTCCCCAAAAGAAAATTTTTTCTAAATCAAAATTTTCATCTAAAAGGAAATCTCAAATAGTTACTGATTTTATTCCTCGATCAGTGAACTTGAAGAAATCAAGAAATCCTGGTAAAGGCATTCTTGGGCCAAGACCAGGTGTCGGTCACCACCCCTCTTCTCAGTCATCAACTTCTGTTCAAAGTTTTAATAATATGGATTTCAAAAGGGCCTTTAATATAAAGAAATGCTACAATTGTGGCAACACTCTCCATCTTGCTAAAAACTGCCCAAAAGATCTTGATATCCGTAAAAACAAAATGTCTTCTAATCCCAAAGGACCCACCTCAAAATGGGTACCAAAAGTCTAAATTTGTTTTTGGGTGCAGGTACCAAACAAAGATCATATATGGTACATGGTCTTCAACTATGTGTGTGCTTGGTCTTTGATGTGCAGAATAAGATTGTACTTGCAGGAACCCGACTGAACGATGTATACATAATCAACATGAAGGAAAGTGCTATTGGAGAAGCTGTGTGTCTCCTCTCTCAAGAACTAGCCAAACAAAGTTGGCTGTGGCATAAAAGGTTCTCTCATCTAAACTTTAAAGCCTTGAACAAACTTTCCAACAAAGAGCTGGTTGTTGGAATGCCAAAAATAGTTTTTGAGAAAGAAAAGTTGTGTGGAGCATGTGAAAAAGGAAAACTCATCAGAACTTCCTTTAAAACAAAACAATGCTCATCTATATCTCAAGCTCTTCAAATGCTTCACATGGATCTGTGTGGTCCACTAAGCACACCTAGTCTAGGTGGTAAAAAGTATATGCTAGTAATTGTTGATGAATTCTCTAGATATACTTGGGTGTTCTTTCTAAAACACAAAAGTGATGCTGCTGAAGAAATCATCTAGTAAAAAATATGAATGGTAAACTGGTGAAATCTATCAGAAGTGATAATGGCACAAAATTCAAAAATGTTGCTCTACAAGATTTATTTGACTTAAAAGGAATATCTCAGAACTTTTCTGCCGTACGCAATCCTCAGCAAAATGGTGTTGTTGAAAGAAAGAACCGGACGTTGTGTGAGGCTGCAAGATCAATGCTGAGTGAATCCAAGTTGCCAACCTATTTTTGGGCTGAAGCAATTAACACTGCATGCTTTACTCAAAATAGGTCTACCATAGTCAAAAGGCATGACAAGACTCCTTATGAAGTTTTCCATGGTAGGAAACCTGCAGTTGACTTCTTCCATGTATTTGGCTGTGCTTGTCACATGCTAAATGATAGGGAACAACTTGGAAAATTTGATCCAAAGTCCGATGATGGAATTTTCATGGGCTACTCTCTCTCCTCAAGAGCCTTCAGAATCTACAACCTGAGAAGACAATGCATAGATGAATCTATGCATGTGAAGTTTGATGAGTTTGAAACATCTTCATTATCTTGTAATGAAGAAGAACTAAATCTTTGGATAAACTCATGTGTTGGTGAAATTCCATCTTCATCTCAACCCAATCCTTCAAGTCAACAAGATAACAACTATTCTCAGCCTCCCATAAACACCACCTTATCTCCATAACTTTCTCTTTCTTCTCTACCTCCTGAAACTGATTCTATAGGAGATCATACCCGCCTAAACACCATATCTCCTACTAACCTACCCTCACCATCTCAAATTCCTACCTCATCTTCTTCTCTACCTCCTCCCTTGCCTCCTGCACTAAAGTGGACTATGGATCATCCAATAGATCAAATCATAGGTGATCCTCAAGTTAGTGTAAAAACAAGAAGAGGCATAAGCAACCTGTGCTTATATGTCAACTTTGTTTCTATTATTGAGCCTAATTTGATAAATGAAGCCCTAGCTGATCCAAGCTGGGTAATTGCCATGCAAGAAGAACTCTCATAATTTGAGAGAAACAAAGTCTGGAAGTTAGTTCCTCGTCCATCCAACAAAACTATTGTTGGAACAAAATGGGTGTTCAGAAACAAAATGGATGAAGAAGGAACTGTTATAAGAAATAAAGCAAGGTTGGTTGCTCAAGGTTATCGACAAGAGGAAGGAAGTGATTATGATGAAACTTTTGCTCCTGTTGCCAAATTGGAAGCTATCCGAATATTTCTTGCCCATGCAGCTTACAAGAATTTTCGGGTATTCCAAATGGATGTCAAAAGTGCCTTCCTGAATGGTGAACTAGCTGAAGAAGTGTATGTGAAGCAACCACCTGGGTTTGAAGATCCAGTCCATCCATATCATGTGTATCGGCTAGATAAAGCTTTGTATGGACTGAAGCAAGCTCCTCGTGCCTGGTATGATACTCTCTCAGACTATCTTCTTAAAAATGAGTATATACGAGGCAAAGTTGACAACACTCTCTTCCTCAAGAAATCACAAGGTAATATCATTCTTGTTCAAATTTATGTTGATGATATTATTTTTGGAGCCACCGAGGAATCCTTGTGTGATGAGTTTAGCTCCCTCATGCAAAAAGAGTATGAAATGAGCATGATGGGGGAGTTAACCTTCTTTCTTGGTTTGCAAGTAAAACAGTCTCCAGAAGGTATTCATTAATCAAAGTAAATACATTAAAAATCTTCTGAAAAAGTTTCAACTTGATAGTTGCTCTACCATGAAAACTCTTATGGCTCCTCCTCTTAGACTCTATTCTGATCCTGATGGTGATTCTGTTAATATTACAAATTATAGAGGCATGGTAAGAGTCTTTTTTTTTACCTACAGAATAATATTATCGATCATTGAAATATTTGATAAAATAGTTGATTGGGGCCTCTTTCGGAGCATTTTCGGGGCTGTTTGAGGTCTGTTTCGAGAATGTTTAGAATGTGTTTAGAAATTGGTTTTGATCAATCCTTTCATCTCCGTCTAAAGGGATTCGATAGGGGTACACTGTGAGATAATAGGAGTATAACTTGGGTGGCAATCGAGTCCATATAAAACCTTTGTCACATAAACTTATGCTCACATTTCTCATATTATCGATTTGTTCAAGTTGATAAATCGTCGCTTTGTTTGAGGTTTGTTTCAAGGACATTTATAATCTGCTTAAAGTTATATCATATACCCGACCAATTGACAGATATAACTTTTCTTTATTTGATGGAAGGTTAGGGTCAATTTTATTGTAAAGTCGTATGCAATGCATAAAAGATGCCCGTTAAGGCGAAGGAGCATCCAAACAAGAAATATGACCCGTAAAGAATTGGTTTTTTGTAAAGGGGTATGTATTTCCATTGCTTTCCCAAGAAGGGCTCTCGTGGTTCATACCTTTTTTAGAAGGGGTCTCGGCTTAGAAGAGTCTGTGGCCCATGGGATAAAATCCCCAATAAGTAGTTTAAATCATTTTATCGATATGAGTGTTCTATATTGATAAAATATTTATTTTGAAACCATCTCTATATCAAATCGAGGCAAACTCTGAATACTAGATATGACCTGAGAATAACAAGGGTCAAGGTCGGCTAGCAAGACAATGGAGGATAAGCTTTATCGTCGAGATGCACCGGTTTAGACCATCTCCAACCCACCCCTATAAACACAAAAAATACAAAAATGAAGGTAATTTTATTTCCAACCCACCACTAAAACACAAAAATAAATGGGGCAAAATATTGACCTCCATATTTGAAGGTCAAAAAAGTAGACCACTAAATTTTTTATTAATATTTTATCTAAATTTTTTCTAATTATATATATACATATATAGATTAATATGTATTATATAAATAGTATAATAATAAATATATATTATTTTATTGTTAAAAGTGTTTTTAATGTTGTTTTTTTAGTGTGTGATTGGACATGGATTTTTTTAGTGTTTAAGGAACCACCATTTTTAGTGTTTTTTAGTGTCTGATTGGGTTGGAGATGCGCTATAAGAGCATCTCCAACAGAATCCCTAAAAAATTTCCAAAATGGAGAACTAAAATTTAAAATATCTAAAAAAAATTGCACCATCTCCAACAGATTCCCCATTTTGGAGAGACCAACATCAATTATAATATTAAAATATTACATCCATCTATTAAAATATTATTTCTTTCTCCAAATATTTGTTTTTAAATTTTCTTATTGGTTGTCTCATCTTGTAATCATTTTTGGGGTGTTCTTCAAATTTGGAGAAAAAAAAACGTTCTCTCTCCTACTTTCTCCATTTTGGAGATAGTTTTAGAGAAGCTGTTGGAGTTAAAAATTGGCTTAAAATCCTCATTTTCTCCAAAATGGGGAAGCTCTCTAAGGGGCTGTTTGTCCTCTGTAGGATGCCATTCAAAGGCTGATCTGAATCGTGCAGAGGCTTTATTCTGTTTGGCAAAAAAAAATGAGGCTCTGAAGGGTAACAAAAGCCTCTGGACAATAACAGACCAAAACCCTTGCGGAATGATCCAGACCTGCTATTCTTACCAAAATACCCCCTTCTTTTCTTTTCAGCGCCTCTATCACTCTCCCACAACATCCCGTTCGATTTCCACTCTCCATCGATTTCTCTCATCTCTCCCACTTCGAGCGCCGGCGACATCTCCGACCACCGTGCAAAGCTGCCATCCTCCGCCATTCTCAGGTATGTCCAAATCGATTCCTGATCAAGAAAGCAAACAATTTTTGACGCTGCTAAACAAATCGATTTTGAGCACCAAATGAACACATAACAAATCGAGTTTCTGATTTCTTCTCTTTTTGATTTCTCCAAATCGATGTTATGTGTTTCTCCCGATTGTTCCAGACTGCTTTCTTCTCTGTTCTCCAAATCGATGCTATCTAATTTCTTCTCTTCTCTGTTTATCGATGTTACGTGTTTCTCCCACCAGGTGTTTGAGATTTGGTTTGTGTGAGATTTGAAGGGTCAAAGTTCAATCTTGATAATTGGTTTATAATAACCGAAGAAAAGTGTGAAAATATGAAGTGGATTTGGGCATTGGATGTGCCAGTGAAGAGGAGGTCTCCGGCGAGGGTGAGGGAGAGGATTTGGGAATTGGAGTTGGGAACTGTATTTTGTATTTTGTTGTGAACATAAAGAGGGTTAAAATAGTAATTTGTTCTCATTCAGACTGTCTATTCAGAGCCGCTACCAAACAACTATTTTTCATTTTGCACTATATCATACAGAGCCTCTATACCATCCAGACCTCGATACCATTCAGCTCTATACCATCCAGCAACTACCAAACAGCCCTAAGAGCATCTCCAAAATAGAGAAAATAGGGATTTTAGAGATTTTGAGCATTGTTTTTGCTCCAACAACATCTCCAAAACTTTCTCCAAAATGAAAAAAGCATGAAAGAGATTACAAAAATCTCCAAATTTGAAGAATTTGGAGACATCTCTAAAAATGATTACCATAAGAGATAAATTATTTTTTATTATGTTTTACCAATAAGAAAAATGAAATTAAATATTTAGATAAAATAAATAATATTTTATTAAAAATATAGAATTTTTTAATAATATAATGAATTGTAATCTTTAAAATAAAGATGTTATTGAAATTGAATGTAATATTTTTTAGATATTTTTGATTTAAATCTCTATTTTAAAGAAAGTCATAGAAACTGTAGTTCCCCAAAATCATAAAGGGGTTGGTTTATTGACACCTTTGCTTACGCATGGAATTTGCCTCTTGTTTTTTAAAGGATTATCTTAAAGCACTCAGATAAAAGTTATCGTGTATTCCCTCCTCCTACTCTACTACTGCATATCACTATCCGATAGTGAACTGAAGAAGTAGCTCCTCCATGGAGACGATGCCCAACTCAAATCCAAATCCAAATCCAAATCCAAATCCGAGTTTTATGTCGAAAGAGCTACCCAAAGATGTAATCATCGACATCCTCTCTCGTCTTCCCGTCAGGTATATCCTCCGTTTCAAATCTGTCTCTAAAACCTGGTACGCCCTTTTTCAAAACCCTAATTTCATAGCCAAACATTTCCAAAATCAAAAAGCAATTCCTGATCTTGATGCATCTTTCCTGTTTACTCCTTACAATACCTCGTCCGACGGAACATCTAATCGTAACGTCGGCTTGCTTCTCTCGGAATCGGACAAATCAATCAAGATCCCCATTGGACTCGACATCCCATTCCTCACCGTTTCAAAACCCTTACGTGTCTCTGGGAGTATCAACGGCTTGATTTGTTTGAGTATTTTGCCGATTGCCTCCATTATCTTGCTATGGAATCCTGCTACCAGGGTTTTCAAAGATCTCCCTGTATCCACAATTGATCGACCTAAATCTGGCCCTATTAAGGTCGTTTTAGGGTTTGGATTTGATGAGGCTACCAATGATTATAAGGTATTGAGGATCGTGTATTATGGTTACCCATTGAACCAAGTGGAGATATACTCCATGACTACTAATTCATGGAAGGAGATTAAGACCCGTGTGCAGTTCTTGATCTTTGAAGCTTCCTGTAGTGTGTTTCTGAATGGGAAATTCCATTGGACTGCTATAGGGTTTGAGGAGATGCATGGAAAGAAGCTGATTGTGTGTTTTGATATCCGTCGGGAGGCTTTTAATTACATCATGCCCCCTGAGTTTGATTTTAGTGACTGTGATGGTGAGTCTAAAACCAGTTGGACTGTGGCAGGGATGAAGGAATCACTAGCGGTGATCGGTTCATCTGGTAATGGATCTGGGAAGAGGTTTGAAGTGTGGGTCATGAAAGAATATGGGGTGGTTTCATCATGGACTAAATATAGGTCATTTGAACTCCAAACTAAAGTAGGAAGGCCATTGGGGTGTGGATTGAAAGGTGAGTTTTTGTTGGAGAAAGATAACAATCAGCTGATATTGTATGATCCGGATTCACAAAGCATCAAGAATCTTGGCAATCATGGGGTTGCTTATTGGTCTGATGTTTTCAATCATGTTGGAAGTTTGCTACCGATCAAAGGAGGGAAGATTGCGGAAAGGACCAATTTATCTGCTGTTGTTCCAGACATCTTCTTTGTTCGAAAGATGGACCTAACAATCCAGTAACGCTGTAACTGCTGATCTTTATCTTTGGTTAAATGTTTCCTTTTAGATTATTAGCAAAGTTATCATGTTCTAGTTGTTGAAACTATTTCATATGCCGTATGCTGTTTGCAGTCCATCAATATACTTTGTTGGTTAGTTTTCTTTAACTTGCCAGAAAGTGGTATCAAATGGTAGTGCATTGTTTAAATGAAAGCTGCTGTTTTTGCTTCTTGATTTTTAGATGCCCATTGAATCAACGGTTAAAAGGGGCAACTTACTAGATCGTCATATTATTTTCACTCAATTAACTGTTTCTTCTTATACCATACTTGCAGGGCGATTAAGTTTATATAACTTATTGTTAAGAAAGAAAATATGAAATCTATGTTTGTAGAAAATAGAGATTACAAGTGGTTAAAGATGCTTTGCTAATTTGAAGATTATAAAATTCTCGTTTTTTGGTATAATTTGTTAAACTCAAAACTTTATTAAATTTAAATATTTTCGATTTTAAGATAAAGATGTTATTTTTTTAGATTTTATGATGAATTTTTGTGGATAAAGATAATGATAGTGCATTTTATCGTAATAGCGGACAATAGTTTATTTGAATGTGTTTATCTGTTGGTTTTTAGTTAGTATATAGAGTTCAAGGAGCTTTAAAAAGCTGTATGTATGCTATAATAATTTCTAAAATTGAATTTTAAAGCTCAATAAGTAGTTTTAGGAGTTTTTGCAAGCTTATGATAATGATATGTCAATATTTGTTTTCACAGAAATGACAAGTCTGCATAAATCTCACCTCCCGACCCTACTTCTGAGTGTGACATACACAGTGTTTTTGGTTTGTTTTATAAGGCAATATTCTTGTATTACGTATGATGTATATATACCGCTAGTTTTTTGCACTAAAACAAGAATAGGATGCTTTCACTGGATCCTACCATAAGTGTTGCTTTTTACAGCTACACCCAACACCATGACAAGAGAATAAAGCAGACTTCAAACAATTAAGAAAACGGAAGGAATCAATTCCGAATATAGAAGTAACTTTAATTCCTTATAAAATCCTCGTACATTAAAAAAATAGTTATATGCTAGTGTTATTTGTGCATACCATCTTTGTCTAGCAGCATACTTGTAATATGAACTGTCGTACCAACAATATCTTGAACACGGTATATTGGCAGCAGCATACGTATGAAGTATATGATGACGTCTCCTATGACAGGATTCATGTTTCTTCAATATCACTTGTTCCTCGCCCTATGCCTGTAAGTAATTGTTACTCCTTTCAATCTTGATTACATTAATTTGGAAATCTTGAAACATGTGACACAAGAAAACTTGTATCGTTTAAATTTAGTTCATTGGGTCTTTTAAAAAAATTGCAGGCAATGGGTCCGTTTGGGTCCATTCAGGACAGAGCGTATATAATGCCCACATTTACTAGGTAAGTCCTGTGATTTTTGATTTATAATATTTTTTCCCCTAGTATGCTTACTTAACTGGTTGGGATTACGAGTTCTTGGAAACTCAGGATTAGGGTAGTAGATTTAGGTGTAGGGACCAATAGCTAATGCGGATGAAAAAGAAACAAGTTAAGAGAGGTTGGGGGTGAGGTGTCGAAGAGTTATTGAGAGTCAGACGGTAGACGGAGGGATTTGTGGTTTTCTTTACTTATATATTTCAACGTCTTCTTTTCTGCAAAATAAATGTCCTCAATGAAATGGCATACAATTTTATAAATGTTTAATGGTTGCACCTTTTAAGCAACTAAATGACAATTTTAACCTTGATAATAGAGGGGATGAATTTCTTTGTCTCATAATCATCAAGTGTAGAATTGGAAAGTAGACAATTACTTTTGAAAGAGCACATTTAAAAAAATAAAACAAGACTAGTCTTGGTTTTTCTTTCTTTCCGCTCACAACAAGTTAGGGGTCTTCACGAAAACAACCTCCAATTTTGGATTGGTTATAGGTCTTGATAAGTTGAATGAATTACTAAAAGAAAGACAAGAAAAGTTTGATCCCTTATTTTCTAATACTCTTGTCTTGGGGGATATTTCAGGGCCACGTTTCAACCTCCAATGCAAAACCTAAATATGCCAGGAGATGTACAGCCGAGGCCAAGATTCAGCCACCAATCCTCTAGGACAAGTAATCCTACATCAACAGAAAATAATAAGCTTAGAAGAGAAGTCTACAACCCTGGATTAAGTCAATATAATAACGATGATGATCATAATTCTAGAGGAGCCAAATCACAAGAAGATGGTAAGAGATGTGCTGTCTGCTTAGATGACTTTGAGGCAAGAGAAATGGTGACATTGACACCGTGCAATCATATGTTTCATGACAAGTGCATTGTACCATGGGTGAAGAGCCGTGGCCAATGTCCGGTTTGTAGGTTTGTGATTGGTGATCCAAAAAAAGAAGGGGGTCGAACTAGTAACAATGAGGCATTTGAAAGAGAGTTTATGTCTTTTATAAGAGCCATGGAAGCTAGGGGTTAATGTGGTTGGGCTCATGCACCCACCAATCCCCTAGGACAAGTAAACGGAACGGATGATGACTAATTAAAACAACCAACCCTATTAAGCCAATATAACAACTATGATTATAAGAAGAGAAATGAGGCATAATATATAACATCTATGATTATAAGAAGAGAAATGAGGCATTTGAAAGAGAGCCATGGGAAGCAATAAGGATAAGGGTTAAAAAAGATGATCAACTTACCCTTTCTTTCCTGTGGCATCATTGCTATTTGCTAGGACTAGTGTATTATTATCTTTCCCAAAATAATTTGGTTTTCTTTTCCATCTTCAATGCTACTACGAATCTTTTTATAACGCTATGTTAAGTTATATATATAATATGTTATCTTTAGTTATATAAAATTCATGACATAGGATCGTGAGTTAAGGTGAGAATCCAGACACTTGAAAGGAGTTGATCTCATCCTAATCCTAATGTGCATCCAAGGATGGAGATCCTTTTTTTATGCTTCTCACCTTAACTCTTCTTTTCACCGGAATCCAACCCTAAAATTTATACTATATCAAGTGAGATTGGAAATTTATACTATATGTAGTGTTGTCTTTAGTATCATAAAGATTGTTTATTAACAACTGACATTTGAGATACATAATAAGTTAAAAACTAAAAAGAAAACATGTATATTATCTTGAAGTGAGGCATCAATCTTAATGTATATGAGGTGTATGTTAATGTACATGGTTTTAAGAAAACATGTATATTATCTTTAAGAAAATAGATGGTTTCAAGACCTCTAAATTGCAAGTCTGTTTATGTTCATGTCTACCTTGGTTGTTTAGGATAATAATCTGATAAGCCTCCAATTACGAATGTTTATGTTCATGCTTGTTTTGGCTGTCATGTTTCTGGTGTAATTAGATAATAATAACTAATTACACACCATGTAACTATTTTCTTATCCTCCACATCTAATTATACATATCATACCAATGACAACATAAATCATATAAACATGAATAGTCCTCATATCATGTAAATTTATATTTATTCCAATGGTACAAGGATCGACTATATACCATGCCCCATAACCCAAAGCAACATGCATCACAATGATCTCCTAACCAACTTAAACCATGGTGTAAGTTATTGATACTTTAAGTTTAAAATAAGCTCACTAATACACTTGAAACAGAGACTTGTGCGTGGAGCTCCGTTTTACACGTTTTTTGCCCGATTTTTACAACAACCTTATTAAGTATCCATCATACACAAGTCTATAAAATCACAATTGTAGTCTTTTAGGGAAAGAAAAGTTAAAATTCAAAATTTATAAACATATTTTCCTTCTATATTTTTCAAAAAGAAAAAAGTGAAAGCATGGAAACTCTAATTTCTCATAACAATTACAACTATAACTCTACTTTGTTTAATTAAATTGCTTAATTTAACACACACTAATTTATACAAGGTATGTTTTAAACTTTCAGAGCATCTTCAAGAATATTAAAACAAAAAATCAAACATCAAAATCTTTAAAAAGTATTATATTCAACTCAAACAACATCTTTATTTTGAAGATTACAAAATTCATCATATTATTAAAATATTTTATATTTTTAATAAAATATTATTTATCTCATTTAAACATTTAATTTCAAAAAAAATTTATTGGAAGAACATAATAAAAAAAAGTTTCTATTTCAATGTTTTCTCTATTTTGAAGAATGTTTTAAAGATGCTGTCGGAGAAAAAAGTTTTTTCAAAATCTCTATTTTCTCCATTTTAAAGATGCCATCGGAGATCCTCTTATCTTAATAGTTTAAATGCCATATCTCAAATATTGTGATGCCTGATTTATATATAAAATCGTGTAAAAATATAGCGTATATTAACCTAATTTCTATTTTATATAGGGTTTTTCCTTTTACACCCTCCTCTATGAATACATCTTACTCTATGGTGTATGTATTAACACTCAGAAAAAGTCAAAATAGACGTATCACTCTTAATTTAATTGAGGGACATAATATCGAGTAGGGTGTAAAAGATAACACCCTTTTATATAACATATTTTTATCTAAATATTTGTAATATTACATTTAAAATACCAAAAGTTTTTATGAATACATTGCATATAACAGAAATCATTTTTATTTATTTATTTATTATCATTTTTTGATTTTCTTTTACGAAGGTAGTAAAGTGACAGAGGTTGGTGGTTGCCGTTGCTATTCTGTTGTTCAATAAAACTCCCAAATCTACCTCCGATTGGAGAAGAATGGCGTCGCCGGCGGTCCAGCGTTCATCTGTTCAGCGCCTTCCGACCTTCAAAGACAGAACCACCGCATCCCCTGCAACCCCTTCATCTTCCTCCTCTTCATCACTCTTAGATTCCTTTGCCTCCGACCCTATTTTCTCCAAATTCCTTTCTTCCGATTTCGACTCCACCCGATTCTCCTCCGAGGCTCTCTCTTCCGGCACCGCCGCTGCTCGTGCCGAGAAGATCCAAGACGGCATCCGTCTCCTCGAGAAACAGCTTCGTTCAGAGGTCCTCTCTCGTCACAATGACCTTCTCTCGCAGCTCTCTTCCGTCAAGGATGCCGATTCCTCACTCTCCTCCATACGTTCTGCTGTTTCCACCCTTCAATCCTCCGTCCGCCGTGTCCGCTCCGAGATCGCCGATCCCAACCGTCAGATCCGATCTAAAACCCTTCAACTCTCTAACCTTCATTTCACTGTCGACCTTCTCCAATCCACTGTCCGTGTACTCCGTCTCTCCAAGAAGCTACGCGATGTGATGGCAGAACCTGAAACCGAGAAACTGGATCTCTCTAAAGCCGCTCAATTGCACAGTGAGATATTGCGTCTATGCAATGAGAATGACCTATCTGGAATCGTTCCTATCGACGAGGAACTGAAATGGGTATTCGAAGCAGGTCAGAGATTACGCTCTGAAGGTATGAAGGTACTGGAAAGGGGACTTGAAGGGTTTAATCAGGCAGAGGTTGGTGCTGGCTTACAGGTGTTCTACAATCTAGGCGAGTTGAGGGCAACAGTAGATGGGTTGATAAATAAGTATAAGACTCAGGGTGTGAAGAGTGTGAGTGTTGCCTTGGATATGAAGACCATATCTTCATCCGGAGGTGGTGGTGGTTTTGGTGGTCCGGGAGGTATACAAAGGAGTGGAACACCACAGTTTGGCAGCGGGGCTAAGGCCAAGGAAGCATTATGGCAGAGGATGGCTACTTGTATGGATCAGTTGCATTCGGTAGTGGTTGCTATTTGGCATTTGCAGAGGGTATTATCAAAGAAAAGGGATCCCTTCACTCATGCCTTGTTACTTGATGAGGTGATGCAGGTGAGTAGATACTTTTTTATCAGTTCTGCTATTTGTTTATGCCAATGAAATTTATATATTGATTTAGTATCATTTCTTTGAATGGCCCTAGCTGGTTCTTGGATGAGTATATTCTGTATGTTCCTGGCTTAAATTAGAAAATTGTTTGTTGTTTAACAATCATGTATCAGGCAAGGAAGCTTGAAAATTGGTGAATCTTCCTTAAGAAATTTACTCTTCTGTATCATCCAGGAAGGTGGATTTGAATAAGTTTGATATTACTAATTGGTTGTGATGACATTTTGTTTTTGCTGGTATCATCTACCAAAATCTATCCCTTAACCATATCCTTTGTGAATCTATTATATATTGTGGATAACGTTTAATTGTCCACTTGATTTGGTGTTCTTTTTGGCTACTTTCACTCCTAGTCCTAGCCCTGCCTAGCGCTTTTTAAAACACCATTTAGTGCATCTGCTTAATCCCGGCTAAAACCTATTCAACTGCTAGGTATTTGGTCGTTTGCGTAGCTCCACATAATGCTTTTTAGAACACTGACTGAACTGTTTTTTATCCCCTTTGTTTAGGGATCATGATGCATCATCGTATGCCACTGGTTTGTTAGTCTAATTCTTTACAGTATTATGCCTCCTATACCATGGGTCCTTTGGTTAAATGAGTTTTCATTTAGGAGCATGACCATATTATGCCTCCAATATCATGGGTTCTTTAGAATAGTGTGCTCTTGTAAAAACTTGAAAATACACTAATAAAGGCTTAGATTCTTAAAGTCAGTTTTGTATGTAGAAGGCTGGTTAGCTAAATAGCCCCCTATACAATTGATGAGTCTTGTTTAACATTCTGTGGTTATTTCTTTGTAGGAAGGTGATCCTATCTTAACTGCTCGTGTTTGGGAGGCAATTGTAAAATCATTTGCAAACCAAATGAAATCTACTTTTACAGCATCGAGCTTTGTTAAAGAGATTTTTACTGTTGGTTATCCAAAGCTCTTCTCTATGATTGAAAATCTTCTTGAAAGAATTTCACGTGACACAGATGTGAAAGGAGTTTTACCTGCCATAACAGTAGAAGGTAGAGATCAAATGGTTGCTGCCATTGAAGTGTTTCAGACAGCATTCTTGGCCCTATGCTTGAGTCGCCTATCAGATCTCGTTAACAGCGTATTCCCTATGTCAAACCGTGGTAGTGTTCCCTCCAAAGAATATATCTCGAGAATTATATCACGTATCCAGGAAGAGATTGAAGCTGTTCAATTAGATGCACGCTTGACACTTCTTGTCCTGCGTGAGATCAGCAAAGTTCTGCTTTTGCTTGCCCAACGAGCCGAGTACCAGGTACGTTCACGTTCACACTTTTAGTTTAAAAACTAAATTGTAATCCTGCACTTTGCATGTTTTTATTATTTCCCATTTTTCACACAAAATAATGAATTCAGATTAGAGAACAAATATTTATTTTGTAGTTCCTAGGTTGTATGAAAAGACATGATACTTGATGCAGTGTGCTCCATATACCACTATCCAAGTGGAACCATCATGGGAAAAATTCCTTGGCCTTTGGAAGACTAGCATCCTTAGTTACACCTGCTATCTATAGTTAACTCATTTGGTATCCACTTGTCAATCATAGCCTACCCTACCTCTTTATATGCCTTCCTGTTAAGTACCAGTATCCTCATATGGTGTGTTCAAAGGTCTTGGTTAGCTTTAAACAACTCAGTCAGAATGAAAGCAGGTTATAGTTGCTTTTGTCTTTGGTTGCTTCTGTATTGTTTTTTTGTTCACCCTGTGATAACATAATATGAGGAGGGATGTAGAGTTAGAGGGGGATAATGTTCATCATGCTATGCTGAATAATTACTTGCACTGAAGACCTTGATTTGGATTATCCATTTGATTCAACTTCTGTACAAATCAAATAGTTAGGAAAGGTTTATGCATGATGTCATCTTGAAGACAATATTGGAATCTCTTTTAGAGTCTTTACGATTATTACCAGCCAGTATGATGTGAAGAAAAACTATTATTTATAGAGGTAAAAGCTTCCATGTTTTTGATGTGTCAGAATGCCTATAAGGTCTCCTAGTTCTGTAACGATGCAATTGATGAAGGATTATCTGCTCCTTTTTTGTTACTTAGTTGAAAATTTGATTTTCTTGATCTACTGGAAGGGTAACTAAGATGGATATACAATTAGTCCGAATATGTGTATATGCCTCCTCTTGGGACATTAGGTTTCTTAGTCTACAAACCCTACCCTTCCCTATTTAAAGATGTAAAGCTTAATATACTCACAGTTTTCAAGGGACTTTTCTCAATATCACCCTTGGAATATGTTAATACTCACACTTCTCTGCTGTTTGTCTCACCTGCATCCTTGTTCTTTTTTTTTTGTTTTGGACGACGGGGGTCTTCATGGAAACAGCCTCTGGCAAGGTCTGCATACATCCAGACCCTACCTCTGTATTGGGTTCGTTTGGTTTGGTTTTAGTTTTTTGGAATATTGTTCTTAGAGATAGGCTTATATACGTCGTATAGATGCAGATAACATCTTATAAATTTGGACGGAGTTCAACTGTAGATGCCAAATAAATCAAGTAAGCTAAATAGAACTTCCCTGAAAAAGAAATATTAGAGTCAAAGCTATGCTGTTATAGCGGTCAAAATACAAAATAAGGGCCAGGATTGATATTTGAAATAGCGGTGGTATAGCGGTTCATATAATATTTCTTAGAATTATATATAATGCATATATATGTGTGTGTGTGTATGCATACATAACCATATTATATGCGTTGATTAAAAATATAGTTTCAACATCAAAACATCAACTTAAACAAGTTTCACAAAACAAAGTAGAAAAAGTGTTCATAAATGTGCTAATCAAAATAAAAGCCCCAAAAAAGACAAAAATGTAAACATTAGATTCAAAAAGAGACCCAACTGAGAATATCGGTATTACGGACCACTATTTAACTCAAATTGCGGTAAGTTGCGCCGCTATTATCGAAACCGGATTTTCCACCTCTATTTTGCTTATGACTGATAACCGCTATTGCGCCACAATAAATAGCATAGAGTCAAAGATGATATACATTGTGATAGGTACTGAATTTATGAAAATGAAGGCTGGCTGAATATTATTAGAAATAAAGGATAGTGGCCCGATTCGAGAGGGGCACGGTCTCCAATTACAAGAACAAGGAAATCAAAGGGTAATTATGCATGCCTATAATGAAAAACTAGTCACTTATTTATACTAATCAAATACTAGAATTATGGGCAGAAATTAAGTGCAGGATTCCATATTATTAATTAAATTGATTGCCTAAAATCACTCAGTGATTTGATCGAGAGGATTCACCGGTTTCCAAAGATAGAACACAAATGTCCCTTATTTTCACCGTGACTCGATCTTTCCTTCTTGAGTATACTTTCAATGGTGGATCTTTATCATTACTTCCCTCCCGGTAAAACGTCTTGTCCTCAAGGCGGAATGTAGGGAATTGCTCAGCCATTAGATCATAGGTTTCCCATGTTGCTTCTTCTACAGGACGATTACACCATGAAATCAACAATTCGAGGACAGGTTGGCCCGCTTCATAGACCCATCGATGAGTGATGACCGAGTTAGGTTGTAAATCAATTTCCCAGTCTTTGGTAATGGGTAATGGGATAACTGGTATTGAAGAAAAAGAGCCACGGGCAGGTTTAAGCATCGAAATATGAAATACCGGGTGGATTCTAGCTTCGGGTGGTAGTTCCAACTCATAAGCAACTGGACCCACTGCTCTTTTAACACGATATGGTCCAAAAAATCTTGGAGACAGCTTCTCATAACGACGTTTGGCCAA
This sequence comes from Silybum marianum, assembly GCA_036898165.1. Lineage (NCBI taxonomy): Eukaryota > Viridiplantae > Streptophyta > Magnoliopsida > Asterales > Asteraceae > Silybum > Silybum marianum. The sequence continues at coordinate 53,173 of CM072531.1, read as the reverse complement.
AGTCTTTTGGCGATATGGTTGAATCTTCAAGAATACATAATCACCAACCTGAAATGTGAGTTCCCGTCGCTTCTGATTTGCTTGGTTTCTCATTCTGTCTTGGGCTTTTTGGAGGTTTTGGCGAAGAAGCTTTATCATATCATCCCGGTCAACTAACTGTTGTTCCAGCTCTGCGTTTTTTGTGTCGCCTGCTGCATAGGGGAACAGTGAAGGGGGTTCTCGACCATACACAACAGAGAATGGGGTTGTGCCGGTGGCCGTGTGGTACCCTGTGTTATATGAATATTCGGCCCAAGGTAAGTACGCACTCCATTTGGTTGGTTGCTCACTTGCAAAGCAACGTAAGTAAGCTTCTAGGCAGCGATTCAGAACTTCGGTTTGACCATCCGTTTGAGGGTGGTAACTTGTACTCAGCTTTAATTTTGTCTGACTTAATCGGAACAATTCTTGCCAAAAGTTGCTGAGAAAGACAGCATCTCGATCAGACACGATGGATCGGGGAAAGCCATGCAACCTGACTATTTCCCTACAGAAAACCGTTGCTACTCCTTTAGCCGTATAGGGATGGGATAAGCAAACAAAGTGAGCATATTTGCTTAAACGATCCACTACAACTAAAATAGTATCAAAACGACTAGATGGTGGTAATCCAACGATAAAATCCATGGAAACGTCTTCCCAAATCTGATTGGGAATGGGTAGGGCTGAAGTAATCCTGCTGGAGCCGACGTCTGATACTTCTGTTGCTGACAGATTACACATTGCTGGACCAACTCCCTGACCTCCTGTTTCATCTTTGGCCAATAGTAACGAGAAGAGAGTCTTTTGTAGGTTTTTAAAAAACCTCCATGACCACCGATTGCAGTGTCGTGTGCCTCTTGTAATAGCTTGAGTTTGAGATTGTGTATCTCCGGAATCACCATCCGTCCATGATGAAACAAAAGCTGATCCACCAGCGAGAAATCAGGGACGGATGAAGGGTCGGTTTGCAACTTCGTAATCAGTTCGCTAGTGAATGAATCAGTCTGCAATCCTGCCTTAATATCAGCCACCTCAACACAAAAAGGGACGATAAGCGTTAATAATTCTCCCGAGTGGGGTCGGCGAGACAGGGCGTCTGCCCCCTTGTTCTCTTTCCCAGCCTTATGAATAATTGAAAAATCATAAGGCATGAGTTTTAACAAAAGTCTTTGCTGCTCTGTAGTGGTGATGCGTTGTTCTAATAAGAACTTAAGGGTATAGTGATCGGTGCGAATGAGAAAACGTCGGCCAAGCAAGTAATGGCTCCATTTTTGGACCGCGAGGACTACCGCCAAGCAAGTAAAGCGGTTAGATGGGGAGAATCCTTTACTGAAATAAGCCACGGGGTGGTCCTCTTGTGATAGTATCGCCCCGACCCCATCTGATGATGCATCACACTCTATAATAAAGGGTTTAGAGAAATCTGGTAACCTCAAAATAGGTGTAGTCAGCAGCGCCTGTTTTAGGTCATTAAAGGCCTTAAGGGCTGCCTCCGACCAAAGGAACCCGTCTTTCTTGGTCAATGCAGTAAGTGGTCGGGCTATAAGTCAATAATTTCGGACAAAACGCCTATAATAGCCGGTTAACCCAAGAAAACCACCTCTTTTACTGTTGATGGAGTGGGCCACGATTTTACTGCTGAAATCTTTTCTTCCTCCACACTAACTCCTTTCGAGCTGATTACATGTCCTAAAAACACAACTTGTTCTTGCCCAAAACAACACTTCGATAATTTGGCAAAGAATCGGTTGTCATGCAGCAATTTCAAGACCTGTTCTAAGTGAGACTTGTGTTGCTCCATACTTGAGCTGTAAATTAAAATGTCATCAAAGAAAACAAGTATAAAACGCCGTAAATAAGGGCGAAATAAATCGTTCATAACAGCTTGAAACGTGGACGGAGCATTAGTTAAGCCAAAAGGCATAACCTTAAACTCGTAATGATCCGAATGGGTACGAAAAGCTGTCTTTTCAATATCCGGGGCTATCACTCGGATTTGATAATAACCCGATCGCAAATCGAGTTTTGAAAACACCGTAGCTCCATATAATTCATCAAGCAACTCGTCAATGTTAGGTATCGGGTATTTATCAGCTATAGTTATCTTGTTAAGAGCCCGATAATCGACGCACATCCGCCACGTATTGTCCTTCTTCTTCACTAGTAAAACCGGGCTTGAGAAAGGACTTGTACTCGGTTGTATAAAGCCGGCTGCCATCAATTGTTCCACCTGTTTTTCTATCTCAGCTTTTTGGGAGTGAGGGTAACGGTAAGGGCGGATATTGGGCGGGGTTGAGTTTGGTAAAAGCGGGATTGAATGATCTTGTGATCTAACAGGGGGTAAGTCTTGAGGTTCTTCAAAAACAGCCATGTATTGTGTAACAATAGGCTGAAGTGGGGCTGGTATGCATGGTGGATTTTCTGGATCAATGGCTAGGTGTTGAAAACTGGCTGATTTTTGGGGTCCGGATGCAATACCTTGTAACTTGTATTGTTTCCCGTCTATTGAGAAAATCATGAACAATTCCTTCCAATTAGCTTGGACCGTATTTAATGTGGCTAACCATTGAATACCCAAAACTAGATCAGCTCCACCAAGAGAGAAAGGATGGAAATCTTGAGTGATCTTGAGGTCATTAATCTGTACAGGAAGATTTTTGCAGATTTGGCCACATCGAATTACATCCCCGTTACCGATTTGAACACCGAATGGTGATACCGGTTGACGGGTCAGCTTAAGTGTATTGACTAAAATATCCGAAATGAAATTGTGGGTAGAACCACCATCAATTAAAATTAAAACCTTGGTAGAATGAAGCATACCATGGACCTTCATCGTGGTAGGATGAGATTTCCCCAGAATAGCATGTAACTGATTTCAGCAGTTTCTTCTTGATCAAAATCGAGATCGGTCAGATCTCTTGTTGGCGAATCTTCCACATTCTCATCAGCCTCTAAGACCTTCAAAGTACCGGTTTTGCAACGATGACCCGGTCCGTATTTATCGCCGCATCTGAAGCATTCCCCTTTTAGGAATCGGGTTTGTTTCTCAGCTTCAGAAATTCGGGAAGTATTTTTTGGTTGGGTTGAGATGAAAGTTGCTGGTTTGGACTCTGGTTGTGAGGGTTTCGAGTTTGGGGGCCAAGAAGCACTTTTCCCGGGTCGGTGGGAAATGAGTTTAGATTCAAACTCCAGAGCCAAACTCATGGCACTATATACTGTACGGGGCTTGTGAATTCGTACATCGGATTTTAATTCATCTTTGAGGCCGTTTAGGAATACCCCTAGAAGGCAATGGTCGGGCCAATTTGAAACCCGAGATGATCTCTTAACAAACTCCTGCCGATATTCGTGTATCGAACCAGTCTGTTTAATGCTACAGAGAAACTCATCCGGGTTCTGAAACTCTGCAGGGCCAAAGTTTCTGTTAAATGCTTCGACTAGTTCTTCCCAAAAAGTGATCTGATGATCGCTCGAGAGCCATGAATAGAGATCCAAGGCATCCCCTTCCAAATGCATTGAAGCTATCTCAACTTTCTCTTCATCCGGTATTTGATAATACCTGAAATATTTTTCGGCTTTCAACAGCCACCCTCGAGGGTCTCCGCCACCGAAAATCGGGAAGTCAATTTTTTTATAGGGTCTATGTGGCTGCCGACCCCTCCAAAAACTTTCCTCTTCGTCATTCTTGCTTCCTCTGGATCGTTCTCCTTCCTTCAGAGCTGCTATATCTTCCTTCATCGTTTCAATTGACTCCAATTTCGCGGCTATGGCAGCCAATTGAGCGGCTATGACGTCGGATGGATTGTTGCTGTCGCTATTCCGGGTCACCACCATGTTTCGATTTCCCGGCAATGGAACCAAATGATAGGTACTGAATTTATGAAAATGAAGGCTGGCTGAATATTATTAGAAATAAAGGATAGTGGCCCGATTCGAGAGGGGCACGGTCTCCAATTACAAGAACAAGGAAATCAAAGGGTAATTATGCATGCCTATAATGAAAAACTAGTCACTTATTTATACTAATCAAATACTAGAATTATGGGCAGAAATTAAGTGCAGGATTCCATATTATTAATTAAATTGATTGCCTAAAATCACTCAGTGATTTGATCGAGAGGATTCAGCCGGTTTCCAAAGATAGAACACAGCTGTCCCTTATTTTCAGCTGTGACTCGATCTTTCCTTCTTGAGTATACTTTCAATGGTGGATCTTTATCACATTGTCAATAACCATCCATTAAACGAAGTATATATATCAAGTGTGACATTGTTGGGTGGTAAAATTTCATTGAAATAAAGATATTGATGATAAAAACAGACAAATAACATGAGGTCATGAGTAAAGCATAATTGCAATTTGCATCACCACTGAATGGATGGGCTCACCAATGAGAGCTATAAGATCTTAGGGATGTAATAATAAAATTGCAGATGAATCAATTTGATTAGAGTTTTCTATACTTTATCATTTTGAATTTTGTTCCACATGTTCCTCGAAAGAGTCCATATTTGACTTTTTAGTAACAAATGCTTACATTTGAACTTCAAAAGTTAACAAGATTTGCCCTGAAAGCCACATTAAGTCATATATTAGTAAGTACTAGTCTATCAGAACAGAAATTTTAGAGATAAAAAAAGCAAATACATATATTGAACCCTGAATGTGGAATCGAGTGTATGAGCATAATAAAATTATAAATAGATAGTTAAGTAGGAGTTCAGTACCGAGATAATAAGGCCTTGTTTGACAACCATAAGCTAGCTTATCTTTTGAACTTATTGAAAAACCCCTGTTTGATAAGCAGTTTCCGATAAGCTACATCCGATTTTTTTCACTTTCTGTCAATTATGCCCTGACATTGTCATATTATCGTCATCTTGTTTGTTAGCCAACAACTAGGATCACTGGCCCAATGGTAACCTCTTAGGTGAGAAAGTGTATTTGTCATATATAAAAATATCTAAAAAGACTAGTTTATTCCAACAACTAGCTTTTCAGCTAACAATAATTTGCCAAACATAGCCTAAATAAATATTGGTGATTTGTAATAATTAACTAGTCAAAATTTTATCATATCTGTCTTTCTCTCTTTTTGATACAATTTTCACAAACAAAAACAACCGCGTATAGTTAATTCTTTTGTGGGATATACTGTGCTCATTGTTTTATAAATAGTTATATAATTGAACATTTATTTATTTGACTGTAGATATCAACGGGACCGGAAGCACGTCAGATAACGGGTCCCGCTACCGCGGCTCAAATTAAGAACTTCACACTCTGCCAGCATTTACAAGACATCCATGCGAGTGTATCTTCGATGACGAAAGGATTTCCGACGATTGCATCAGACGTCTTGTCTCCTTCACTCAACACCATATACGAAGTTGCCTGTGATTCAGTAACGTCTTTATTCCAAACTATGCTCGACCGTCTCGAATCCTGCATCTTGCAAATCCACGATCAGAATTTCGGTGCTCAGGGTGCCGATGCCGCAATGGATAACAACTCCTCATCTTACATGGAAGAACTCCAAAAATACATAACTCATTTCCGTAGGGAGTTTTTGTTACGATTATTGCCATCATCATCATCATCATCGGCTAAAGTCGTCATCTCGGTTGGGACGGAAACTATTTGCACGAGGCTAGTCAGAAGCATGGCGTCTCGTGTTTTGATATTTTTCATCCGTCATGCGTCGCTGGTTCGACCGCTTTCGGAATCCGGGAAGCTGAGAATGGCTAGAGACATGGCTGAGTTGGAACTAGCCGTGGGTCAGAACTTGTTCCCCGTGGAACAGCTTGGTGCACCGTATCGAGCCCTGAGAGCGTTACGGCCTGTTATTTTCCTGGAAACGTCGCAACTGAGTGTGTCGCCGCTGGTTCAGGACTTGCCGCCAAGTGTTATACTTCACCATCTTTATTCTCGAGGTCCCGATGAGTTGCAATCACCGATGCAGAGGAATAAACTTACGGCTTTACAGTATTCGTTATGGTTGGATTCTCAAGGGGAGGAGCAGATTTGGAAAGGAATCAAAGCGACACTTGATGATTATGCTGTTCGTGTGAGAGCACGGGGAGATAAGGAATTTACTCCCGTTTATCCGCTTATGGTAAGTATCGGTTCATCCATATCGGAAAATCGGAAACCCAACACACCTAAATAGATTTATTTATTTATTTTTTACTGTTTTGTATGTTACCTTTTTCCTTGTTATTTGTTGTTAAGTTTTTGTTCATTATATATACACTTTTGCCGATAAGAAACAATTGTTTTACTGTTTCTGTTTGGAATAGAGTTTAGGTTTGTGTATATTTACCTTCCCGACCCTACTTTCAAATTAGTTTTTTTTTTTTTTTAATAAAAGTTGGATTTGATAAGTTTGTTGTTAAAAGATAGTCGATATCGATTTTAAATTTTATAAATTAATAGAGGTGTGAAAGTGAAACTATATATAATAAGGTGAAGTAAAAAATATATATATATATATTAAGGAATTACTTTCTCCATTATAAAATAAATCAATTTATGCGGACTTCAATTAATATACCATAAAGGTTTTTAAGGTTAATAGATCTCGACTTGCATCATCTTTTGACCACTCATAAGTCATAAGGCGTGTTGCGTGTTGCGCTACTAAATGAAAGAAAGTGTCGGTCAAATAAATTACAAGGAGGGATGATAGAGATATGAGTGGAAGAAACTTTTTTTGTTTTTCTTATTTCTAAACATACACAAAAAATTAATATTATTCTACAAGTGGTCCGTCTTAATTGGTTAAATTCGGTTCTTGAAGGATTCAAAGAATGTAGTGAAAATCTCTTCTTTCCTGGATTTAAATCCAATTGATGTCAAATCTCTCATAACTATGAAGGTTCACTTGCGATAATTCCAGACAATAAATGGTCGTTGAGGGGATTAGTCGGTGCACATACATTGACGGATCTAGAATCTTTTATAGCTGCGGGCACACCAAAAGGTGTAAAAAAAAACTCCAAAACCGATAACTCAACCAGACAAAAATGGTTTCAGATTCGGTTAACAAAATAAAAATAGCTTATTTGGTTCGACTTTCGTTTAATTATTTTAAGTATTTCGGTTATACACTGCACATGATACTATTATTTATATATTTTACTAGAGATAAACAAAAAAGCCTCGACCCGAAAAACCCATCCTAGTAAGCACGACCCCTGACCCAAACCAAGCCAATAAGTTTGATTGAGCCCGAGCCTAAGCAAGGCCAAAAAGCCTGATTAGACCAAGCATACTTTCAAAGACCCGGTTATGCCCCAACTGGAAATAACCCTAAAACCCATCTTGAAATAACCCAATGGACTCGTTTCACACCCAACCCAAGGTCCAACTTGAGCTTTTGGAGTTCTTTTTTTTAAAGGGTATCCTAGCATTTGCCCAGACTAATCTCTGACAATTTTAAGAACTGCTAAAGCATGCAGCCCTGAGATAATTCCTCAGTGGCCACAAGTTGTTTGCGCCTGGATTCGAACCTAGGGTAGATGGGTTATCTAGCCTCATCCCCACAAGCCTTAACCGGTACGCCACAAGCCTTGTGGTCAACTTGACCCGGAAATAGTTTGGAGTTTGGAGGGTCTGAGCCTTGTGCATTGGTATGCAACATCCCATGTCAACCCGGCGAAAAACATTTCTAAAGGTCTTATGTTGCTTTAAAGTGTCTCTCGTCTTTTGTTCTATCTTTCTAAGGATCAGTTGGCCGACTCTAACACTACTTAGAATGGTATTATTGTATGTGTCTTTGGTAATCAAGAAAGGGTGTTTGGATATGTTTTTTAAGTGATTATTATAACTTTAAATAATCAATTGCTTAAATGAGTGTCTAGTTGTGATTTTTTAAACTCAATATTGTTGACTTGAAATCGCAAAAACAAGTTATATTGTTTGAATAAAGTGATTTTGATTAGCTAATTATAGTTTAGTGGGCGAATATACACTTTTGATCGGTTTTCGTATTAACAAGTTGAATATTAATAATAAGATGTTATAACATACAACTAAATTATTTAATGTTTATCAGTACAAGGCATATTGATTTAAAAAATCTTGAGAACCAAGTATTTATAATGGATATGATTATAGGATTGGGTTCACTAAGAAGTCTCCCTTATCTTGAAAAACATGAGAACTACTTCATGGTTGTCAGTTGTGTTTTTCTGTGTTTGATTGAAGAGTGTTGATCATGCATCATGTTTGTAAAGGGGAAGGCAATCTCGTCATTTGGTTTTTTTGCATCTGAGCACCTTAACATAGTAGCCATACGAGAGCTTGGAATTACACCCTAGAAGGAGCTAGTCAAAGCTCGCTTTCCTTCATCAGATGGATGAAGTTACCCAATGTCGAAGTGAAGTTCCTTGTCTCAGCGTCCACCTTCCTATTGGAAGGGCCCATTACTTTGGCAAAGAAGGCCCTACTTCAGACATTCAATCAACCGATTTGGACAAAAAGTAGTCTAATTCCACATCTCTTAGGGGCACTGAGTATATGTTGTAAGTCCTTGCTGTGTTAGCTAGGCCACCTGTCTGAAGCGTTTGCATGGTAAGACAGATAAGATAGGTTAAGAAATGTTAATGTTTGTCAATTTACGTTAAGATGTGTCAATGTTCATTGTTTTTCATGTTAAGATATGTTAAAATTGCATGTTAAAGCGTGTTCAACTATGTTCATATTTCTTAAGATCAATTAAGGTATGTTAAGGTTTAGTATTTTTCATATTAATATTGGCATGTTAAGTATTTGATGTATGTCAAGCTTCGTGTTCTCTGCATCAATGTCATCGAAGTTCCACCAAGCCATTCTACGTCCTTTTTTGTGACGGGACGTAATTACGTAAAATCAAAGAGTTGAAGTCATCCGAGGGAAACAAGAGGTTATCATGGTAAAAGAGTTCACGTGATCCCATGTTTGTCATGACAAAGTCCATTTCTTTTTACAGATGAAAGATCGTATGAGAATATAATTTAAGGTGAGAAGCGTGAGAAGAGATATGGACCTTGATCACTTTTAACCTCATCACCATTGCATGAATTGTGTTTCTTACTGGAATGAAACTGGTGCATCTCATCAGTGTTAATCTTCAATAGGATTGATCTAATGGTGAAGATCTATTTCCTATGCGTATAACCATAACTTTCATTCTCATCGGAAGCTAACATTCGTTTACAAACCCAATAATTAATACAAATTTATAAAGTAGTCTTGATATGTTGTTTTATTATATGAAACAACCCATGTGAAAAATGCACTGTTTGTACAAGAAAGATTCATATGTAAAATGTTAAGAAATGTTTATAGTTATGAAGATTTCACATATGAAACAATATTGTATAAAAGTTGAATTTTCACAAAAATTAACGTATGAAAATTAGTTTATAAATTTTTACGAATTATTAGCTTTGTAAATAATTATGCATCTATCAAAATATCCATATACATTTGGCATCATGTGACACCGATATGTTCTTGTGAGACCACCTTTTTACACTTGAAACTTCAAACAAAATACTGTGAATATAACTTTCACATTGTTTTTCATGTTGTGAAATTTCAAGTGTAAAAATATGGTCTCACGGGTCTTCTAACAAGAGGTTGGTCTGACGTGAACCCAACCCTATCCACATATATATTTATTTCATTGATTGTAAATAATTTGATTTATCAATTCTTTAAGATTTATGTTAAGTGTGATTATAAATATTTGATTTATCGATGATTTTAAGTATTTAGGCATCAATATCATTGATTGTCGATAGAAACGATTATTATTTGAGAAGAAAAACAAGAGATAATTAATTGAATTGAAAGCAAAGATAAATTTAAACATCCGTAGAAGAAGAGAACACGTATATCATTCCAAACCACATTCCTATCCTCTTTATACCACTCCATCTCTTCCATCTTCTTTCCCAAATCACCCCTTCATCTTCATCTTCATTTTCATTTTCCTCTGAGAACAAAGGTACTACTTTCTGTTGATACTCTCTTCCTTTTTTTTAACTTCAATTTACTGGATTTAGGCATCATTCTTCTTCTGTGATTACCAAGTATATTGCACATATTTGGTATGCGTTTCTTTTTCCTTTTTTCTTCTTCGTTTTTGCATAAAACCCTCCTAATTCAACCCTAACCGAATCTTCTTAGTGTTGATTTACTTCCCAAGTCACGAGAAAATAGCAGCGATTTCGTTTTGGATGTTTGCAGAGATCCTGTTTTTGGAAAATTACCCAAATTTCAGTTGCTGTTTGTTGCAAAATTATTCATCTTTTATTTTGTTAATATTGGATTGGATTGGATTGGATTGGAGGGTGTGGTAGATGTTTGATTAATGGTCTGTATTTAGCTAAATGCACTAACAATGCTATTTTCATGGGGTGGAGTGGAAGGAGAGTAGCTTTTTCATTCGTCTCACTATATATTGATAATTGGTACTTTCAAGATCACCACGAACAACCTTGTAGAATTTTAATGCAATTTCACAATAAGTTCTGGGTCTGTTTAGGCATCTACCTACCCTACCCTAACATTTACATCTTATTTTCCTGCCCCTCTTGTAAAGAATGCAAAAGGTATTAAATTATTTGGTGGTAATAAGATAGATGTATGTCAACAAGTCCTTCCCTATCTTGCAATAGCCAATAGATTATGGTTTTCATATGCTTTATTGAATTGGGCTTTTCATCTTTGAGATTTTGGGTGATGGTGCATACATTAGAGTAATATACCATGTTTTGCTTATAAAACTTTTGTTGCAACCATTCTTACAAACACTTGTGTTTTTTGGATGCTCATTTGAATTTTACTTTTCATTTCTTTGACATTTAGCATGAGAACACATGTATTAGAATGAGTAATTAATCTTTGGACAAGTGAGGTTTATTTTGTTAATATCCTTCATCATTGACTAAAAGAAAGATGCTGCAAATTATTGTGCAATTTCAAATGTAGAGTTTGTTACATTCTAGTTTATAATTTGTTTTTTCATGGTAAAATATATGTTCAGGAGCTGTCTACAATGGCTGCTTCATCCGCATGTATTGTTGGAAATGGTCTATCCGCTAAAAGAGATATATGCAAGGAACTTCATGGCAAGCAATTTTACCTTCCATCTCTTCATAAGGCTCCAAAATTAGGAGTTGTAACAGCTTCTCTGGACAAGAAGCAGCATCAAGGAAGAAGAGGGTTCTTGAAGTTGTTGCTTGGAAATGCAGGACTTGCAGCACCTGCTTTGCTAGGTAGTGGTAAAGCTTATGCAGCAGATGAACAAGGAGTTTCTAACTCAAGAATGTCTTATTCTAGATTCTTGGAGTATTTAGACAAGGACAGGGTTAATAAAGTCGATTTATTTGAAAATGGAACCATAGCAATTGTAGAGGCTGTTTCTCCTGAGTTGGGTAACAGAGTGCAGAGAGTTCGAGTGCAGCTCCCAGGTCTCAGCCAGGAACTTCTTCAGAAGTTTAGGGAGAAGAACATCGACTTTGCAGCACACAATGCTCAAGAGGATTCTGGTTCTTTTCTGTTCAATTTAATTGGGAATCTGGCATTCCCAATGATATTGATTGGAGGTCTATTTCTTTTATCAAGGCGTTCCAATGGTGGAATGGGAGGTCCTGGTGGACCTGGGAATCCTCTTGCCTTTGGTCAATCGAAAGCAAAGTTTCAAATGGAACCAAACACTGGTGTGACCTTTGATGATGTTGCTGGTGTAGATGAAGCAAAGCAGGATTTCATGGAGGTCGTAGAGTTTCTGAAGAAGCCAGAGAGGTTCACTGCTGTTGGTGCTAGGATTCCAAAGGGTGTTCTTCTTGTTGGTCCTCCAGGAACCGGAAAGACACTGCTAGCCAAGGCTATTGCTGGTGAAGCAGGTGTTCCATTTTTCTCTATTTCAGGTTCAGAGTTTGTTGAGATGTTTGTTGGTGTTGGTGCCTCAAGAGTTAGAGATCTTTTCAAAAAGGCCAAGGAGAATGCCCCTTGTATCGTATTTGTTGATGAAATTGATGCTGTTGGGAGGCAAAGAGGGACTGGTATTGGAGGGGGTAATGATGAAAGAGAACAAACCCTGAACCAGCTTTTGACAGAAATGGATGGCTTTGAAGGAAACACTGGTATTATTGTGGTTGCAGCTACCAACCGTGCAGACATTCTTGACTCTGCTTTATTGAGACCAGGGAGATTTGATAGACAGGTATGTTAAACTGTATTTTTTGTTCAGATCTTGGGTTACAAATAAATAAAAACTGTATTTTTGTGTCATATGAATGAGAGTTATAAAAGCTTAAAAAATCTGGTGTCAGGTATCTGTTGATGTTCCAGATGTTAGAGGAAGGACAGAGATCTTGAAGGTTCATGGCGGGAATAAGAAGTTTGAGAAAGATGTGTCTCTTGAGGTGATTGCGATGAGAACACCCGGATTTAGTGGAGCGGATCTTGCGAATCTTTTAAATGAAGCAGCAATATTGGCTGGTCGTCGTGGAAGGACTGCAATATCACCGAAAGAAATCGATGATTCGATTGACAGAATCGTGGCTGGAATGGAAGGAACCGTTATGACAGATGGGAAAAGCAAAAGTCTTGTAGCATACCATGAGGTGGGCCATGCCATTTGCGGGTACGTCTAATTTTTTTTTTTTTGGAAATAACCAAAAGAAAGGTGTTAGATTTGGATTCTATGATTTAGCATTTTGTCTCTTGTGATGCAGAACTCTTACGCCAGGGCATGATGCTGTCCAGAAGGTGACCCTAGTCCCACGTGGTCAAGCAAGAGGTTTGACCTGGTTCATTCCTGCAGACGACCCTACATTGATCTCCAGGCAGCAACTATTTGCACGAATTGTTGGTGGACTTGGTGGAAGAGCTGCTGAAGAAGTCATCTTTGGTGAGCCTGAGGTGACTACTGGTGCAGCTGGTGATTTGCAGCAGATCACAGGCCTGGCCAAGCAGGTAAAAATCATCAAACTTCATTCCACCAACTCATAGGGAGGGATCTTGGCTTCCCATCTATTACATCATAATGTTTTGAAGAAAGAACCCTTAGAAAGTAAAAAACTTTCTAGTCTTAGCAATTTAACCGGTGTAACCTGCAACTCTGTAGAGGTCAGGTTTGTGTACATGTCACCCCCGAAACACAAAAAGACCCTATTTTCGAGTGGGATTTAGAGCCATTTAAACAAATTACTCCTATGTCCTACTAAACCACCATTCATATTATGGATGTGGACCTCAACCAACTTATCGACCATTCTAAACTTTACAGGTACCAATTCTATCCAAGTACAAATAAAGATATAAAAGGCTTAATTAAGGCATCGAAACATTTGACTAGGACATAGTTTAATAAAAGTAGTCAGGGGTCTTCATGGAATGGAAACAGCCTATCTAATCTTTGGGGGTGGAGTTCAGGTCTGCCTACATTACCCCTGATCTTGTTTGGTTTAGTTTGTAGTTTAATAAAAGTGGATTGTAATTAAAATATCTAGGATGCTCTTCACTAATGACGAAAAGGGGTAATTTTGTGGACTAGAGGGTTAAAATTGTAATTGTATGTAATTCAGAAGACTTATCAAACAACCATTATTCAGTCTGCCCTAATTCGTAATGAGCCACTTAATCATTCAGCATCTGTCAAACAACCCCTAAGCCCATTTGTATCTTACGAATGCACTAACTGTAAAATAGATGTCTAATAGTTGGTGGTGGTGGTGGTAGGATATGTATTCAAGTAGGTTTTGTTGTGGCTTGGAATTGTTCTCTCGATAGATTGATTTATTTGTTTGTTTGTGCCCAAACTCCAAAAGGAGTGTTAACTTATTAATTACTATGATGCAGATGGTGGTTACGTTTGGCATGTCGGAAATCGGACCATGGTCACTTATGGATGGATCTGGCCAAAGTCAAGATGTTATTATGAGAATGATGGCGAGAAACTCAATGTCTGAAAAGCTAGCTGAAGACATTGATACCGCCATCAAGAAGCTTTCAGACAGTGCATATGAGATTGCATTGAGTCAAATCCGAAGCAATCGCGAAGCCATGGACAAGATTGTGGAGGTCCTTCTTGAGAAAGAAACAATGAGTGGTGACGAGTTTCGAGCAATCTTATCTGAATTTACCGAAATTCCTGTGGAGAATCGGGTTCAACCTGCTGCTCCAAGCCCAGTAAGTGTATAGTTAAAAGAATCCACTGTGGCATGTATTATAATTCCTTTTTTTGGGTATTTGGTAGTAAAGTGTAATATTTGATACATAGAAAAGATGGCTACTGCTTCTGCCTAATGTTATATGGTCTTTCTTTTTTCATGACATATTTTTTTACTAACATATCCAGCATAAAGTTCCATTATTACGTGTTTAATAGGATCTCCAAAGAGAGTATTAAGCTTATAGAATCATCACCTTCAGTTATCTTACCCAATAAGATTCTTAGCCATCAAAATGGTGTAGTAAGATTGATGGTACCTAACAATTAACACTAACCGGATAAAAGTCATTGTCATGCTTCCTGTAAGGTAGTAAGTTGTTACATGGTTACCATTCGGTAAACGACACCTCAGTTTATAGCAGTGGAGGGAGGCTTTGGTCAAAAAAGGTTACACCATTAGCCGTTGAAAATATTTGGTGCAAGTTTAACAACGAGAGCAAATATGGAATTGGTGTCAAGTTTAACAACGAGAACAAATATGGAATGGTGTCAAGTACTTGGGATCTATGATTCAGAACAAAGGAGATAGTTATAACTTAGGTGACCATATTGTATGGGTCAAAATGTTGGACGATGAAGAAAGTTGCATAAATAAATAAGGACAAATAACCCATGACACAAAAATTATATCTAAACATGCTTAGTATACATTTGGATCTTAGAAAATAGAAGATGCATAAAAGATGGAACAATCCACAAGACTAACAACTCCCCAACAAATGAATTTACAGATATGGGAAACACAAGAAAAACGAACCCATTATATCCCACTATTTGTATAGGAATAGGATATGTAAACTACTAAAAGTTTCCAAATAGCTAAAAGCGGATAATCTGCACATTTTGCAACCAACTTCAAATTGCTATAACATTTGTTCAAAAACAAACAAGACTAATATTTCCATCTTTTATAAAGATTGGAAGAATGAACACCAAAAGAAAAAGAAGCTTAAAAAAATGGGTAACCTAGGTGCACCAAGGCATCTCAGTTGACTCAAAACCTATGACCTTCTGGTCAATAAGTCAACAATACACCCTTAAACCCTAAAACCCTATTGACCTAAGTAAGAATAATGTACTTTTACCAACCAGCAACATTGAATATTTCTTCAATAAAATTAAATTAAAAAAGAAAAAGAAAAGACATTTATGAGAGAGAACAAGTTTTTAAGGGGAAGCATCGTTTTCATCATCAGATGTAACAGGAGTATCGGTGGCTTCAGCAAGATTTTCAAGCATTAGAATAACTTCACTGGTGTCATCCAGGTAGTATTTGGCTTTGCTGGGCTTCTGTCCAACTGTGCAGGCAAAAACGGCCGTATTCACAGAAAGCATGTTTCTTGAGATTGCATTTCCGATTATTTCAAACATATCTTCATCAGATCTGTCATCACCAATGCAAAGAACGAAATCTGCTTGTTTCCCTTTTTCAGCCATTGATGTAAAGATCTTCTCTGCTACCAGACCTTTACTGGCTTCCTGGAAACATACATACAATACAATAAAAAAACCTCCATTCCACAAAACTAAATAAGTCACTTTGAAACCAAACCAAATATATCCCACTTGAAAGTAGAGTATGGGGGATACATGCAAAAGTGTGAGCCAAAAAAAGAAGCATTCATATGATTTGCGTGTATCACCCTTGCCGGACCCCACATTCGTTTTGTTTGGTTTTATCATATGATTTTATTTTTTAGAAAAACAGCGACCAAGAAAAGGAATGACATACCTGAGGCTTGACTTCAACAATATATTGACCACTCTTGACAGCAACAGGTTCATTTGCTAAGACACTTTCGAGATGATCTAACATCTCCTTAGCCTGAGCGAATCCAAACCCTGGATCTGCATCCCGATACTGCCATACTAATGCACTTTCCTTGATTTCTATAGAAGAACCATCAGTTGACTCTGTATACAGTTTCATCACAGGCTCAGCCATTTGCATCCATCCAAAATCACTACTCTGACCACATGTTTCCCATTCAGCATCTTGAGACCGCCTGAAAACACACATACGTTTGTAAATGAATAAAACTAACAATGGAATCTATTCTACTAACACGTCTTCTCCTACAAACAATCTAAAAATAAACAAAGAAAAGAAGGTTGAAATCACAATATGATCAGATTGTAAGAGTACTCATAAGCATAATAAGTAAAAAAAAAACACAATATGATGATGGTATTCACTTAAAAAAATAAATCAATCAAGTTTCTAAATCCTGCCAAATTGACCAGTCATAAATTAATTTCTACTTGTAGTGAAGTTTTATTTACGGCTACCATTAAACAAATATACTCCTGGTCTCTGATAAAGAGCGGAAATCATAATAGTACATTGCATTCCACATGCTTACCTATGCTAGAAGCATGTTAAAGTTATGGTCATTTAGCACTTGAATGATTTGGGGAAGAGAGTTGCTCTTATGATTCTTAAAAAGGAACGGAACCAAACCAAACCAAATGAGCCCAGTATCTCGGATGGGATCTAAGAGGGGTAAGATGTATGCAAACCTCAAGAGTAGGGCGGTTCTTCCCATGAAGAATGAAAATTTGCAAAAGAGAGAAATGCATATAAGACAAATTTAAAAGGCTAGTTACAAGTACACAATAACATACAAGTATACACAAGTTCAGGAAAAAACATAAGCAAGGTAAAGAAACCATATCTCCCTCTCTAGCTATGCTATCTACAGATCCCCACCTCTATTCTGCTACCCTAATTCCAAATCATCGAAAACATTAAAATGTAAAATTCTACTTACTCAACCCAACCCAACCTACCTACCATCTGTATTTTGAGTTCCCAGGCTAAATTTTTGTAAAAAATTAACTCAACTCAACACAGTTCTCATCCAATAGTAGTTAGGATTTAGAAAGAATGGAAACTGAAGAAATTCTGAAGATTTTGAAATTGAAATGGATGATAGCAAAGACCAGTACCTTCCTTGCAAGATCAGGGATTTGCTTAAAAGAAAGGGGATGTATGCACCAGATGCATAAGCATTAAACAAAAATAATGCAGCTTTTTTTGGTTTTTCATCCTTAAGGATCTATTTCTTAGCACCAATTAGTAGTTTTTGATCACCAACTTAATCCATATACTATCACCAATTTTATCAACCATATATATCACGGGCTTAAATAGACGTTGCTCTTGCTGGGCTGCTTATGCAATGAATGTATGCAGCAGTGTTAGCTCCCAGCACCAAAGGCTTGTTTTTTAAGTGGCATGGTGGTGAAAGTGCTGTACATTACGCAATACCAAATGTACTATGCAATTCTTAATCGAAAAATAAAATTTGGCAACTCCAGATTTTTAACCGTTGTTCTATTGTTACTTGTTGCTTTGAGGAAGCTAGTTTTATGAGTTATGTCCTTTGTGAGGAAATCCTTGGGGGAGGGTAGAAGAATTTGAAAGAAAAAAAAAACTTACTTTTAGGGGGAGGGGAGAAGAATATACTCTAAATTTGAACCACATGTGCCTAATGACTACTCCCTCCAGACACTCATCTAAACTCCCATGTTGAAAATCTCCGCATCTGGCCTTTGCCCTAGTTGCACTTGGCAATAACAACTTTGAGAAAGTACATATCTTGCTGCAACAAATGCATCTTTCAGAACCCTTGGGGGTAACTCAACTGATCAAGCTTGCTCCCTATTGGTCACCGGTTCAAGTCTCCTAAGGGATTACCTTTAGATTAATGTAATAGTAGTAGTAAGAGATTACCTTTAGATTAATGTAATAGCTTGAGAAATATAGCAGGCGAACAGAATTGGAAGTTGATAGGGAAATAACGTTAAAATGGTCACAGTTTTTTTCTGGACATTCATCTTTCACTCACACCATAGAAGTCAACAGTAACTCCAAGAAAAGATAACGTATACTGATAGCATACATCTTGTACTCATACCATAAAAGTAAAAAATATTAACACAGAATAAGCAATAAATGTTGGGTAGCCAACAAGAAAAAATCAGAAGTCAAACACAATTACGCTTGTCATCATGGTCTCTTAAGTTGTGTCAAAAAATCATCTCTTCAGTTATTAAAATCACATAGTTACTTATTTTCTTGATGAAATCAACAAGCAAAAGTTGGGTAGCCAACAAGAACAATCCTTTTATCCAAAACTACTTAGGCTTATTTGATGGATTATCGTCAAATTTTGTCACCTTAAGCCATTATTTTGTTCTCCTACTTTGTTGTCACCAACTTTACCAGTAACATAAAAACAACCAAAATTTGACAGTGGGAAACTGCTGCTTAAACAGCTCTCTCTTATTCGATGGAATTTCAGAAAAGTGCACAAAAAGACGCTATAAACACACAAGTGCAAAGTAAACAAGGAAACACACCTCATGAAGTAGCCATGTTCAGCTGCAATTCCAAGTTTCCTGCAAGGAGAAAATGCCCTGCTTAAGCTTTCTCTACCTCTTCCACTAACAATAAATACCGTATTGTTTGGATCTCCAGAAAGTCTGTTGATGATGGAGATAACTTCTCTACTTGGTGTCTTAATGATTGAATTTTGGGGCATTACTGTCCCATCATAGTCCAACAGTATTGCCCTGTTTTTAGACTTTATGTATGCTGACACAATATCATCTATCGAGAGCTTCCTGAAATTAGGGTCTAAAGACACAACTCTGAACCCGAATCCCAAACCAATTCCCCAACATCTTTTCCTAAAATGGTCAGCACAAGTTCTTTCCATATCTTGCAAGAAGCTTCTAGACCAATAAGCCACATCATGGGTACTAACATAACGGTAATGCTTCTCATGCCGCAATTGTTTTTCAGGATCACTCATAGATATAGCCTCGTTCATAGCCTCGGCGGTTGCTTCAACATTCCATGGATTGACACGAATCGCACCACTCAGGGAAGGAGAACACCCAATGAACTCTGATACAACCAACATGCTCTTTTTAGGACCACCAAGATCTGAATCCGCTTCTGATCCCGAAATTCCATGCCGGCAAACGATATATTCGTAAGGAGTCAAGTTCATCCCATCCCGTACAGCAGTGACAACAACACACTCTGCTATGCTGTAATAAGCAACCCTTTCACCAACTCCGAGAGGTGTATCTATATAAACGATTGGCTGATATCCCGGCTTACCAAATTCATCATTAATTCGCTTGCAGCTTTCCTGGATCTCGACCTGTATTTCATCCAAATCTATCCCACCTTTACCTCTAGCAGGATTTGCAATTTGCACAAGAACAGCCCTGCCTTGCCATGATGGATGCAGCTTGAGCATTTGTTCCATTGCTAAAAGCTTCAAGTTAATACCTTTAAAAACATCCATGTCATCAACTCCAAGCAACACAGTCTTCCCTTCAAATTGTCGTTTGAGCTCCTCAACTCTCCACTCCTTATCAGCAAGTTTCATCACTGACTCAATTTGTCCCATATGTATTCCAACAGGCATTATCTTAATCCCAACTGTCCGTCCATAGTAATCCAACCCTATGTATCCCCTCTTTGATTGATACTCCAAACCAAACATCCGGCTGCAACAAGAAAGGAAATGTCGAGCATAATCAAATGTGTGGAAGCCGATTAGGTCAGAGTTGAGTAAAGCTTTGAGGATTTCTTCTCTAACAGGAAGTGTCCTGTAAATCTCGGAAGAAGGGAATGGACTGTGAAGAAAAAACCCCATTCTCAACCGATTAAAACGCCTTCTTAAGAAAGTAGGCAAGACCATTAAATGATAATCATGAATCCAAACGAAATCATCCTCTGGATTAATCACTTCAATAACTTTCTGGGAAAATAACTTATTTGCTGCAACATAGGCTTCCCACATGGATCGATCAAACCTCCCTCCATGATCAGCAGAAAATGGCAACATATAATGGAAAAGTGGCCACAGTTGCTTTTTGCAGAAACCATCATAATACTTTTCCATTAGATTAGGTGGAAGGAAAGTTGGGACACATCCGAATCGGTCCAACAAAACTTGAGCAACATCATCTTGTTCAATAGGATCAACATCAACACTCAAGGAACCAACATATAGAACTTCCATATCATCTGGAAAACCATCTTTGAGTCGCAAAAGCAAAGAATCATCATCCCAAGTGAAACTCCAACCTTTATTATCAGGTCTTCTTTTGGCCTTTAATGGTAAATGATTAGCCACAATAATCATTCTATCCATAGAAAGAGAAGAAGGATTATCAGAAGCAACACTACTAGCTTGCTCATCATCAAGCTCGGTGATGCTTCCAGGAACAGTCATTATCCTTGGCAGCCTCCGTTTCTCCCTTTCTCGACCCATTACAGGGAAATTCCCTGAAGCCAACTCTAAAAGATTGGTATACGACCTCGATTGCATCTTTGAAATTCAAAAGCCCCTAAATTCAAAAAAGAAGCAATTCTTCCAGTGATGAATACCTAACCTACCTGCAAAGACAATCGATTTCACCTTAAAACGAATGACAATCGGATCGTATTGTATTGTATGATAGATATATCAAGGCAAGTAATACGAGAAATGAACAAGTGATGACAGAAATAAGACAAGATCCCAGATCATAAAGACGATCAACATAAACAGCTAATGAATTGAAATCAAAGGCAGTAGAATTGGATTGTGAGACTGACCTGTAGAGGTTTAAGTGGATCTTGAGGCAGAAATTGAGGATTTTAATTTAACATCAAGGCGTTTGTGGGTTTGAGGCGTTGAATGATGGATAAAACATCTAGGGTTTGTTTCTTCAGCGAGTTTTATATGAATGATGTAGAAAATATATGTACAAGAGAGAGAGAGAGAGAGAGGTCATATGGATATGGGATGGATATTCATCAAATAAATATACTCCATATTATATTATTCCCATTAAATTAAAATTTAAATTAAATCCAATATAAATCAATGCTTTCAATTTTTGGGAAATTACTTCCATTATAAAAAGGGTTGTTGGCTTAGTTAGTGGAAGGGGGGATCCATGACACAAAACGTGGCTCTTAGATGCCACCAAATGTCTATTATTTTCTAAAACCAATCTACATAATTTCTTATTTTGGATAAATTGATTTTGTTTAACTAAATACTTTATTAATTTATACAACTTCGAAATGTTCTCAAAATATGAATAAAAATGAGTTATTAGATCAATCCTAATATGAAATTTTTTAAAAGTTGGTTGAAAAGTTTGTGTTAAGAAGCTGTAAACCGTAAATCTTACACCTATCTATTTTGTCATGTTTCAAAGACATAATATGTGAAGTTTGTCAAGTATATAACGGTTTATCTAACTTAGGAGTTTAGTATCTATAATAGACTTAATCCTTAAAAAATTTAACTCTTATACTGTGATTTGTCAAATTTAAACCTTCATCTGTTTTAACAAGTATATATCCCCAACTAAGATAGATTCAATCATTCAAAGTGGAAAGTTTTGAAGGTTGGTTTTCTAAAACAAGGTTTTGATAATTGATTCCTCAAAATTGTAATGAATATAAAAATTAATTTTATTGTAATGGAATTTATCCACTGTAACATTCAATATATGTGGTGGTGTGTTGTAAACACCTTTGATGCCTTCTCTTTATGTCCATAAGAACTTTAGTGGCGTGGCAAAGGGTAGTAGTAGTTTTACCCAACAAAATGTATAGGAAAACGGATCAACGTAGATTGATAATTTTATTCTAAATTTGTTCTTGACGTCTGCAAAATCTTTTGCCTTTCATCCTTTTTATTAACGGACATTCATTGTTAATGTTAACTTCGTGTAAATGAGAGTATTTTAGTCATTTTGTATTATAACTCTTTTATTTGATTCAGTAATGGACCTTCACCCCTTTCTTCAATAACACCCTACTTCATCGGCCATCAACAACTCCCACATTCACCACCCTCAACACAAATATAAACACATATCGGGTGTGTAAATTATCATACGTCCACGACAAGTGTCATACATGGATATTACTAAAGAGTGTTTAAACATATAGGGTCATACACAAAGAATACATTTGCCTTAATTTGTAGAAACCCAAGTTAAATCAAATCGATTGTAGATATAATTATTTTTGCAAGATATTTATTAAAATATATGTTAAAGTGTAATTATAATAACTACAATATCATATTTGTAAATGTATATAATTATGTAAAAGTTTAAGATAATTATATAAGTATTACAGATAATTACAAACTCAACTCTTATTTTAAATTATAGTTTATCTGAATTAGACCATATAAATAAGGTGATAGACTAAATCAATTTCAAACTAATTGAATCATTTAAATCTAGCCTTTAGATAAAGAATACAAACAAAACATTTTATTTTTTGTAATAGTAAAACACATATTTAGATCTAGGGTTTTGGGGTAACACCTGGTGGAGGCGCATGTGCGCATGCATGTTCATTGTACACCACCGATAGCGGAAACTTCGGTTGGTTTCTAAGTGCTCCGTCAAATCTTTACTTAATCTGAAAGGTGTTGATACCAAAAACTGGTTTAATAAAATCAACTTAAGGTCAGTGTGGAGCTTATCCGACTAAAGATAAAATAAAACGACAAACACAATAAAGACGTAAATAAACGAAAGACAGATATTTGGTGACGTAGAAAAACCCTTGGTCGAGGGAAAAAACCGCGGACAATGGCTAATATCGTCGATGCACTAGTAAGAAATGACGTCAATAAGGGACGTCGTCCTTGGAATACAATGATCGTGTGTAAACGAAAATTAAATAGTAAGAAAGGCTTGAATATCCTTTGTTATGGCGAGTATCGTGTGTTCGATGTCCCTGTCCGCGTCTTCGTGCTTCTTTATTTATACCAGACAAGTCTGCAACGGTCGGGACAGTAATGGGGGGACATAATTACGTCTGTTATATTCGTTATCTTTAATGATAACGGTCCTTTAATAAACAACACAGTAAATACGTGTGTTATATTGTTAGTTAAGCGAGTGATTAAGGATTCATTCATCGCCCGTCAGATAGATGCGACGATGTTGAATTATGCCATTAGTCGCCTCTTCATATCTTACTTCGTATGATTGGGGCTTGGTCGCACGACTCGGCCATCAGTACACTCGACACTCCTTCCCTATGCCATGGGTTGTTGGTTCTGTGTATCTTAGCATCGATGATCGAATGATTTCTTTCTTTTGTCATTAGTCAAAGACTTTGGTCCAAACAGTTTGCCCCCAAATTTGAAAAAAAAAGTGGCAAAGCCTTGAATTTTAAATTTAAATGTCAAGAAAGGAAACTGAATCGTCGGGGTGGTAACTAAACCGGTTGGGATTCGATCAAGATCAGGTGCCCGTGGTCCTGACGTCATACACGACTTGGGCGAACGTGTCAGGTACGCCTGTTGTAGAGGACAGGTGTCGGCATTCTGGTGGTTGCATGCAAAAGGGTTTAGACAGGTGTCATCACGCGGTTCGATGAGGGTTTCGAATGGCATTTTGTAATCCGTATAAGTACCGATCGATTTTTAGACTTACCCCTTTTACGCTTCATTCCTTTCTTGAAGGAGATCTCTCAGAATCTTTGCCAAATATCCGAAAGACTTCCGACTAGAAAACTAGTCCTCTGTTTCGTTAGTTGAGCACACAGAGATGGCAAACCCCCAAAGTTCAATCGCTATCGCGGACAATTTACAGGTTTTTAGGGATTTAGTCGGCGTTCCGGACGACGTCTACTTAGAGAGCCCCGACGAGTTCAGGCCGAGTGAATGTCCTGAGGGATATTTCGTCTTGTATGAATATCCTTTTAAGATTGGGCTTAAATGGCCTTTTCCTCGCTTAGTTAGGGAATTCTTGGAGAGATTTGGCATATCTCCTGGGCAAATGATGCCTCAGTTCTGAAGGATCGTGATAATGATCGACCGACTGACATATAACTGGGAGTCCCCTTTCAACATTCACGAGCTTCTGTTGGCTTACGCGGTGAAGGTCGATGTGAACAACCGATATAGTCCCTATACCCGTGTTCGACGAGAACAGGCGCTGATTCAGGGGACAGGGGTGAATGCCCGAGGCTGGAAGGAACACTATGTTTTTGGTCGTATCTTTTGTATAGCGGCGAACTGTGACGAAGTCCGACCGCTGTCGGACTCGGCGGCCAAGGTCGAACGTTTCCTACAAATACCTGATCGGACGTTTAGGGTTTGCGTTCATGTAGATGAGGAGGATGAGGGTGTTTCTTTTTTGGGTACCCCAGGGGCCTCTCTAAGCTAGGAGGTCGAGGATGAAGAGGAGAAAGGGATGACGGGTAAGTATTTTCGTTATCCGTCTTTCGACGTGTTTATCTCTTATCGACTCTTGTCGTTTGTTTTCTAGAAGAGGCGATGGACCCTTCAGCTAGCTTATTCGGGAGTGATGCTGAGATTTCCCCCTCAACAGGTGTTCCGCGTGCGACCGTAAAAAGGTCGTCAGGGTTGGTTCTGAGAGAACCGTCTTCTCGGACTCTTTGTTCTAAGAAGGCGTCGTTGACAGCAGAGCCTTCTCAGGCGATCGCGTCGTCGATTGCAACCAGCGCTGCTCCTTCCCTTTTATCACGAGATAAGGGGAAAAGGGTTGTGGTGGAGGTTCCTATCGCTCAACCCCAGATTCCTTCTGGTTTCGTGAAGTAGGGGTCGACGGGTCAGGAGGGGTTCTTTAACGTCCTTGAGGACTTCAATGTTTCTAAGGACCGTTACGAAGCGGTGGCCTTGGTCGATAGCCACACTAAGCTTACGGAATACCTTTCCCAGGTAAAGGCTTTTGTTTGTTAGTTTTCGTGGGATCTTTTGACGTGTAAGATTTATTTCGGGCGTCATGCGACATGCGTTTAAGCATTCATACGTCCTTGCGATATTTCAGTTATCCTGATGTTTTATTGTTCTTTTACAGGCCTTTCAGGCGTCTCTTAGCATGAAAGCTAAGGTAGAAGAGGCATCTCAGGCCTCGAATGCGGAGAAGGAAGCGCATGAGTGCTTGATTGCCATTCAGGCGAAGGAGGAGGTGGTGTCAGCTAGAGCCGACGAACTACGTCTTTTCTTCGAAGATGCTTAAAATGACTATGAGCACAAGAAGGTTGTCAGTTCGGACCTCAGGGGTCGCCTGGAGGAGGCCCTTGATAGAGTCAAGGCTTTGGAAGCCAAGTTGGAGACGTCCAGGGCGCCTTTGTTGGGAAAGCCAAGGAGTTCGAGGACCTGAAGTCAAAGTTGGGCGATCGTCCATCGCCAAGTGAAAGGGCAGGAAATTAGTTTAGGGCTTTTCAGGGAGACTCTTCGTAGTCGTGTCCTTTCACTTGTAAACTATTTTGATAATCAATACAAGTGCTTTTTGGAATTTTCAGTCGTATTGTCGTGTGAATTAGTCCTTATGAATGTTGTCAAATAACTTATGACAATCTAAACACGTAGATAGTCCGAATAATAAGTATCTCCTTTAAGTAAGCTCCAGCTGTCGAGCAAATGATCAGATTTGCTATGGAGGTGGAGACCTTGTGTTTGCCACATTTGTTAATATATCGTTTGATACATGTACATTTTCTTGCGATCCTGCAGAAGATGAACGTTAGGGTGGTCGTTGGTTTGACCAACGACCCTTCGATGCTTAAGTCGGTAATGTTCAGCGGATAAATCAAAAAGAAAAAAAAAATACTTAGAAAAAATACTTCTTTAAATGTACAGCGTTCCAACTACGTGGGATATCTCGTTCGTCGAGCGTTTGGAGGCGATAAGCTCCTTTGCCGACTACTTCCGATACTTGATAGGGACCTTCCACTTAGTGGACAACTTACTTGCGTTTAACTCTCTGATGTTTTGAAAAACACGTCGTAGAACGTAATCGCCTTCTTGAAAGACTTTAATCTTAACGTTTTTTGTTAAAATGTCGAGCAACGACCTGTTGTGGTGATGACATCCAAATGTAAGCTTGGTCTCTTAATTCTTCGAGAGCATCCACGTCATAGCTTAAATCGACCAAGTTATGATCGGCAGACGAATGTCGCGCGACCGGTAGACTTATTTCAATTGGTAAGACCGTTTCACAACCGTAGACCAAGGAAAATGGGGTTTGACCTGTCGAGGTTCTTGGCGTCGTAAGATTGGCCCATAGGACAGAAGGCAATTCTTCGACCCACCGGCCTTTGGCAGCTTTGAGTCTTTTCTTGATTGAATTTACGATTACCTTGTTACTCGACTCGACTAAACCATTGTACTATGGATATATCGGGGTCGACGTTACGAGTTTAAATCGTCGATCCTTGCAGTATCGCCTTGTTTTTGTCGCTCAAGATATGCGACCCATTATCACATACGATCTCCGAGGAATTCCAAATCTGCATACGATGTTAGTCTGGACGAAATATATGACCTCTTTATCTCGAATTTGAGAGAAAGCGGTCGCTTCTATCCATTTTGAAAAATAATCTGTAAGGACTAAAAGATAAACTTTTTGGCCTAGTGTCGGTGTTAGTTTACCAACAATGTCCATCCCCCGCCGTATGAAGGGCCATGGGATGAGTGTCGAGTGTAGTAATTCAGAGGGTTGGTAAATCATACCTGAATGTCGTTGACATGCATCGCAATTACGTACATATTCTGACGCGTCCTGTCGCAAGGTAGGCCAATAATAGCCTTGTCGTGAGATTCGGTTCGCGAGAGTGCATCCACCAGAATGGTTTCCACATTCCCCGTCATGCATTTCTTGTAGGATTTTTGGTATGTCATGCTTAGTCACACATCGCATGTTCAGACCCGTTGATGAACGTCTGTAAATTTTTCCCGAGATGACGATATATCTTGAGGCTTTAAACCTAACTCGTCGGGCTTTTAATTTATCATCGGGCAATTGATTATCTATCAGGTAATCTTTGATTTCTTTCATCCACTCACCTTCATCGTCATTTGTTTCAATGGTTAAGACCGATTTGACTTCTTCTATCGATGGGGTCAATAGATGTATTATAGGAATCGCGTCGAGGGACGACTTTCCTAATGCTGATCCCAGTTTGCTAATGCGTCTGCTTGAGAGTTTTGATCCCTGGGAATTTTTTTGATATCGAATGACCAAAATCCCTCGATTTCAGCTTTAGCCTTCTGATAATAGGTTGTCATCCTGGAATCTTTTGTTGCGAATTCTCCGTTTATCTGATTGACAATCAAGATAGAGTCGCTCTTAGCGTTCTAGTGCTTGATTCCCAGGCCGCGTGCTAATTTCATCCATGTTATCAAGGCCTCGTATTCTGCTTCGTTGTTCGTTGCCTTAAATTCGCATGACACGGAGTACACGGTCATGCCCCCTTGTGGCGATTTTAAGACGACACCGAGTCCTCCCCCCCGTACATTAGAGGAAGCATCAACAAACAACGTCCAAGGCCGTTCGTCTTGAGTCGCCACAATGTGTGTTCCTTCC
Organism: Silybum marianum; assembly: GCA_036898165.1. Taxonomy (NCBI): domain Eukaryota; kingdom Viridiplantae; phylum Streptophyta; class Magnoliopsida; order Asterales; family Asteraceae; genus Silybum; species Silybum marianum. Next base: position 25,532 of record CM072531.1, on the reverse strand, counting down.
AACGCAGGGGCTTCCTCCAAGGTCGTCTTCTCGAGTTCTGGACTGAAGTCTGCAATGAAGTCCGCCAGGACCTACGACTTGATGGTTGTCCTGGGTTTATATATGATGTCATAACTGCTAAGGTAAATGCTCTATTTCGCAGTCGACCTGTTAATTCAGGTTTTCGTAGTATAGACTTCAACGGATAATTAGTAACGACAATGATAGGATGAGATTCAAAATAATGTCGAAGTTTTTTGGCAGCAGTGACAGCTTCTCAATGGAGGAGTTCCTTTTTTCTGCGTCCAACATAGATTTACTTACGTAGTATATTGGCAATTGTTTTTTGTCGTCTTCTCGTACTAAGACGACGCTCATGGATATCGAGCTTACCGATGGCTAGATTTTCAATTCTTCTCTGTCTTCGGGTTTCGAGAATAATGGAGGTGACGACATGTATTTTTAAAGATCTTGCAATGCTTGTTCATGGTCATCCGTCCAACTGAACCCTTTGTTCTTCCTTAGGACATTAAAAACAAACTACATTTATCGGAGGAGCGAGAAATGAACTTGTTTAGAGTGGTGACTCGGCCCGTTAGTCGTTGGACTTCTTTGAAATTTCGTGGGCTTGCCTCGATGCCTCGTCATGTGACCGTATGGCCCAGGAATCTTCCAGCGTACACTACAAAAGAGCATTTTTCTGAATTTAATTTCATCACATATTTCCGGAGGATGTCGAACGATTGCTTTAGATGACTAATATGGTCATCTACTCTTTTAGTTTTGACCAACATGTCGTGATATAGACTGTAATAACCCGAAATCTACTTTGGTAATGATGTTTACTTTTAGGATGGATGGAGCTCAACCCTTTAAACTTCAGGGGCTGAAGATGTAATGAGGAAAAGATGATCAATAAGGGTTGGAAAACTCTCATTTTGGTAGAAAACGACTGGTGATTTATGTGTGTGTTCTTAAGGTGCATTTTGGAGAAAAGAGGAAGAGAAGAGAAGAAATTGGAAGAAGCAAAGGAATAAATACCGATTTCAGGTATGAAACTCTACCTCCTTCATCTTCTTGTTTTGTTGGGTATTTTGAATGATTAGAACCTTGGGTTTTGTAGTTGGGTTGTTGTTTAGTTGTGGAAAGTTCTCCAAATCAGTAATTATTGGATTGTTAGAATGGGTATTGAAGTGTTCTTCAAGTTTTGGGTGTTGCATTTCAATTTGGGAAGGAAATCAACTTAGAACCTCCATGGATGACCTTGTGTTCATCCAAGGGAGTGTCAATACATGAAATCAATTGGAATGGTTTATTTGTTGTTAGGGATGGTTTTATATGTGTTTGGGGTAATTTTCATATAAGTTTTGGGCTGGAAATCATTAGAAATGGTGTTTTGGGGATTTGTTGTTCGAGCAGGAAAGTGCAGGAACCACAGTGAGTTCCCGCGACTTGTCCCGCGGCTTCAGGTCGCGCGGAAAGTCGCGCAACTTACTGTTTTGCCGATTTTCGGTTTTTGATAGAAAGTCTTTTAAGGGCGTTAAGTGGTGTCCTAGCCTAGGGGGTTAATACGTAGGATGTGTAGAAGTATAATTGGGTCATTAACTTGTAGTTAATTGATCTCAATCAGGTGTTCGGTTGGTGTGATCGTGGTTGGAAAGTGAGCTAAGTGCTTGGAAATTCAGGTGAGTTCCCTTCGTGTGCTGAACTTTTATAAATGAATGTTTTAAATTGAATTGTTTTAAATCATTCAAATTGGGCGGTGTGTGCCCGATATTTTGGGCGGGGTGAGCCCGTATAAGGTCACAGTGTGTGACCCACACTAGTCACACTGTGTGTGACGTAAGTGTATTGTACTGTTGCAACAGGTACGTGGAAAAGGTGTTTTTGAAATGTGTGAGTTAATATTCATGACTAACTGTTTTCTCTTATAACTGTCATGCATATATTAACTGTTGTTTTGGGGGAATTCACTAGACCTTATGGTCTAACCCTCTCTTTTACAAACTGAAAACTATTTTCAGGAAGACATTTGATTGAAAGCACCAATAAGGGGGAAGGGAAAGTTGTGTGCTCGAGGAGCATAGAAGTGAGGCGCTACTTATATAGATAGTTGCCTAGTTTAGAGTGATATGTAATAATCTCAGTAACTAGTTTTATTCCGCTACAAACTAAGAGGTTAAGTTTATATTTAGGACCATTAGATTATGTAATTGCTATATTACCTTTGATTTTAGAATTGTGGTTGTTACATAGACTTCCATCGTGTCTCCCAAATGCTCTTTAAACATTTTATTGACCAATCGTTGATACGTCGATCCTACATTTTTCAAACCAAAAGGCATGACTTTATAACAATAAATACCTTTATCAATTATGAAAGCCGTTTTTTCTTTATCGTGTGGATGCATCATGATATGGTTGTAGCCCGAGTACGCGTCCATGAACGTCAGTAATTCATGACCAGCCGTTGCATCGACCATGGCATCAATATGTGGTATGGGAAAGGGGTCTTTCATACAAGCCTTATTGAGGTCCGTGAAGTCGATACATACGCGCCACTTTTCGTTCTTTTTCTTGACGACAACGATGTTTGCAAGCCAATCCGGGTATTTTAATTTTCGTATTTTTTCCGTCTTTAATAGATTGTCGACTTCATCGTTGATGACCTTATTCCGTTCAGGAGCAAATTTACGACGTTTCTGCTTGATAGGTTTGAACGGATGATCGATGTTGAGTTTATACGATATGATTTCTGGGTCTATGCCAACCATATCTTCGTGCGACCAGGCAAAACAATCTGCGTTGTTTTTTAAGAAATTCAAGATCTCCTTTTTGATAATGGGGTCTAGTGATGCCCCTACGAAGATTGTACGATTAGGTCGACTCTCGTCTAACACAACTTCTTTAAGTTGTAGATCGTTGACAAAGTCTTCCTTGATCTGCAATTGCTATATTTGCTCCTTTCAGGGTTTCATCGTCGTCTTATAGCATTCTTTCGCCATCTTTTGCTTGCTTTTGATTTCATGGACGCCCCAGGGAGTTGGGAATTTGATCGCCTGATGATAAGTCGAAGGCACGACTTTCATGTCGTGGATCCATGGTCGTCCTAGGATAATGTTATATGCCGACGAACAGTTGATGACATTGAACCGCGTCTGCTTGTTGATCCCTTTGGCGTAGACAGGCAGCACGATTTCTCCGATGGTATTGGTTGCGTCTCTGTTGAAACCGACGAGGACGGTTGATCGTCGAATGATTTCAGCTTGATCGATGCCCATGATTTTCAGGGTATTCTAGAAAATGATGTTTGCAGAGCTCCCGCCATCAATAAGGACCCTTTTGGTCGAGCAATTCCCGATGGTTAGCTGTAGGATTAGGCCATCGTGGTGTCTTTGGCGCGCGTCATGAATGTCATGGTCATCGAAAATGATAGACATCGCATCCAGTTCTTTATCCACTTTGGTCTGACAGGGAATTTCAGGATCGTCCGTTTGTTGGGATGCATACCTCTTGGCCGCGTAGTAGGTGAGTCTGCAGACGTCGGATCCACCTGTAATACAATTCACAACTTTCGTAGTTGGCGGAGATGGGGGTCTAAAAGGTTTACCTATATCGCTGGGCAACATGTCCTTTATATGTCCTCACGCCATTTGGATTTCTCTTTTTCGTCGGTGGGCTTATCACTCGTCTTTGGCCATCAGATGGTCGACCGAACGCTTCTTAATGCTTCGACCAGATCTTTCATGGTTCCTTTGAAATCGTATGAAGAAATCTTCGGGTGACTCGGGAATCGTGACGAACTGTTGGCTTCACTTCTTTTGTCAAATCTGACGTTAGAGATTTGTTTCGTTGAATCCGCTCTAACCGGTGCTTTGGTCTTGAACTCCGACTTCTTTACGTTTAGTACGCGCTTGTCGTTAGCGTCATCCTCCACGCGCATGTATGCCAGGGTTCTTGCTGGCACGTCCTCAAATGTTTCCGCGGGATATTTCGTTAGATCGAGATACAGTTCGGACGTAGTGTCGAGTCCTCGTTTATAAGCTTCGATCGTTGTTCAGATGTCGCAATTTCGTATACCTATCATTTCAGAGTTAAAACGGTTAAAATAGTTTCTGATGGATTCACCAGATTTTGAATAACATAATATAAATCTCCCGTTTGTTTTTCCATTTTGTGACTGCTCGCGAATTGCTGGAAGAATTGGTTGACGAGTTTGGTGATGGAGTTGATCGATTTGGGCTTCAAGTTTATCAGCCATTGTAATGCGGCTCCTGTTAAAGTCGCCCCAAAGCTCTTGCACATGCATACTTCTTGATAGTATTGCGGGATCGAGACCGTCCACATCAACTACTTGAATTGTGTGACATGCTCGTTCGGATCTAACAGTCCAGCGTATTTGGGGTTCATTATCAGTATCGCTAATTTCTTTGGTATATCGACCAGGGATATTGTGTCAGAGAAGGGCGACGCTTGATATCCCGTCGCCGGCTCGACGTCGACAGGAACGCTGGAGTTTTTCCGTGTTGGTCTAATCGTTGGACGCTGGAGTTTTTACCATTAGCAGTATGATTGGTGTCGGGTTGTTGTTATTGACCGAAGCTACTGCTCAAGCGATTTTAGCAATGGGATTTTTTGTGTTGTTGTTACCGCTAGCTTTTGAGCCATGTCGTTGTTTTCTGGTCCTATTGTCGTTGTTGGCCTTAATGCCCTGCAGTTATCTTCTGTTTTAGGCATCGTTGTCGGCCTTCGTGCTAGTCGGTATGGTGCAAGGGTCAGGTGTTGTTGTCGGCTCCGTGCCAAGCGGTTTGGCACGGGGGTCCTTTGATCGACCATCGATGGCCTTTGAGCTGTGTTGTTTAGTTCCACCATGAGATCGTTGTTATCGACGCTTGTGTCGAGTGGTGGGAGCGATTGTTTTGGTTGTGTCTTCGTTGGAGACCATCCAAGAGGTTGAGGTTGCCACTGATGGTTGCTAGTTACTACCATGTCTCTCTCGTCGATGTTGTTTATTTTTGGCTGCTCACCGAGCGACTAGGTAAACTGGTTTTGGTCGGGTTTGTTTTCCTTACTCGTCGGCCACCGTGTCATGCTGGCTTAGTTGCCGCTTGATCGGGCTTGTTGGTTAGGTCGATACCCAAATCTTGGTTAGGCCTTAGGCATGCCTTGAAAAACGTTGTGATCTCATCGTAACTTGTAAGGTTTGAGGTTTGACATTGCCACCACGTCACGACTCACGTCATTTAGAACCTTGATTTTTTGGGCCTTGAAGCAAACATTCTAAGAAACTTGTAATGGCTTTAAGGAGACTCAAACTAGCGACATATCGAAAGGAGTTCTAAGACATATCTTTTATTTGTTACTTGAGCTAATCCTCAAGGTTTTGGTGCCATTTTTAGGTTTATTATTTTGGGCGAATGCATAAAAATAAATAATGTTTTTTTGGAAAGCATGAAACAAATTCTTAGGTTTATTATTTTGTCCGGTTTGTTTTTCTCAAAATGTTATGAATGAAAATTAAAGTTGATCAATTATGGTTTTTCAAAATAATAAGTTTTAATTCACAATCTTCCCAAGATAATGGTCTTAATTCATGGTCCCTAAAATAAGAAATTTTGAATCATGATTCTTTAAAATGAGAAGTTGTTAATCATGACAAGTTTGAATCATGGTTTACCTAAATGATGGTTTTGATTAATAGTTTCTCAAAATCAAAATGAAAGTAAGAGGAAACTAGGCCACGATGCTAAAAAAAACAAGTCGTGTGCGGGCAAACTCGACCATGGTGCGAGAAACCGAGTCGATTCCAGGGTGGGCAGGAATCGGGAGCTCCAAATGAGCCATTTTTGATAAGCAGAACTGGCGATGCGGGATGAACTGGAAGTCGGGTTATGGAGGTTGGTTCTCTTTTGGTGTAATTTTTTCCTATCTTTTATTAAATACATAATAATTATAGAGTAAGTATGCATCTTTATTATTTTTGGTGACGTTTGTAGCATTGACCTCGTGGGAGGTTAGGCTCTATCAGTAACTTGCATGCCGTTGAGCAAGCAACCCATTGGTAATTTTTTAGTGTTCTTGGTCCGGAAGGAAAATAAAATAAAAATGATATGTTTTTAATAATTTTTCGTGTTCTTAAAGAGAGAGGAAAATAAGATTATCTAGTTTGTTATTGCAATAATATTTGGTTCATTTGATAATTTGATGTTAGTAGTAGTTTTATCAATAAAGAATATTTATAAAGACCTTTATGCTTCTTCTCTAACCTTCCTTGATCTAGAAAGAAAATTTTTGGAGAGAAAATGGGCCAAAACTTTCTCTTGATTCGTTTCTTTTCTCTCCTAAAATTTGATTGGAGAGCACAAAAACTTTTAGGTTCTTTTTGTTTCTTTTCTCTCCTAGAACTAATTGGAGAACACAAAAAAATATTAGGTTTTCTTTGTTTCTTTATGTTTTTTTTTTCATTCGATTATTTAAAGACAAGTTTTACGAACATACTCTTGTAGCATTTTTGACAAATCACATATGATTCAATGTTGTATGAATAATAAATTGTATGATTTAGAAGCTTTGTGTAATATCAACTCATAAAAAATAAAAAACTGACGGTTTGATGAGTATTTAAATTGACAAATGACAAAATTATAGACTATTGAAACAAACAATCCCTGTATTTTTTATATTGAAAAAGGATAAAGAGAATCTTGCCTCAAGAAACCATAAGCATGTTTGATAGGTGCTCGTATCTCGTGAATGGAGTGTGTGAAACGTTGTCGATGAAGTTGTTGGTGGAAGATGATGGTGTCGTAGAGGAGTAAAAAAATGGGATAGTGAAACTAGAGTTTAACCTTTTTTACATTCCTAAAATAAAAGTAAAAAAAACTCTTTTTGGCTTTTCAAAATTGAGAAAACAAAAAAAATAACGAATAAACACAAATATATAAAAAAAACTGATAACAAAAACTTTTTTTTATTTAGTTACAAAAATTATATTTTTTAAGAGAAACAAATTAATAAATAAACAGAAAGATAGAAATCTCGGTTCTAAAAATATTTATGATTTTTAAAAAAAACTTTCCGTTATATATGTACGTAAATGGGATGAAATATTCACGTTTAGGATAGTTTTTAGCAGTGTTTTAAAACCCGGGTTAACCCGGCCGGTCGAACCGGTTGGACCGGAACCCGGGGTAGTGACCGGGTTAACTAACGTCGGGTTAATGCATATGACCGGCCCGTTTCAACCCGCCCGGGTTTCTCAAAAACCCGGTTAAACCGGTGGTAAACCCGTTTCTCAAACTCGGTTAACCCGTTTTTATATTAAAATTTAAAAAAAAATTAAAAAAATGTGTGTTATGTGTGTTTTTTAATGTATTTGGATTGATGTAAAACTTGTTGTTGTGTATTTTTGATGTTAAACTTATGAACATCAAATAATTACTTTATATATATGTATATACGCAGGAAAATGAAAAAAATACAAGGGATTAAGAAAATTATTAAAACCGGTTAACCCGGTGGTTGAACCGGTTGAACCAGTTAACCTGTGACCCGGTCACCACACCGGGTCAACTAAAAACCCGGATTTTAAAACATTGGTTTTTAGGATTTATTTTTTATTTTAATTTGTAGTTTTACCTACTATACAGGTTGCAGATTACATTTTAAGTAATAATGATTTGTTTAACGAGTTTTCAAAAGTTCAAGGATTTATTTAATAAGTTTCATAAAGTCCAATGATTTATTCATTCCAAAAAATTGTCTAAAGACTTGATCATTCTAAACAAAAAAGTTCATTAGGTTTTTTTAAACTTTTCCCCAAAATTAAATGCATAATTTCTATAATGATAATAAGAATGATGGATACCTATTGGGAGGAAACATAAAGTTAGATGTTAGGTTAGATACAACTTATGTCAAAACTATAGAATCATGTGTTATGTTTTTGCATCGATTCTAACCAAATGTGAATATTATATTAAAATTACATATTGTTGTGGTACTTTAGTAGCAATAACATTTTTCTCTACCTTTATAACGAGTTGGTTTTGATGGTTGATAAACAGTACAACCGGCCTGTATAAGAATTCAAACTTGCATACATAGTATTTATTTGTTGAAAGCTTGTAAATTATAAGAATCTCTATGCTTTACAAAGGAAAAAAGCAAAACCATACTCATAATATTTTGCCTGAGGTTTATATGTCGCTTTAATGTATTCAAACATGTGAAAAAGGATGTTGGTCCTAGACCTGTGCATGGAATGAGATCCGCATCATTGGGAAACCTGATGTACCTGTCCCGACTCCTGCAAACTGGGGATGGGGATGTGGATCCCTGAAAGTTAAAAACTGGGGATGTGTAACATGGTCCCCTCTCGTCCCCGTCCCCGAATATTAGATACTTTTATATATTTTTATTATTGAATATATTATTTATAAAGAATTAAATTTAATATTTATTAGATTTAGAAATAGTATTTTGATAACTCTTCTTATATACATTTTTAGTTGTCTTACTTTTTTTACATAAAAAAACATTGAAATCCGAAAGCGTTTGATCAAACAATTACGTATGATGTTGTGATTTTGATCACATATGAATATTTGATACTCTATAAAGCAAATTTTGCTCCATCCCTATCCCCTGTTTTTAATATATTATATATTTTTATTAAGAAAATATTATTTATAAAGAATTAGATTTAATAACTTTTAGATTTAGAAATAGTATTTTGACATTTCTTCTTATACACATTCTATAGTTGTCTTAAAGTTTTTTAGATAAAAAAATGTTGAAAGTCGAAAGTGTTTGATCAAACAATTACGTATGATGTTGTCATTTTAATCACATACGAATATTTGATACTCTATAAAATCAAAATTTAAAAATATGTGAGATTTAAACATGAATCATTATAGATCGAATGTGATGTGTAATATATTTGATTTAAAACATCTTATACACATTCTATAGTTGAGGATCCCCATTCCCCTTTAGGGACAAAGATAGTAATGTGATGATAGGGAGAAGGAGACGAGGATGAAGATTGAGATCGGGGCACATTCACATGCCTACTAGGACCTTTTGAAAATTATATTATTAGTCGTAGTACGTTTAAGTATACATAGTTTGTTTAAATACTCTTCGCCTCATTCCCATACCTTAATTATGACCTATTATAACCATAAAAACATTATTTGCTCATTGACATTTATATTCTTACAATTTTACAACCAAGTTTTTGAATCAAATTTACAATTTTACAACCAAGTTTTTTAATCAAATTGCTCCATAAAACTATTATGCCGACAAATCTATTATTTACATTACACAAAAAATCCTAATACTTGTGTATACAAGTGTTTAGTCAATGTTCATCTCTGTATTTTTTTTAAAGTTTTTAAATTTGAATTCCAATATATAGTCAACATAGACATCAATTTGAGATCCATATGCCACCATGCAGTACATACTAAGAAAGATAACATAATTTAACATTAACTAAGACATGATATCATAATAAAACAAAGACAACTTTAATCGAAACATGACACTATATCTAATTAATTTAAATAAATATGACATTAGTCGTTCAAATCTAGACTATACAAAAAGATAACGATTAAAAAAATTATAATTCCAATTCCAACAACTACATTACTTTGTGTATGCATCCAAATCCAATATTTTTAATCAAATTCTTGCATCTCTTCGTCTTTAAGTGCATCAAAATTTCCTATAATCGATGCTTTCATCAAAAATAATAAAGTGTCACGTACAATGGATTTGTGTTCTCCATCCAAGTCCTGCTTCTCCAAATAACTTTCAAATTTTCGTTTTGTTCCTAACATTTCAGAGAAAATATAAACAAACACATCCCAAGCCACGTCGATCTCAACCTGAACTTAACAAGCAACATCATTGGACAAATTGAGAAAATCTATGGATTATATCGTTGAGACTGACCCCCCAAAAGGAGTATTTGGAAAGTATTATACTTGGATAGCATTGAAGGTGAAATCAAGGATTTCAATTCTTGACCGTTATTGGCGCATGTTGACAAAGTAGCTAAGGATCAGTTGTGGATGACTGTTAAGGCAAATAATATGGCATTTTACATGTACTTTCATCAAATTCTGATTTTTTTTTACAAATGACTGATTGCTTGACGAATTTATTTTGATCAAATAGCAACATTGGCATTTTATGGATGACACTTTGAAAAAACGTACAATGTTTATCACTTGGTTGCAAGCCAACCATGGAAGAACTTTTAGATATAGTTGATTACATGAAACGAAACAAAAATATGTGCGACACATACAAGTTTCTTGATGAGGACATTTGGAAAAAAAATTGTGTCCTCAAGTGGAATCCGGAATTTCAAGTGTTAGAAAACCTCACTTATTTTGTTCTTATCAATTTAAAATTTTCTATGTGAAAAATAATCACACTAGGTTGATGAGTCGTTGCCGAGGTTGTTTTTTAAGGAAAATTTCGTACTCTGCTAATTGTATTGCAGTCGCTAGTTGTGTCTCCCCTAACTCTCTTGACAAGATCACACCATCTAATTGATACCTCTCAATGTTGTATTTTTGATCTCTATTGCTCAAGAAGAATGAATAACTACATATATAGGGGGTTAGACTAGGGGAAAGTAGTATAATCTTCGACTCCGCCCCAAACTTGCTTCGAGTATATAAATCATCAATTATCCCCACCTTGTTACCCTCCAAAGTGAGGATTCCTCTACTGATTGAAGGGCAGATGCTCGTGATTATACATTTTTAAAATCAAACTTATTTCTCTGTTTATGAATAACTTATATAATATATATATATATATATATAGAGAGAGAGAGAGAGAAAGAGAGACGAAGGATCGTGTGAGAATGAAAGTTAAAGTGAGAAACATATAAATAGATCTGAACCCTTGATCACTTTTAATCTCACCCACCCCATGAATTGCACTTCTGACGGGAATTGATCTGTTGCATTTCGATGCATCTGGAAGGGTTCAAAATAAGAACACCTTCATTTTATTCATTTTATTGAATAAAAGTATCATACGTGCTCCAAAAACTAAATAAAAAACATGAATAAATTGTATTTTATTGTGATACTATAGTTTAATTATTTTAAAAAGTTTAATTCATAAAACACATATAAAATCAAAATTAGATTGAGGTTGGGGTGGGTATGTGGGGGTTAAAATGGTCATTTAACACACCACCTTGATGTGACGACAACAGTCATAGAACTGAAGACGGAAGGTTTCGAAAAAGGAGGAGGTGAGAAAGAGAAAGAGAAAGAGAAAGAGAAAGATGTCTGGATATAGAACTGAAGATGAGTATGATTACTTGTTCAAATTGGTTCTAATCGGCGATTCTGGTGTGGGTAAATCCAATCTTCTTTCCAGATTCACCAGAAATGAATTTAATTTAGAAACTAAATCAACGATTGGTGTCGAGTTTGCTACAAGGAGTCTTAATGTTGATGGCAAGGTCATCAAAGCTCAGATTTGGGACACTGCTGGTCAAGAAAGGTCAAACCATTTCTTTTTTTATATCCTAGTTCTTAGTAATTCTTTTTTTTACTTTACTTTACTTTTACTTTTGTTTGTATGATCTTAGTAATTGATTCTTTTGTGGGGTATGTGTGATTGGGATATAAAAGTTTCGTTGAGTTTGGGGTTTCTTGCTGATAAGATTTTGTTATGATTTCATATCGTTTATCTTCAAGTTTAGTGCATGAAAGAAGTTTCATTTTCATGGGAATAGCCAAAGATAGTGCCCTGCTCTCAAGGCTAGAATCATGATCTATCTTCTTTAAGTGGTTTTTGTATATATATATATATAGGGTTAGGTTCAAATGTGAACTATTTTTGGTTGTGAACGTGAGGACGAATCTCAGCCACACATCTTCGGTTATGGTGGACGGATCACGGAGGGTGGAGATTATTAAAGGAGGGGAACCAGGTCAAGGTCAAAGCCGCCTTTATTGACCGGATAAGGGGCTGAGATTCGTCTTACGTTCACAACCAAAAATGAGTTCACATTTGAACTTTCCTCTCTATATATATATGTATGCAACTATGGAGGAAAAAAGTATTTGTGTGATCACACAAAAAACAGTTGTTGTTATAATGATTGGCACTTTTTCAATCTGGGACACACAAACATATATAGGTCCCATTGGGTGGGGAGGAAAGTGCGTTTCTGGATATGTGGTGTATGGGCTTGAAAATTCAATGTTTGTTTTGTGTGACATTATCAATTTTTGCATTTGAAAGTTGCTTGCTTTGGCACTAAAAAAACAAGATTTAGGATCTTTCTTAGCAGCAAAGGGAGCATTAGTGTTATCTGGTTCTGGTGTGAAATTGGGGACCAGGGAAAAAAGTGTAATAAAAACATCTTTTTTAAAAGTAGAACCACTTGTGTAAATGTAATTAAATAATTGAGTTGTTAAAATGGTTGCATGCATAATCAAAATTGATTATCAAAATGTGATATAGAATTAAACACGAAATTGTAACAAGTTTTTCCATCAACATTTAGTTACTCTTATTATTTATTACTCCTGCTACCTGTTTGCACACACTATGGATAGAAAACAACCGCTCTACTCTTAATGCATTAGCTGACTATGGATAGAAATTTATGTTCTATTCTATCCATAGTGTGAAGTTATACATCATGTGCACTACTCTACTTTCTTCTTTTATAGTATCTTTATGCGTTAGTGATTTATTAATAGTTCAAAACCACCCACCAACATGTGACACTCTGAGGATTAGGGAGGAAGTTCATATTGTGTTGAGTTTGTTTATTGTTCTAGATACTTTGTGAATGATTTTTTCTATGGTATATATGTTCAATTTATTTACTGAAATTTCATATTCATTTTGCACTAGTTATGTGAAGTGAACAACTGATTAATTAGCTGTTGTAACTAATAATGCAAAAGAATAAATTTATTATGATTTTACAATCCGCTAGTATGCTACATGATTGCTCTTGTGTTGTGTATATGCATTTCAACAATACCAAAAGGTATTAATAATATTACATGAAAATGAAATGGATATAACCTTTAGGGTAGCTTAACTGATCAGGCCTTGGTTTTGGTCACCGATTCATGGGATCGATTAGTCGAGGTGTGCACAAGCCACTTCTAGAGATGAGATCTACTTATGATTCATTAACATGTGCCTCATTACTCTATCGGTGAAAGAAACAAACAGACACAACTCTTTATGCTTCTTATCTTGTTTGTGATTAAGATGATGAAATCTGTAGCTCCACCATCTAATATGTCTTTATGACCTTATAACTCAACAGCCTATGATGGACATCTTATTTTTTCTTATAACTCAACAGCCTACGATGGACATCTTATTTTTTCTTGTAACTCAGTAAATGAAACAAGATTATATACAAATACCACGAGTGATAAGTCAATCGTTTTTATAAACAAATATAAGATTATACAGGTATCGTGCTATTACAAGTGCTTACTACAGAGGAGCCGTTGGCGCTCTACTCGTATATGACGTAACTCGTCGTGCTACTTTTGAAAACATCGAGCGTTGGTTGAAGGAGCTGAGAGACCACACCGACCCCAACATTGTTGTCATGCTAATCGGTAACAAATCGGACCTCCGTCACCTACTAGCAGTTTCCACTGATGACGGCAAAACGTTGGCCGAAGCAGAATCTCTTTATTTCATGGAGACTTCAGCATTGGAAGCAACTAATGTGGAAACTGCTTTTAGCCAAGTGATTACACAGATTTACAGGATCGTAAGCAAGAAAGCGGTCGAGGCTGGAGATGATGCTGCTCCGGCTTCAGTTCCTTTAAAAGGAGCGACCATCAATGTTAAGGATGAGTCATCGGGTTCAAAGGGGTTCGGGTGTTGCTCAAATTAGGTGTTAAGTTAAGTTTTGTATATTTATTTCTAATACAGCAAGGGGTGTTTTCATCAAACTGTTGGTTAAGTATTTTAGAATGTAAAATATATTAATAACTTGCTTATTTCTTCTTTCTTTTAATTTCCATTTCCATTTGCAATGCAATTCTTGATCAAGGAAAGGGTCTATGGTTTATGTTTTAGGTCACAAGAAATGACCCATGTATGTCATCCAGAATTGTGTTTATAGAACAAAATATAAAATACGTTTAAATATCTTAATAGACTGATTTATAGGAATTAAGTTTATGGAACTAAACATTTATGCCTTCTATTTAAATGTGTTAAAAATGCAACAATAAAGACCTAATTCGTTAATTTTTCAAAATAAAGACACGATACGTTAAAAAAAAAATCCAACCACAAAAACGAAATATTCACTCCAAATTTTTAGATTAAGTTTGATGATAACCAAATTGATCAAACTTGTATGTTGATGAGTTTCTAGATTAAGTTTTTATCAGTCACATCAAACTTATATGTTTATGAAATTTTATAGTGGTATTTTATGTTCATGAGCATTGCTAAGTAACATCAGGTATTCATAAGCACACTCCATGCCACTTCCTTCATAAACTTCGTGGCCATGGTCCATGCCATTTTTCACGAGACCTTTTTGCCTTTATTTTTTCTTTTTCTTTTTCTATCCTTTTTTAATATGGGATTTTTCAACACACCGATCATCGTCTTCGTATAATTAGCCTAAAACTCAACAGAAACTCAGCGACCCGATCATAAGTGGATGATGCAATGCAATTTACGTTAATTATGTACAACTTAACTTCAACTAACCAATTTAACACTATAAAACATAAGAATACGACCCAATACCATCAAAAATACCTCTTGAACATATTGTTAGAAACCTTATATGTACTAGTGAGCATATAATGCCATAATGGTATGATCTACAACATGTAATAGTTTTTATTTATTATTATTAAAAGAGTTACATTATAATCTTATCTTTCACATTATGACAACCCATGCCTTACTAAGTTTATTATGGTCAAAATTTATTGAACATGTAATGGATATATATAACCATTTGACCAAGTGATAGATCGTTAAAATATTCACTGTGGATATATATATATATAGGGTTAGGTTCAAATGTGAACTCATTTTTGGTTGTGAACGTGAGGACGAATCTCAGCCACACATCTTCGGTTATGATGGACGCGATCACGGAGGATTGACGCGATTCATGAGAGGGTGGAGATTATTAAAGGAGGAGGCAGTCGAATAGCGCTTTATTAGTGAGATAAGTGGCTGAGATTCGTCCTCACGTTCACAACCAAAAATGAGTTCACATTTGAACTTTCCTATATATATATATATATATATATATATATATGGATACTTGACAATTTTCAAAAGATGCACCATTTAACCATTAGGAAGAAAGTTATAAGAATTTTCACAAAATCATAGTTGGTTGGTTGCATTTGTAAGGAAGGGTCATGGGTTCTACAACCAACTTTATTTGATTTTCTTTAGAACAACAAATTAAAGCTATATATGGATCAAAAAATAATTGTTGAAACATAATTTTAAAAACGTAATGACTTGGTCAGAACTTATAAAACTTAAAACTTAACATCGTCACGACAACAGACATCATTTAGAATCTTGATTACATGACACAAGTATATAAACAATGTACATCATCTTATATTTAATTAAAATAAATGGTTTTTTTTATTATTAAAAATAAAAAGAGAGAGGCTTGGGGGAGGGAGGAAAGATAGGAAGAGATAGAGAGAGAGAAACATATTTATCCACAATTTCTTTTGGTTTTCATCAAGATTGGACCTTATGAGTGTGGTGGTAAGAGAGGGGGAAATTGTATGGAAACGTGGTTGTAAATCCTGCTAACATCCTGAATCAATAACAACAATGGTGGAAGCAACGGTCATGGCGGCTTTCTCTCTCGTATCACCACTCTCTACCCCTCAACTCTCCAATTTTAGGGCATCTTCACCTCTTTTCTCGCTTCATTATCCCTCTTCCTCTTCCTCCGCCTCTCATCTTCTTATTCGTTCTAATAACAATCCATGCCATGTCAATTACCCTTTTCGTTCACGATTTCTTATGGATTCCTTTTCTTCTTCTTCTTCTTCTATTTCTTCCACGAATAGTGATGATGTTTACAGTTCCACGATTGACGACGAAGACGACGACGATGATGTAGGTGTTGTTTCGGATGACCCCTCTCCTCCTGATTTGCCTGATCGATGGGATGTATTGGGTCTTGGCCAAGCCATGGTACAATCAAGTTTCTTCCTTGTTTGATATTCATATCTTAGCAATTCATCCATTTAATCTGCGTTTATAATTTGTTGAAAATGACGCTACATGAACCATGTATATCCTAATTTGAAGTTTATGGAAGAAGATTTCAATATATTATTATTATTATCATTATCGTAATCAATCACTTACTAGTCCATATATTTATTCTACTAGTCCATTAGTAATCATCATACTATCTATTAGTTGTTGTTAAGCTGAATTTGATGTTGTTTCTGTGATAGGTAGATTTTTCAGGGATTGTGAATGATGATTTTTTGATGAGATTGGGTTTAGACAAGGGTACAAGAAAGGTTGTGAATCATGAAGAGAGGGGTAGAGTTCTGCAAGCAATGGATGGATGCAGCTACAAGGCGGCTGCCGGAGGATCTCTATCTAATACCCTAGTCGCATTAGCTAGGCTTGGGGTTCATCCCATTCAAGGCCCTGCGCTAAATGTAGCTATGGCTGGTAGCATTGGTAGTGATCCATTGGGTGGCTTTTACAGGTACCAACTACCCTCTTGTTTATATTAGGATCTTACATTTATGATATACTAGTTTTCTTTTCTAGTCTAATATCCTAGTTATGTTATAATTATTTGATGTATATACTAGTTATGTTATAATTATTTGATGTATATACTAGTTATGTTATAATTATTTGATGTATATACTAGTTATGTTATAATTATTTGATGTATATATATATATATAGAACTAAATTGCGACGGGCCAATGTCAACTTTCTTTCTCCACCGGTCAAGGATGGGACAACAGGGACAGTTATAGTTCTGACAACTTCGGATGCTCAACGGACAATGCTTGCATATCAGGTCAGGATTCATGTATCATATGTCTTCATAAATCTTGAATACTTATATTTCTAATATACAGGGCACGTCTTCTTGTATCAACTATGACTCGAGTATGGAGAGTATAATCTCCAAGACAAATATTCTGGTTGTAGAAGGATACCTGTTTGAATTTCCCGACACCATAAAGACCATTAAGAAAATTTGTCAAGTTGCTCGTGATAGTGGTGCTTTGGTTGCTGTTACTGCCTCAGATGTAACCTGCATAGAGACGCATTATGATGATTTTTGGTACGTATGATTTTTGACATGAATTGAATATCACCATTAGTTTAAGGATCTTGCAAACAGCAGCCTCTGTTTCCTTACTACTAACCCATTAAGCGCTTACTCAATAAGTGTTGTTGAGTTATTTGGTTCGGTTATCAATGGGTGTGAGCTATTGTGAGTTGGTTCGGTTATCAATGGGTGTGAGTTATTGATCATGAATCTTGGTGCAGGGAAATTATGGAAAATTATGCGGACATTGTGTTTGCAAACAGTGACGAAGCAAGAGCCTTTTGTCATTTCTCTTCAGAGGAAAGCCCCGTATCTTCCACGCAATATTTAAGTCATTTTGTTCCGCTAGTTTCAGTTACAGATGGTCCAAGAGGGTCATACATTGGGGTAAAGGGGGAGGCATTGTATATTCCTCCGTCACCCTGTGTGCCGGTCGACACGTGTGGGGCCGGGGATGCATATGCTTCCGGGATATTGTACGGCTTATTGAGGGGTGCATCGGATTTGAAGGGAATGGGTACGTTGGCAGCCAGGGTTGCAGCCGTGGTGGTTGGGCAACAGGGAACGCGCCTCAGGGTTCAAGATGCTGCTACGTTGGCGGAATCCTTTGAATTTAACTCGTCACTTCAAGCAGATGTTGGTTCCGACCAGATTTCTAGTTTGTAGCGCTTCTCTCTCGTTTTTTTTCTCTCTAATTAATTGATGTTTTGAATTATAAATAGCTTGTCAAGAAATCATATATATGGCTTTGATTGTATATATCAGAAAAAAAGGCAAGAACAAAAAAGATGAGTTAAAAACAGTTGTATGTTTTCTTTCCAGCCTTGTATCTAAATCTTATTCATGTGTTGCTATTAATGAGGGTAACAAAGCATGCGACTAGATTTATAAAACTCGGTTTATGGATTTAAATGAAAAAGATTGTATACCTAAAAATCCATCAAGGTTTTTAATTTTGGCATGAGAAGTTAGTAATTTGCAAATCTTGCCTCAAATCTCGTTGACTTTTGCTTCATCTATTTTACCATTGATATTTTGTTTCAGTCCAACGTCACATATAATACGATACCACAAGTTCAACTATAATCCGAGCGTGAAGCTTCAAGCCTATGCCCAATTCGGGTGAAGTGTTGTCACAACTCAACTACTCAAAGGCTATAGGGTGCTTATGACAAGAACTAGGCCAAATATTGCTTTTGCCGTATGAATGTTAAGTAAGTTTACTAGTAATCCTAGTACTCAACATTGGCAAGCAATAAGACGAGTATTCAAATACTTGAAGAAAACCATAGATTACGGCTTGTCATATGTCGGGTTTCCTTTAGTATTAGAGGGATATTCAAATGCAAGTGGAATTACAAACTTAGAACATCACTCTTTCTACGAGTGGTTGGGGATGGGCTTCTAAAAGGCAAACTTGCATCACGAGTTTGACTATGGAGTCGGAATTTGTGGCATTAGTTGCTGCATTGCATGTAAAGAGACGGAGTGGGTAAGGAATCTAATCCATGAAATTCCATTATAGCTTAAACCGATATCACCCATTTCTTTCTTTTGTGATAGTGCGACTAATTTTGCTAAACATTATAGCTAAGTGTATAACGACAAGTCTAGACAGTTAGGTGTTAGACATAACATGATTCGTGACTTAATCACAAATGGGATGATTTTGATTGAATTTGTTCACTCACAACAAAATCTAGCAGACCACTTGACCAGTGGTTAGGTAGGGACTTGGTCAACAAGTTGGTTATAGAGATGGGATTAAAGTCTATCTAAATCGATAACGGCGAGATACCAATTCCCTCTAATACAACCTTAGAAGTTGAATTCAATAGGAAGGCTCACTCTAAGAGACCGGACCACAAGTTGATCATCCCAAGATACGTAATCGGTATTGCAAGTGAAGGAGATTGAAGCAATACTTCTTAATAGTTCTTTATAGTTCTTTTGCATGTCCAACGATCAATCTCATTTAACAGGGAATTACTATCGGTATAAATAACATGGGATCGGTTACGATTCTTTTGTGTTTAAATAGTATCGATTTTTGCAGAAATCGATAATGAGAATTTGAGATTATCCTCGAGTGAATTTCGTGATACCCGAACAGAATAGGGTTGAAATATCACTTAATGAAAGTGAGCTCTCACGATCTCAAGTCCGGGTTCTATACATTTATTTTCTCTCAATTTTCTATCCGGGTTCTATACGCTTATTTTCTCTCTGTTTTCTGGATTTCCTCCAACACCCAAAACTCGATTTTGATTTTATTTTACGGCTTATGGCACCAAGGAAGAGTGTTTTAGGAAATATCGTTAGGAATAAACTGTTGCCATTTTGATATTAAATGTTTCATGATATCAATTTATTTAACATAATATTAAATGCAATTTGTCAAACAATGTTTAGTTCGTTGAAGGGTAAAATGGTCAATTTTATCATTCAGATCGTTGATTCAGAACAAAAAAGAAATAACAATAGATTTTTATCTAGATAGATAAATTTATCCGTACAAAACATAAGGATAAATATTTTGATAAACAACTCCTAAGTTTTTTAAGATAGTCTATTAAAATATTTAAAATATATTTGACTAATATATAATCCATTTTCTTGGATTCATTATCTATACTATATTATAAAACATTTAACAAAAACTCTTAGAAATCGTTTTTATGCATGTAGTGCTGTTTATTAATGCATATTATTTAAAATTTAAGATTACAAGTAATTTATGCGTAAGTACAACTTATTAAAGCTTTATTCTTGAATTCGTGTAACTAACTACAGATAAACATAATCAAATACATGATAAACATCTTATTTTAAATATAAAAAAATCTATAATATAATTATGATAATTACCGAGTTCTAACAGAATACTTAATTAATTTTTGTAAAAAATTATATTATTAAACGAAAAATAAATTACTTCATTATTAAATCTAAATTAAAATATAATAAAAAAACAGAATTAAAGAAATTACATCGAAAAAGAGTTATTAAAAAAACATTAAAAATTGTTTTTTCAAAACCACATAAAACCATTATAACATCGATATATACAAAAAAATAAAATAAAACAAAACATTAAAATCGAGATGTATCTTGCTAAATTGCGCGAGTACATTTCTAGTTTAATATTATGCTGAGTTGCTCACCATTCTTAAAACCATGTTTTTCGATTTTAGTGTATGAAATCTATTTATTTTACTTTTAAATCAAGTATTATATAGAAATAATAAGTTATAGAACATAAATCATGAAAGTATAAAATAGTAAGTATATATGGCCTTTGATAATCTCCACATGCCAAATAAAAACCATCACCTGATCACATGAAGGTTTTGGAAATAGTTCCAGTCTCAAAACCTCCCTTTGAGTACAACAATCTCAAGAAATTAAGCAATACCACCCACTGTTTTAAGCAACCCGATCGGCGTGGTGGTCAGGATCACTATTGGATATCCATTAATTGTACTTAATTTTCAACCATTCGGGTTGGAAATATGAAGGGATGGCAAAATCCCTATCTTCAACGATATCGAACGTTGAGATTTATTTATTTGATATTGGAATTTTTGTCGTCCAATATGCATATTATTTAATAGTGCTGATCAAAGGCGCAATGTGGGTTGTTATGGGTTGTATTATGATCGTGTTGACTTATCTACAACACAATGATCCTTCGATCACTCATGACTATGATTCAACTGAATTGGAACCAGCTTAGAGGTGCTTTATCTAGATATTTAGGGTTATGTAGCACGTAACCATGTGGTGCATCATTTGTTTTCTAGCATTCCACATGCATTACCATGCATTGGAGAAGGGTGACTACATTACAAGTGGATTTGAACCCGAGGAAGATAAAAAAACTTACATCATCACTTTAGCCTTATATATAATCAAGTATCTGACAATTCAAATGGTTTGATTTCACTACAAATAAAAGGGCTTCACCGATGAAGAAATTCGTTAGTAATTTGTCCGGAAAGCCATCACTGACGGATCTCACTATCGAAGAAAATGTGACCGGTGATTGTGATTACTGACGGATTGACAATAGTTGATGAAAAAATCTACCAGTACTGATCAATCTATCATCCACCATAAATCTACTAAAAATTATTGAGCGGAAAAATCCATCTATGAAAAACCTTTTTATTGTTTAATTATTTGTAACTTCTCCTCACGGCCTTTTAGATAGGTGTCAAAATAATTAATGTAAATAATTAAATGGTGGATCACTAGTATTAAGATTCAATCACACATGCATGCATGCATGCTTATGTGTGTTCACATGCACATGTGGTAAAACGCGTAATGTAATAAATAAACAATATATTTTGGTATCCTAAATATTGAATTAACAAATTATAAATAATATATGTCATCCTTTAAGTATATTAGAATATATTGTGTTGATGGTAAAACACGTAATGTTATACATTACGAACACACCCTTTTATGTTATTAAACCAAAGGATAAATATATTTTGGCCTAAACATGCTTAGTAACGATTTTATGTTTATGTAATTGATTAGATGAATTCATAAATTTCAACAAACAATAAATTAGGAAACATAAAAATGTAAAGAAGATGTTACGGATAGAGGACAATATGTTTCGTCCTTCAAATATACTAGACTTGATGACGATATATTGTTTATATTCTCTTTGACGTTTTATTTTCTAATTAAATTACAGAATATATATAATTAAAATAAGAATTAGAAAAGTTGAAGTAAATGTGAATAAAAAGTTCATATTGTTGGACAGCAAACCTTCCTTAATCTTGACTCGAATATCCCACTTGTCCAATATTAAATTGTAATTCACAATCTCGAGCTCTCTACTTCAATGATACTCCACGTTAAACCAACCATTTTCACCACCACGTACAACAGCAAACCAATTCAATAAAATTAATTAATGGATCCGCCACCGCCACCACCGTCTACCACCACCGTCCTCCACCACCACCATTACCAAGATCCACTAGAATCCTCCTGCCGCCAATGGGACGATACTCTACCGCCACCCAAACTCCGTATGATGTGCAGCTATGGCGGACATATTATCCCACGTCCCCACGATAAATCCCTTTGTTATATGGGTGGTGAAACCCGCATTGTTGTCGCCGACCGCCATACATCTCTCGCAGATCTCTGCTCACGACTCTCCGGCAGTCTCCTCCATGGCCGTCAGTTCAGTCTAAAGTACCAACTCCCAAGTGAAGACCTTGATTCTCTTGTATCTGTAACCACCGATGAAGATCTTGATAACATGGTAGAAGAATATGATCGACTGAACTCATCTAATCCATCGTCAAAACCCTTGCGATTGCGTTTGTTCCTTTTTCTGTCGAAACCTGAAACAGCCGCTTCAATGGGATCGTTGCTAGATGATGCTAAATCTGAAACTTGGTTTGTCGACGCACTTAACGGTGCAGGATTGCTCCCAAGAGGATTGTCGGATTCCGCTGTTATTGATAACCTGCTTGAACCAAAAGATGGGGAGATGATCATTGATCAAGAGGATTCCAAGAAGAGTTGGGATTCTCCAGTGGTGCAGGAATCAACTTCTTCGTTTGGATCGAGCTCTTCAATGGCGAATTTGCCTCCGATCAAAGTTAGAGTGGATCATATGAATCAGATGGCGGGACTAGACGAGCAGTTGTCTCAGTTGAACAACGTGAATCATCATCATCATCATGTTGCTCCGCCACCACTTCCTGTCGGTGGTTGGGATGATGACAGATCCGAACCGACTGGTGGCCTGAGGAAGCCACCGTTGCCGCTTCAGCCTGTGCAAAGAAAGTTTGACGCTTACAGTTTGCCATCACCAGATTCAAAGCATGGTTTACACTCACCGGATTCCATCGCCAGGTACGTCCATATGATTAGGGTCCCACATAATATTAAATAATTTCTGATTTAATATGATTTAATATTAAATCAGAAATAATTTAATATTATGTGGGACCCACATCATATGTGGTCCACAATGTGTTTCTTTTTTCTTTTAAAGATGCATGGGTGGTTCTCGTATGATCCCTCCCCTATATATATATATATAGAGGGGAGAGATCATGTAAAGCTTATTCTGCATTTAAAGGAACAAAGGAAGCTACGTTGGGACCACATATGATGTGGGTCTCACATAATATTAAATCATTTTATGATTTAATATTATGTGGGACCCACATCATATGTGATCCATAATAGTCCCTTTGTTCCTTTAAAAATGCAAAGTTCTCATTTGAACCTTCCTATATATATATATATAAGTGATTCTTATTTCTATGTCGATCGATCAAAATGTTTTCCAGTGATAGCAGCATTGCGTCGGCAAATTGTCAATCGAAGCCCACATTCACTCAAGATCCAAATCCATCATCTAATAGAGACACCGCAACTCCACCGTCAGCCACCCAAATGTACACCAACACTGCCATGAACTACCAAATCCCCACACAACAGATCCTTAATTCCGGACAACAACTTAACCAAGATCAACAGTCGTATCACTACATCCACCAGCCTACAACAAACCAACCACCACCACCCGCCTCATCTTACTATCCGGTTTACGCCCAACCACCACCACCACAAATGGACCACCAACAACTATACTATCTTCCATACAGTATGCAAATGCAGTCCAATAACCCATCCGACACAACCGCCAATCCGACTACCATTACATCCACACCACCGCTTTATCCGACGAAAACCACCATCCCATTGAACAAATCCGATATGGTTACAAGTTGTTTATATGGGACGACCACTCCAGGGATGATTCAAATCCCAAACAATCAATTTCAACAGCAATATGTGAACCTTTCTCATACGCCCATGCCCATTACATCCAATGGTGGAAATTACGGGTACGAGTATGCCCACCCGACCCAAGACCAGGCTTATTACTCTCCTTCACAGTATCAAACCATGACTCCAGCATCTGCAATTTTGTTAGCCCAGGCATCGTCGGCTCAACAACAAACACCGGAAAGTGGCAAATAGTGTTCATCATTGTTGCATCTGTGTTTTATTGGGTTTTTATGTTTAATTAATAACCTAAGCTATTGTTTTGGGGCAAATGCATTTGTATTCATGTATAAGATGATAAATGATGATAATAACTAGTGACTTTGCAAGTTTCATGTTTGATCCGACCAAGGGTCGTCTGTCGGAAGATGGCCGACATACGTCCGTGGCTCATAAGAAATGGGAGTCTAATTTTTTCATACATAATAACATATAAGAAAGAACCTGGTAAAAAACTTGTTCACGTTCCTTAAATTGCCGGAGCCATGCATTAGCCTAGTCGAACGATAGCGCGTCGTGCAAGTCTTTGAAACCCACTCAAATCAAGTTTTACGAACATAAACCATCTAGAGAAAGTGTGGCCCCTGTCCCAAGCTTTGATTTTACTGGTCATGGGCCTTAAATAGAGCCCTGTAGCAAAGGGTATGCTCGTTTAAGCGTTCAGGCTCGTTTTTGGTTAGCTTCATAGTATCTCAGCTATGAACCTGCTCTTAACATAATGACTTCTGAATATGTCAGTTCAGAACTCAGACTTCAATATTTCAAACTCTTTGTGCGTTAGGAATAGAAGTTTCAATGGTCAATCCATAGCCGGAAGGACCTACCCATGAAACAAATCCCTAGGTTAGATATATTTTGAAAGGGTATAAAATTGAGTGCTTGTGAGATAAAAGAAAATGTGAGAGTGTGACAAAGACTTAAAAGAAAATATTTGGTCTTCACCAAACCTAAACAGTTATCCGGGTAGCCACATAATCTATTCATTCTCGATTCTTTGGAGATGAATATTGAACTAGACATGTACCCAATGTCGATAACTTGTGTCACCACACCCAACTACTCAAGTATCTCACAAAAGATATTTGTTTCATATATCACGGAGAATGCACATAACTGCTATATTTTCTTCAATCGGAAGATTAAGATATTGAAAAAGGAAGACACACCTCCGGTCTCCGAACTTCACATTCAATGCACATTGAGTCTGTGATATATATTTTCACATTTTGAGCCTTAAAATTAGCTTTAATGCATAAATATTTTTCTACACATTGCACGAGTCTTTGTGATTCCAAAAGCATATCTTTGTGTGTATGCCGAAACAGTTTGAGAAGTTAGTTTTATAACTTACTTCTGT